>CP092871.1:34809763-34834480 GCA_030710605.1 Cordylochernes scorpioides
GATCGCAATGGTACAGCCTACTCCACGCTGACAAGCGCCAACAGCGCGAAACGCGTTCATGGAAGGCTTTTCTTGATTTTTTGGGTTGGCCAAATATCAGGGAACAGGCTAAATCAATGATTAGTTGATTTCTGTTCCACCAAATGGCGCTCTGCCTTCTGAAAAAGCACATGTGCTCCTTGTCAGGATATGCTTTTTTTATTTTTAATAAGATAAAATGTATTGATTTAAAACTAATGCAATCACATTTAAAAATCTAATATAAAGTCATGCTGCAGGTTAGATCAATAATACCTTTTGCAAAATTAATGAATCCTATTATCCGGGTAAAAATACATTATTATTGTTTTTTTTTTTTAGAATACTACGCAAATTTTGAAATATATTGAAATAACGTATCTAAAAGGTAGTCCTCCAATACCTGGATCAATAAAGGTACATTTCTTTGGCAGAGCTGACTGCTATAGGGCGCGTCCCCAGGTGGCGGATAGGGGAACGACCTTCAGATATGAAGGCCAGCTGCGAAACAAGCAGAATAACTCTGACAAATAAGCAGTCGCGGACCAACAGCTGCATTGTTAAAAGAGGAGTAGACCTCTTTAAAAATCCTGACTTCAACTGACCCGGTTGATGGACCTCAGCAAGGGTCCCACTCCAGGGATACGGAGGAGCTGCGTCTGTACTCATGTTAGAGTCTGCAGCAAAGGCGTCTGCTTCCATGTTAGGAACGGCCTCAAACTACAGGCAAAGTCAGACTTTCACCAAAGTGTGTCTGGATCACGGCGCCATGATCAACGAAAGCTGCAGCCCTACACCCCATTCCATGAGATCATGGAATTCGTGCAATCTTTACACAAGGGGATAAGAAACAACAACAACAACACATTTCTATATTTTGCAGAGAAAATATGACCCACAATTATTTCAGGATAATATTTACCTGAAAAATATAGTACAAAAGTTAAATTGAACTGGAATCAGATAATTATATTGAGTAAAAAGCAATTTCTTGAGCCATCTGTCAGAATAAATATCAACTATTCTTTGATTTTTTAGATTATTCCAGAATTGGCCAAATACCCTTTATTGGGTTAGCTTTACAAGATTAATCAAGAATGTGTATTTATCCATTTCTAGAATAATTATAAATCAACAGATAGTTGATATATAGTCCAAGCGGATAATAATTATCTATTTCTCTCAATTGAGAGGCGCTTTAGCCTCTTAATTTCAAGAAATATGAATTCCGGACAAGCAACCTCTATCTCTAAGCTAATATTCATATAGAAACGATAGAGACATAGTTAAGAAGATTACTTACTTTCTTGAATAATCGGATAGTTTACCGTTAACTTTAAATCCTATTTTATCAAGCAGATATTTATTAGCGTCACAGAAATAATAATCCGATGCGAGGAATGAGAGGGCCACAGCATCTTGATGTGGTATGGGACACCCATTTTTGCACTGTAAGGAATAGTATCTCAGGGCCATGACTCTGGACTGGTTTAGCTGAGATAGAAGTTCCGAGTCATTGGTCTGTAGAGAGCAAAACTGGTTGGACCATCCTGGAACAACGTCCCACAATCAGATAATTCTAACACAGAGTCTCAATTATATCATTAAGTCAATATATAATCCAGGGTTGTGGCTGACAAAATTGATGGTGTATACTACTCCAGGAAGCCTCCATGATAATCATGGTGGATAGTTGGTGACTGTCATTTATTGTAAGCACACCACATTTCTCCCACGTATAAATATTAACTGTTGCTTGATTTTGGTATACATGCGTATTTAAATTGCAGCCATAGTAAAAATAACAAAATAGTTTTGAATCACAATTTGCTTCAATTGTGTTAATAAAGTATAGAATACATAATTTTGAGAGAAATTAGTTCCTTACTTGAGGCGTAATAATGACAGAAACAAAATAATTATTTACATATTCACGAAAGATTTGAGCCGGCCAACGGGAAACAACAACAATGGGTTTATATAGATAGAGTCGCGACATCTGGGGATCGACTTTTTATAGTGTAGTTTGATCTATAAATTATAATTTCAAAATGAAATAAAAGTGTATATATATATAGAATAAACACCCGTAGAGAATATTCAGTTCTTCGTCATTGGAGAGGATCCTATCTTGGGCATTGGCCAATGGGATGAGTTCTATAAGCAGAAGATACTCTCGAAGCGACATGTTCAAAATTGTAATTTTGAATGAAAAATAAAAGTGTATATGTCATAATTTGTATATAATTAAATGCAACCCCGACCCACTATGTATGTACCATGTATGATTTTCAAAGACTTAATAAAGAACAAGGTAACTGGAGGGAAGCAAGTAGCATTAAGATATAGGAAGTAGATCTAAGATTGGCACGACTATTCTGGGCACCCCTGTGTCAATACTGCAGGGGCAGAGACCGGGCGTCTCTAGTGACCGCAGAAGTTATTTTAGCCAAGATTCACTCAATACTTCCTGACAAACAGGACGTGTCGAGTGACCAAAAGTTATAAAAGTTTGAGAGACATCCAATGCTTCCGGCAAAGATAGGACGTATTTGATAACACGGAAGTAAATAAAGTCAAAAATAACACTCGACACTTCCTATCAAGCGGATCACAGCTTTCTTCAAGGAAAGCCGCGGGCCAATCAAAAGGCAGCCCCTTAAATAGGTCAACCAATAGGAAAAGATCATGTGAGATCTCTCAACCAATCAGAGAGAAACTGACTCGTGGTGTTAAATCGAAAGACAAGAATAGTTAGTTACGCTTTGGCTCCCAAGGAGGTGACATCGGCTCTGGACTTCTCCCCCTCTGCTCATCCCGTAGCTAAGTACCATCACCGCCATGTGATCAACTAATTAATAAGTCAAATCGCTCAGCTCTTCTCAAGCTTTCTTTCCTCCAATCCAGTTGCCTTTTATTTTCAAACCTCATCACGTGTCCTGATTATTCCTAACTGTGTGCTTCACTTACCACTCAACGACTGCGCTTCAACCAAATCTCACCATTCGCATCCAACAACAAGAAACCCCGCAACGATATTGCCACAGAACGGTTAAGTCGACAGAATTCTACAACAGTGTAATACATCAAATATTATAGTGTAATAACAATTGCATCAGATTACACAGAGTCGACAGGATAAAGATTATAGAGCTTAATCAGGATAAAGATGGAAATTAACCCAGGCACCAGCACAACAAAAGGCAATGACAACCCAAGAGAGAAGGAACTGGCAACGAACGGAAAGAAGCTGACAACGAACGAGGCGACAAGACACACCCTGGCGACGGTAATTTTAGAACTGACCGCCGCGCTACAAGGGGCGAGATCCACGCAACTGGAAGCGGTCTTCCGGAGCGCCACCCTCGGGACAACCGCCGCCCGCACCGCCGGTACGTGTCCGAACAACCTGACGTCCACCGAGGAATCGCCATCCGCCATGCCGTACCCGTGCACCCGGAAACAACCCACGCGACACGGACCCAGTGTACCGACGACGCGATCCACTCGAATGGAAGCAGTACAAATGACTAGATTTCCCTTTCAATCGCGGGGACAGTGCAAAAGGTCCCGACCCGGTCCACCAGATATTCCAAGCCAGCCACACCAAGCCGAAGACGCCACAATGGAGACTTTTCGAGACTAAGGTAGGCAATCCACCCAATGACACCATCCATTTGACTTTGGACTTGTATCTGACCCAGGACCTACCATGTACCTTTCTCATTGAACCAGACGCAGGTTCGAACATATTGCCGTATCATTTATACAATAGATTAAAAGCACAACTTCCCAACTTAAGTATTAAAAAACCTCCCCTTGATCTATCCACCCTAAATAGTTTTACGAAAATAATAGGACATTTAACTTTTCCTCTGACAATAGGCCAAATAACCCGTAGAGAGAACTTCCACGTGGTAAATGCATCCTTGCCATTTGGAGTTCTTACCTTAAAAACCCTTTATCAGTATAAATTAAAACTAAATTATAATCGCGGCACTATTTTCCAACTTGGCGTCCCATTGTCTAATACTATCTACCACTTTAAAACTGTATCAAATGAATGCAAGCACGGGCTAGGCCAAAACCTGTCCCAAAGGACTCGCACAGCACCCAAAACTTTCACACATGGAAAACCTTGCCTGCATTCATTGCCCAAACCCCAAATATTTACATGCCACCAATATAATCTCACACCACACAACTTTTCACTCAACCCAATTACCAGTACTATGTGCCCACAACATGTAAAACCACCACGACTTCAATCTACAACTCCAATAATGCCCAAACAAGTGTCCGTACATCGACACAGCTCACCCACTTACCACACAAAATTCACACATGACCACACTTCGCCACACCATAATTACGCAAATGTACCTCACAACATACACGCACCCATACGTCACCACGCGACAAACACGCACAACCCGCACAACAAACGCAACACGCACACCAAAAGACAACAACAGCAAACAAGCGCATGCACAACCGTTAAGAATAATACAATCATCCCGTCTACACAAAACATAGAAAAAATTCACGCCACCAAACAACCACACAATCGAAAAACATTGCGATCTTTACTAAAAGCTGTGAACGTCTTTAAAGAGTTCATTCCGGACCACGCCCGCTTGCGGACACCACTTGTCAACCTTCTAAAAAAGGATGTCGTGTGGGTCTGGGATGACGAATGCCAGAAAGCGTTCACTAACCTGAAAGAAAACCTTACCACCCACCCCACATTACACCTTTACCAGGAAGGTCTGCCATGCCAGGTGTACTGTAACACCTCAACATTCAGCATTACAGGCGTTCTTAAACAAGTCTACCCTGATGGGAAGACATACACCATTCAACATTTCAGCCGATCTCTGCGTAATCACGAGCGAAATTATTCAGACTTGGAACTACAATGCCTAGCCATTGTGGAAAGTGTGGATAACTTCCGCACCTGTCTAATGGACAGAAAGTTTACAATATTTTCTGACCATCCCGCATTGCAGTGGTTGAAAGAGATCAAAGCTCCGTCAGGCAGATTGTTTCGATGGAGGTTAAGATTGTCAAGATACGAATATGAGGTCCGTAGCATAAATGGAGTACAACAATATGAAACGGGCGTTGTAACTCGTATCCCATTTTGTGGCTTTCTAGATGCGCCACTCATAAAGAACCAACAATCTTCTCCACCGGGAAAATCCCGCGTGACTATGGATCCCAATAAACTGCGCACCGTCTCCCGAAAAGGAGTACTTAAAACTATAGTCCCAAATTCATTTACAACCAGACTTCTTAAGTCCGTACACACACAACACCACCACCCAAACATCTCCAAGATGACGAGACTCATCTCAGCACAATATTATTGGCAGAACATGACACAAGACATCGCAAAACAGGTAAAAACCTGCCCCACCTGCCGATTCGCTAGAAGAATCGATGAATACAAACAACCTGCACGTAAAAATACCGACACAGGTACCCAAACAAAACAAAATTCGTATATAAAACACAGCGTACACATAACACAAACAATGCCAAAATTACCACATCCACGTCAGAGAAAAGATCACACATTTCAACCTAAACCAATTACCGCCGACATATCTCTAATAAAACCATTGACGATCAAACAGGAGAACTGTAAACCTGACAACCAATCCAATCATATCACACCACTCCCTAAAGATATCAAACAGGAGAACTGCGAACCTACCAATCATTTAAATTCTATAATTAATAAGGTTCAAGCAAATATTTCAGAGTCCCTAGTTACAAAAATATGGACGAACATGGGGCAATATCCTATATTTCATCTGATTTTTATCCTTTGTTTATTAATTCTACCGTACAACTGTATCCCAATATTATTCATTAATTACTTGTTTATCTATGCCATGCCCGTTCAGAAAATCTTCGAACTACAAGAGGTAGTTTTTAATTTAGGACAAGCAATTTTTCATTGTGGACAAATATTTATAAAACTTCTCATAATTTTAGGAACCATCTTCGCAGAAAATCTAAATAAACTCCGAAGAGATAGCAGTAATTGAAGGATGACCAACCGATGCCAGAGAAGTCATGCTCCAAAAACAAGATCTGAGCCGCACCAAAAGTAAATAGACGGCAGGAAACGAGAATCTGAGACACCACGACGGAAGTGTAGTCCGCAGCGATGAATTCGGCCTCTGTAAACAAAGCGGAACGCCTCGTCCGATCTCCAATTTCATTCCCTCTCTTTTGCCCGACACACCCCACTTCCGTATCTCTAATTACAATGAGAAGATCCCCTATTGAGGTCAACTGGGAACCTCGCTATGCCACCAATTTTGATTCCGGTTCGAGTCTACATATCGATTTTTACCAACCAATTCCACATCCACGAGACAACACATAAAAATAACTCACGCATTTCTTACACCACCGACTTCTAACATTTTTTCACAACACACACACAAAGACAAAAAATTACACATAAAGGTTATATAGATTTCCATGTCTCCTGTACACAGCATAAACGCACTTGAGGGCTAAAATCACGTTTTTCACCTAAGTGTCGCTACAGATGAGACAAAAAATTTATAGGGCATAATTGAGCAAGTAAAACATTTATAGGGCAAAATGGAACAATCAATACATTTAGATCAGGGCATGTAGATACCAAAGGGTTCCAACCAATACACCTTATTTTTCATATCAATCATTTTCATTATTTTCTCGCAATTAAAAATGTAAATACTTAATCAATTTATCAATTTATCCAACTTATTAGCACTTTTAATCATCAATTATCACCTTTTCAATTAGTTTATGTTATCATTTTTTTTTTATCAATTAGTTATATTATCATTTTTATTTATCAATTATCATTCTATTTACCACTTGACTTATATTGCCACAACCCAATTATCAACGAAAACTCACTGGCTTTCGATTAAACTAAAAACATTAAATCACCCTTTGTTGTTGAAACCTTTTTATTTTTCTTTTTTTTTTTCTCAAGCACTCAACTTTGATTTCGCTCACCCACTTTTATTTTATTTTATTTTGATTTCAAAAGACCCTATGAAATTCCCTCGTTTTCCATTCCCAATTACGAGCTAGAATACGATTAGGCATTTTTCCTTTTTTTTTTTTCACCATTCAACCAAGCACTCAACTTTGATTTCGCTCAAAAAAACTTTTATTTTTATTTTTATTTTGATTTCTCACAAGCCCTAATAAAATTCCCTCGGTCTCCATTCCCAATTCCGAGCTAGAAATAATTAGGCATTTTTCCTTTTTTTTTTTTCCCCCACGCACCAAGCATTCACTTTGATTTCTTCCAACTTTTTATTTTTATTTTACTTTGATTTCTCAAGGCACCTTATGAAATTTCCTCGATTCCTTTTTCTCAGAATTCGAGCAAAAAAGTAACTAAGCAGTTGTCTTTGTCACCATGCAACAAAATATTTTTCTTTTTCAACCAAACACATTCAATTTTGATTTCATTCAACTAATTTTATATTATTTTTATTTGATTTCAAAAGCCTTAATAGAACTCCCTCGATATCATTTCTTATCTCGGGTAGAATTCGTTTAGGCGCATTTTCTTTTTGCCCACTATGTACCATAACATTCATTGATTTCTTACAATTAAAAAATTTTTTGATTTCTATTAATTATACTCAACCTATATCATCAACCCCATTCTATCTTACTTATGTCACCAGCAATGCTTGTATATAGCCCCTCAATACCTACAACTAATTTTCCCACAAAAATTATTTTTCATTTTACAGAATTCTCTCAGGCTAACCCCTTCTTGAATTCTTCACATGTAGGGGGCGCATCTGTCATAATTTGTATATAATTAAATGCAACCCCGACCCACTATGTATGTACCATGTATGATTTTCAAAGACTTAATAAAGAACAAGGTAACTGGAGGGAAGCAAGTAGCATTAAGATATAGGAAGTAGATCTAAGATTGGCACGACTATTCTGGGCACCCCTGTGTCAATACTGCAGGGGCAGAGACCGGGCGTCTCTAGTGACCGCAGAAGTTATTTTAGCCAAGATTCACTCAATACTTCCTGACAAACAGGACGTGTCGAGTGACCAAAAGTTATAAAAGTTTGAGAGACATCCAATGCTTCCGGCAAAGATAGGACGTATTTGATAACACGGAAGTAAATAAAGTCAAAAATAACACTCGACACTTCCTATCAAGCAGATCACAGCTTTCTTCAAGGAAAGCCGCGGGCCAATCAAAAGGCAGCCCCTTAAATAGGTCAACCAATAGGAAAAGATCATGTGAGATCTCTCAACCAATCAGAGAGAAACTGACTCGTGGTGTTAAATCGAAAGACAAGAATAGTTAGTTACGCTTTGGCTCCCAAGGAGGTGACATCGGCTCTGGACCTCTCCCCCTCTGCTCATCCCGTAGCTAAGTACCATCACCGCCATGTGATCAACTAATTAATAAGTCAAATCGCTCAGCTCTTCTCAAGCTTTCTTTCCTCCAATCCAGTTGCCTTTTATTTTCAAACCTCATCACGTGTCCTGATTATTCCTAACTGTGTGCTTCACTTACCACTCAACGACTGCGCTTCAACCAAATCTCACCATTCGCATCCAACAACAAGAAACCCCGCAACGATATTGCCACAGAACGGTTAAGTCGACAGAATTCTACAACAGTGTAATACATCAAATATTATAGTGTAATAACAATTGCATCATATTACATATATATATATATATATATATATATATATATATAATAAAAACCCACAGAAAATATTCAATTCTCCAACATTGGAGAGGATCCTACCTTTGGCACTGGCCAATGGGATGAGTGCTATAAGCAGAAGATACTCTCGAAGCGACATGTTCAAAATTGTAATTTTGAATGAAATAAAAGTTTATATATATACACAAAATAGAGACCCACAGAAAATATTCAGTTCTCCGTCATTGGAGAGGATCCTACCTTGGGCACTGGCCAATGGGATGAGAGCTATCAGTAGAAGATACTCTAGAGACGACATGTTCGAGAGAAGTGTCGCGAACATCCTGTAGGTGGATATGTCGTGATACCGCGACACTAGCGACACTTATAACAAGGATGTGATGTTACTTGTTCCAGAGTTCACACAAGTTCTGGAAGTTGTGCAAATATAGTTTTCTAATGTTCCGCATTCGATTTGATTCAATACATTATTGAAGGTGTTGTGGTGATTTTGGGTTTAAGAGGTATTTGTTAAAGAATGTGGGATAAGTATCATTATTACCTCAAATGTCAATGGTTTTCAGTGGTCTGTTAGAAACCTTGTGTATATAATACTGAGTAAGATATACTCGAAAATTGATAATCAAAAGTTATCATGTTTTTTTTTTTCATAAATTTATAATTACTATAAAATATAGACAACTATATTAAAAATATAAATTATATTTGATCTGAATAGTGTAAGATATAATTAAGGAGAATATAAATTTTGGCAATTACGAAATAAATAGGAAAATTATCTACATCATTCTTTTTATGAATGCGTTATTCTTTATATTTCTTCGGAGATAAATAAAGTTTTTCCGAGATAGAGGTTCCCTGGCCGGCATTCATATATTTATGAAAAATGGACACTTCGGCCAATTAATGTTTTTTTTTTTTTCTCAACGTTTCGACAAAATATTTTGTCTTCGTCAGGAAAAATCATTAAAATAAAGCATTCGGCAATTAGTTAAAAATTGTTTTGAGGGTGCAATGGCGTTCTCACGCGATTTTTCGAATTTAGTACCACACCTAACTGGCCAAAGTGTATATTTTTCACAGAAATAAAGTTTTTGTTTTCCAAGATTTTGAGTTACTTATCATTTCCTACTCTAAAATATAAAATAATTGTTTTCCAATAAAATTAAAAATATTGTAGGTAGTATTCATAAAGAATAAAAATTGGAACACTTCAAATTTGGAAATCTATCAATCATAAATATCAGCGACTCACTGTCAATAAAAATATTTTGTACTACGTTAAGTCTTTTGATATTTATTAAAGTATTTGTACAAAACGTGGGGTATATTGGCATCACGTTTTTATGAATATAGAGCAACACCTTTAATTTAGAATACGTGATTGGAACTATTAAACTTCAAAATATAATGTTTAAAATGGCTAATACGACACCATGTTTAATTATTAAATATATTTGAATGTGGAGCTCTATTTTAATCACAATCAATTTCACTTCCTTTATATATATATATTATTTGAATTTTCTTAAAATATTTCAAAAATTGTATTGTTTATATATATTTAAAAAAATGAAAAATATATTTAATGAAATTAAAACTAATCCAAATATTTAATTCATTTTAGAAAAAAGGTTCACGATTCCTACTGTTCATTAAAGATCCGCCACAAATATCCTAGCAACCATTTAACACTTGTCATATCTCAACTAACACTGTCAGATTTCTCGTGTAGACGATGAAATATCATGAAGGATCCGCTATAAATATCCTATCAACCATAGTACTCTTATCATATATCAATTACCTTTTTCAAATATCACGTGTAGACGCTAGAAAACGATCAAAGATTCAGCATAAATATCCTAGCAACCATTTAACCCTTGTTATATTTCAATTAACACTCTCAGATTTCACGTGTAGACGCGAAAAATCATTAAAGATCCGCCAAAAATATCCTGGCAACCATAGTAGACTTGTCATATCTCAACAATCTCTCTCAGATTCCATGTGTAAATGTTGAAATATCATTAAAGAGCCGCCATAAATATCCTAGTAACCATTGTACACTCATCATATCTTAATTACCTTTCTCAAATTCCATGTGTAGACGCCTGAATACGATCAAAGATTCATCATAAATATCTTAGCAACCATTTAACACTTGTCATATCTCAAATCACAATCTCAGATTTCACGTTTATCGGCTATAATATCATTAAAGATCTGCAATGAATATCCTAGCAACCATTGTAGATATGCCATTTCTCAAATAACATTCTCAAATTTCACGTGTAGACGGCAAAATATCATTAGAGATAACTTATATATATATACTAGCCACCATTGTACACTTGTCATATCTCAACTATCACTCTCAGATTTCACATGTAGTCACTGAGATATCATTAAAGATCCGCCATATATATCCTATCAACCATTGTATACTTGTTATATCTCAACTATCACTCTCAGAAATCAGGTGCAGATACTGAAATACCATTAATGATCCGCCATAAATATTCTAGCAATATTTGTACACTTGTCATATTTAAACTATCACTCTCAGATTTCAGGTGTAGATACTGAAATGTCATAAATGAACTGCAATATTTATCCTATCCTCCATAGTACTCTTGTCAAATCTCAACTATCACTCTCAGAATTCACGTGTAGACGCAAAAATAGCATTTAATATCCTCTAAAAATATCCTTTGAATCATTATTCACTTGTCATATCTCAACTATAAATCACATATATCACGGGTAGACGCTGAATTTCATTAAAGATCCGCTATAAATACCATAACAACCATTTTAAACTTGTCCTATCTTAAATATCACTCATAGTTTTCACGTGTAGATGCTGAAATATCATTTATATCCACTGTGAATATCCTAGCAACCATTGTACACTTGTGAAATCTCAGCTACCACTCTCATATTTCATGTGTAGATGCTGAAACATCATTTAAACATCCGCCATAAATATCCTAGAAACCATTGTACACTCTTGTCATATATCAATTAAATTAAACATTTCAAGTGTAGCAGATATAAGATCAATAAAGATCAACCATAAATATCCTAGCAACCATTATACACTTGCCATTTCTCGAATAACACTCTCAGATTTCACGTGTAGACGCTAAAATATCATTGAAGGTCAGTTATAAATATACTACCCAACATTAAACACTTGTCATATCTCAACTATCATTTTCAGATTATATGTCTAGATGCTGAAATATCATTAGAGATCCGCTATAAATATACTACCAACTATTTAACACTTGTCATACCTCAACTATCACTCTCTGATTTAACGTGTAAACGCTGAAATATCATTAAATATCGGCTAAATATATCCTAGTACCCATTGTACACTTGTCATATCTAAACTATCACTCTCAGATATCACGTATAAATGCTGAAATGGCATAAATGTTCCGAAATAATTATCCAAGCAAAAATCGTACACTTGTCATATCTCAACAATCACTCTCAGATATCACGTGTAGACATTAAAATATCATTCAAGATCAGCCATAAATATCTTAGCAACTATTTAACACTTGTCATACCTCACCTATCACTCTCAGATTTCACGTGTAGACGCCGAAATATCATTGAAGATTCGCTATAAATATATTAGCAACCATTGTACATTTGTCATATTTCAACTATCACTTTCAGATATCACGTATAAATGCTGAAATGGGATAATATTTCCGAAATGAATATCCTAGCGATAAAATCGTACACTTGTTATATCTCAACTATCACTCTCATATATCACAGATAGGCGCTGAAATATCATTAAAGATCCGTTATAAATATCCTAGCAACCATTGTACACTTGTCATATCTTAATTACCATTCTCAAAATATATGTGTAGACGCTAGAATACTATCAAAGATTCACCATAGATATCGTACCGAGCATTTAACACTTGTCATATATCAATTAAAACTCTCAGATATCACGTTTAGACGCTGATATATCATTAAAGACCCGCTATGAATATCCTAGCAACCATTTTATACTTGTTATTTCTCAACTATCACTATCAGATATCATGTGTAGATGCTGAAATAGTATAAAGGGTCCGATATAAATATCATAGCCACCTTTGTACTTTTGTATTATATCAACTCTCACTCACAGATTCCATGTGTAATCACTGAAATATCATTAAAGATCCGCTATAAAAATTTTAGCAACCATTGTACACTTGTCAAATCTCAACTCTCACTCTCACATTTCACGGGTAGACGCTGGAATATCGTTAAAGATCCGCTATAAATATCCTAGCAAATGTTCGATAACTTCTTTTCGCTGGTTTTCTTCTGTTACTCTTCAGCCAAGAGGTATAGTCAGCGAAAAAATTGTTCTCCTAAAATGTAGCAGGCTTTCCAATACCTAACTATGTAAAACACTGTTCTCACAAAAGCTCAACTCCTATTTTATTTCCAACCACCATATATATAGAAAAAAATTTACACACGTGGCCAGACACTCAAGGTCAAATCTTTATATATATAAAAGTCAGTGTATGTATGTATGTATGTGTGTGTGAGTTCCTATGTCGGCTATACACGTCCACAATACGTAACTAATTTGACTGAAATTTTAACAGTATATAGAGTAGAATCTGGAAAAACTTATAGTGACAAATTCAGGTCTCTTTTCCGAATATTCTTCGAGTTATTTACAAATTGCGTTGCAAATTTTCCCTTTCGCTCGCAAGCAGCGCTTCTAGCGGTGAAGATGGGAGATAATATCAGTTGACCTAATGTAAATGTGAAACGTGATTTAACAGGAGGTAGTGAAAAATCTGGAAGAGATATTTATCGGATTTTTAGCCAAGAAAAATTGAAATTGACAGGATCTGGGCATAAATAATTGTTTTTTTTTTTAATGATGATGATAATATTTCTGTATCATATTTGATTATCAGATACAAAATCATATCGGGAAAAATTCCGAAAAGCAGAGACCACGGGTGAAGGCAGTTTATTTTCGGTATGCAGGGAAAATTTCTAACAGAAAAAGATTCGAAACAACATGAAAACTTTCTCCATTGAATATTTAAAAATAGTAATGAAAATTAAGGAGAAAATATTTTTATTCAGATAAACGTGTGACAAGATTTCGGGCAGTCACGCCCTTCGACAGGTAGCAAACTAAGATAACAGAAGACTTTATATAGAAATCTATTTGAGGTATATTTGCATATCTGATGTATATAGTATGGCGAAATTATAATTCAGGTTAAAATTTTGCATATCTAAATTATTGATATATAACAACTACGTAAGCATGCTAATCGTGTAATGTTAAAGAATTAAAAAACTATACAAATTGCAGAACGGCTATGGTAAAACATAAATTCGGGAAAGTAACATGAATCTGTCATTAATCGCCATATTGATTCACCTGTCCAATATCATGATATATGTAGTAACTTAAAAAACGGATAAACCCCCCCCCCCCCGTCTATTAATCTTGTGTGGCCGCTGATGGCGGGTTGAACAGTTGATATCTGGTAATCAGACTCCTTAATAGTAGCATATGGCCATGAATACGCGTTTTGAGAACTCTATCGTAGATTTCAGTTTTTTAGCGCAGATTCATGTTACTTTCCCGAATTTATGTTTTACCATAGCCGTTCTGCAATTTGTATAGTTTTTTAATTCTTTAACATTACACGATTAGCATGCTTACGTAGTTGTTATATATCAATAATTTAGATATGCAAAATTTTAACCTGAATTATATTTTCGCCGTACTATATACATCACATATGCAAATATACCTCAAATAGATTCCTATATAAAGTCTTTTGTTACCTTAGTTTGCTGCCTGTCGAAGGGACTGCCCGAAAGCTTGTCACACGTTTATCTGAATAAAAATCTTTTCTCCTTAATTTTCATTACTATTTTTAGGAAAAGATTAATTCGGACAGAAGACAAAAAGCCAGATCATCTCTCTATAAAAATATCGCTTATCAAACACAAAGTTTGAGGCGGGACGTTTCACAAGAGTGACATCCACGGCGCCAATTTATAATTGTTACGAATAGTATTTGAATAAAAACATTTAATCGGGTAGAACGCGGGCGTTGCCGGGTCATTCAGCTAGTATAATATAAACATATTTACACACAGTTATTAAAAATAATAATAAAAAACTAACATTCCTCCCCGAGTTGATGGTCCACATCAAGTTCCGGAAGGGCCACCGGAAGCAGCACCAGCTTCCCCAAGGGTCTTCGGAGCACTCCAAACGATGTCCCCACCGAAACAACCCGCACCAAGCCGTCTTTCCCAGGATGTGGCTCCACCACTCTGCCCATAAGCCACCTTTCAGGAGGCATTCTTTCCTCTTTTATCAATACTAACGTATTGATGTCGACATTGGGAGAGATGGTCTTCCACTTATTGCGCTGTTGTTAGTTATTCAAGTAGTCCCTCGACCATCTTCTCCACAGATGTTGCAAGACCCTTTGAACAAACTGCCATCTTGTTTGATGACGATTCATTACCAATCATAGGTCATCTTCCGGGACCCAAGAGGAGTTAATACCCCTTTATCATTAGGATCATTACTCATTGGGTACAAAGGTCTCGAATTCAAACAAGATTCGATTTAAACTAGAACGGTCAGAATTTTTTCATATGTCAACAAATATTTTCCGATAATTCGCCTCATATGAATCTTCAAAGCCTTGACCCCAGCTTCCCAAAGACAACCGAAATGGGGGGCTCCTGGAGGGTTGGACTTCCACTCAGTTCCACCATTAGCTAAACGGCAGCTAGTTCTTTTAATTGCTTTTGAGTCAGATAGAAACATGAACGCAATTGTCTTGCAGCACCCACAAAATATTTACTTGATCGCTATATAGCCGAGTGCAATGTCCTTACGAGCTACAAATCGCTTAAAGGCCGACAGAAAAGTAGGTGTAGAGGCATCTGTGACCAATTCAAGATGTACGGCTCAGGTCACAAAGCACACAAATAGACAGATTAAGCCTTTTTCAGTCTTTTGGCCTCTACCCTTGGACAATCGAAGGTTCACAGGTCCAGCATAATCTACACCACTGATTGAGAAGGGTTTACTCGGCGTTAATCTCTCCTTGGGTAAATCGCTCATCAGCTGGCCATTGTATCGACATGTCACGCACTCTCGAATGCATCTCTTCCCCTGATCTTTTGCTCCTAGCATCCAATACTTCTGTCTTAATGTGGACAGCATCAGGTGCACACTTCCGTGCAAAGCCCGCATATGAACTGCTTGAACAATCATCTGGGCCACCTTTCCTGATGAAGGCAATAGTGCAGGATGTTTTTGTTCATATGTCATAGATGAGGCCGATTTTAATCTACCGCCGACTCTAAGGATTCCTTGATCGTCGAGGAACGGTGTTAAACCATAAATCTTGCTTGTGCGCTTCACTGATCTTAAAGTGGTCAAACTTCTTATTTCTTCGCTGAAATGCTGGAACTGAATTGCTTGAAGTATTCTCCTATGAGCATTTCTCAGTTCAGCTGTGGTTAAGTGCGACTGATATCGCTCCGCACTGTCACGGCAATTATGGAATAAAACGCAATATCCAGGCTACTTTTCGGATATAACCATTAAAGGTTGAGCTCATTTCTCCTATAGCCACCAAAAAAGGTGTTTTACTAAGGGCATGAACACTCAGGAGCTCAGTTTGCCGTTGGTTCTCAAACAAAGAATGCATCTTGGGCCATTCTGTTGATTCTGCCGATAACCAGGTAGGTCCTCTCCACCAGATGGAAGATTGTTTCAGCTCGGACCCCAGAATTCCTCGCGAGGGGATATCTGCTGGATTATCTCCTGTAGGAACATAGCGCCACTCTCGGATTTTTGAACAACTCTGAATCTCCGCCACACGATTGCCGATGAAGGTAGGGAGATTTCTAGACATAGTTCTTATCCAACTCAAGACAATGGTAGAATCGGACCAACAGGTAGCACTCTTCACTTTGATATTCAATTCTTCCATTATATATTTCATTAGTCTGATCAGTAAAAGAGCTGCGCACAATTCTAAGCGTGAAATTGACATCTTCCGAATGGGAGCCAACTTAGTCTTTGATGCCAACAGTCTTACACTGACACCATTATCAGTGGGATCCTTTGGTAAACGGCTGCCGCATAGGCGTCTTCAGAGGCATCGCCGAATCCATGCAATTGTACTCCCTGGGTATTCCTTCCGAGACCCAACCATCGGGGTATTCTCAAGTTTTCTATGTATTTCATTTCCTTTCTAAAATTATTCCATGTTTCAATGATTCATCTATCGATTCATCCCATTGTAATCCCGTTATCCATAGCCTTTGAACAATTATTTTTCCTGTTACAAGGACAGGCGCAAACTATCCTAAGGGATCATATAACTTGGCGATGAAGGAAAGCATTTCGCGTTTGGTATTCACCGATGTCTTTTCCAACGACTGAACGTCATATAAGAAACAATCTTCACTTTGGATCCATCCCAAACCCAATGTCCTTATAACCTTGGATTGTTCAAATGTAATATTTTGTGCGCATTGTTCTTTCGCAATGTTGCCCTAACTCGTCGGATCATTTGACGACCACTTCTTCAAGGTGAATCCTCCACATCTTAGCAACTCGAGTTCATCACGCCACGCCCTTGCACCTCTTAGATCATATGCACCGGTAATAATGCCATATACATAAGTATCTTTTATGATTGCTCTAGAGGCTCTAGGATACTTAGCCCCTTCATCCTCTACCAATTTTGATAGGGTTTTCATTGCCAAAAAAGGTGCTGCAGCAGTGCCATAGGTTACAGTATTAAGTCTAAAAGCCATTAATATATCTTTCGATCTTCGCCTCCATATAATTCTTTTCAATTCTGCATCGCTAGGACGGAATAAATTTTCTCTATACATTTTTTTATGTCTGCCATAATAACTATTCTATGCCTTCGACAATTCATTATGACAGAGAATATATCGTTCTGTAGCTTTGGGCCAGTGTACAGTCTATCATTGAATGAAAATTCATTCTTTATTTTTGCGGAGGCGTCAAACACCACTCTAAATTTCTTTTGATCAGGTTGGCCTCCAATGACGGCATGATGAGGCAGGTAGCAATTCCCTACTTGATCACCAACTGGGATTTCTGTCAGCTGGGTCATATGTCCCAAATTTACATATTCCTCCATAAACTTACAATAATATTTTCCCAGCTGATCATCCAGAGCTAGCCGCCTTTCCAGGGCCATCTGTCGTCTGACACACAAGTCCAGGGAATCTCCAAAGTAATCCTGCATCCCAACCCGCGGATCAAAGGGCAAAGGAACTATATATCTGCCATTGATGTCACGCCGAACACTACATTTTTACAGGTTTTCACAAACCTCATATTGTGGAGTTATTTTGTTGGTAACCCGAACTTATTCAACATCCCAGAATATTTTTAAGATGGTTTCTAAATTATCTCCATACAGTACGGGTAGAAAATACTTGTGTATTTCTGATATCGCTTCCTGACAATCTTCCTGAGATAATCCATCCTAACTTCGTGTTTTGTGCACACAACTGGGTCTTGTGATCTCTTCGGATTTCAGGTAGCAAGAACAATATGTACAAGGTGCGTTCATTAATTTCCAAGACTGGTTAAAAAATAAAATAAATAAATAAGCTAGAGAAAATATTTTTTACAGAGTTGAATATTGGACATTCGACCACACCTGACTGAAAGCACGAGTCTCGTGGCGCACGCGCCGATCTAAAAATAGAACAAAACAGCTTCCTTGTAAGGTTCGCATTTCTAATTTTAAAATGGCTATTTTCGAAGAGCAGAGAATCTGCATTAAGTTTTGTTTTAAATTGAAAAAAAAAGTGATACTGAGACGTATGAATTGATTAAAGAAGCTTTTGGCGATGCAGCTTTATCCCGTTCAAGAACTTTTGAATGATTTTCACGCTTCCAAAAAGGTCGGGAAAAGGTAAACGATGATCAGCATACTGGGCGTCCAAGATCATTTCGTTGCGAGGAAAACAAGCTCAAAATAAAGGAGTTAATTAAATCGAACAGAAGAATTATCTTCAGTGACTGGACTATCTGTTTATTTGGGGATAATGAGGTGCTTAAGGGAGGCAGTGCGCCTTAAAAGACCTGAAAGATGGCAAAACAATGACTGGATACTTCACGTCGGTAATGCGCGGCCGCACACAGCCCATGTTGTTTTGCAGTTTTTGGCCAAGCATTCAACCATACAGATCCCTCATCCACCCTATTCCCCCGACTTAGCCCCCAATGACTTTTTCCTCTATCCTTAATTGAAAATGAAGTTAAAAGTAAAGAAATTTGACAACGTTGATATGATACAAGCTGAATCGAAGGCAACCTTGAGGAACCTCTCAAAAAGTGATTTTATCTCCTGCTTCGACAATTGGAAAAAAAGATGGAACGGGTGTATTGAGGCAGGAGGGGCAGATTTTGAAAAATATTGAATTAGTTTTTTTATTTGTTTTATTTTTTCAAAGATACAGAGCAGTCCTGGAAATTAATGAACGCACCTTGTATATATCAGCTCCCAGAATCAGATCAATTTTCCCACTCTTCATAAACTGGGGATCCGCAAATTGTACATTTCTAAACTTCTCGGACATTGGTAGGCGAAGGTCCCTACTCGGTAATAGTCCTGTCATTTTATTCATTACCAAGGCCTGCAATGGCAACTCCCATTCCTGATTTCCTAGAGGCTTGATGACAAAATGGGCAAGCTCCTTAACTTCCTCTCCCTTAGTAGCATTGATTCGATAGATCTGAGCATTTCACTTTAGAGACCGGGATATTCAAACCTTGGAGCACGTCCCTATGTATAAAATAAAACTGCGAACCCTGATCCAGCAAGGCTCTCGCCACTATTTATTCATTCAGGTGGTTCACTAACCGCACTAAAGCCGTGGCAAAAAGCGCCGTTGGCACCGCTTTTCTAACATGCATGCCAGCGAATGATACATCTGGCTTTTCTGCAGTGGAATAAGTCTTCGTGTGGATGTTATCCTTACTGCTCGATGGTCCTTGATTTGACACCAACTGCTCCCCGAGATGCAGCAAGGTATTGTGCGATTTCTTGCATATATTGCATTTTACATCTCTCCAGCATTGACGCCCATGATGACCTACTCGGAAACATTTGAAGCATGCCTTATGCCTCATAAATACTTCTCTTCTCTTCTGAACAGACATGGCCAACCACTTAGGACAATTCTTCAACCAGTGGTCGCTACGACAGAATAGATATGCCTTCAGGTTTCTTTCTCTTGGCTTGTTGACTACAGCCACATGTAGCCTCGTGGTATTGGGCCTTGTACCTTTGGAATTCGATGATTCCCCAAATCCAGCTCTTACATAGGCCAGACGCTCTTCGCCTTATACCTCTTGCCTTAAAAACTTTAACAACGAGCTGAGTCGCATGTTGATAGATTGAGGTGTATCTTCATTTTCATCATTATATCCCGAATGGAGACTACGCTGCCACACCGTGATTAAATCCTCCGGCAAACTTGACTCACCCAGCGGGTACAAAAACGCCGCCTTCTGTTCTGGAGTGATCCCCAAGGATTCCAAAGATCTTAAGTAGGACTCCAACTTGTCATAGAAGTCCTCAATCGTTATGGTCTTTCTCCGGGCGTTATTCATTACTAATCCTAATAGTTGTCTCACATATACCTCGGTGAGAAGTACTCTATCTCCAAAGCGGTCTTTCAACGTCGCAATGACCTTTGGGTAGTTGTCTGCAGTGATGGGATAACTTTTTACCAGCCTTGAGGTTCTTGTATTTTCCTTCATGGATTGGACCAAATATTGGAATTTGTCCACAGCTGATATATCAGTATCCTCGTGGATCTTATTTAATTGAACCCACCAGCCCAACCATTCTAGACTGCTTCCATTGTAGATCTTTAATTCCAATATGGGCAATCGGCAAACTCTTGTTCCAGGCAGCGAGACTTTTTCCGAACTAGCATTATGGAGGGCATCCGTATTTTTCATCAGAGAGTTGAGGAAATAATTTATTCTCATTTCAAGATTTATCCACTTCTCATCAAAATGGATCACTGTATCCTTCTCCTCCTCTAGTACCTTGTCATCATTCTCCTCGTCTTCTAACATCAAATTCAGATCAACTTATCTTCATCTTGAAGATTTGCAATGTGCTTTTCGAGGAGTTTATAACTCGTTCATATTATATTTTCAGAAGGAGTTTTTTTTATCCAACTCCGCTTCTACTTTTTTATTCATCTTGGAAATAGTCGTTCTTTGAACGGCTCTGCTTCTTATTGCCCGCTTAATTTTCTAGACTTGCTGAAGTTCTCAATTTAACTTATTACTCAACGCGCTATACCTCGTTTCAATATTTTAAATTTAATTTGCAAACATTTTCTTAAAGCCTTGTTTACATAAATTATTCTTTGTTATAATCTTGCCAAATTAGGATAGGCCTTTTTTCTTGATTATATTGGTATTTACAAATTGAATTTACGATTTTCAAACTTTTATCTTCTATAAAGAGCGATTTTTTCTTAATCTTGTATAGTGAGTACGTCAGTACATCCATACCTCCTTTCATCCGGCTCGAGGGACCAAAAATGTTCGATACCTTCTTTTCGCTGGTTTTCTTCTGTTCACTCTTCAGCCTTGAGGTATAGTCAGCGCAAAATTGTACTCCTAAAATGTAGCGGGCTTTACAATTCCTAACTATGTAAAAGCACTGTTCTCAAAAAAGCTCAACTCCTATTTTATTTCCAACCACCATATATATACAATAAATTCACACACGTGACCAGAGAGAGATACTCCTGGTCGAATATAATATGAACATATATAGAGAGTTATTAAAAAAATAAATAACTAACACACAGGTAGACGCTGAAATATCATTAAAGATCCACCATAAATTTCCTAGCAACCAAAGTACAATTGTCATATCTCAAATAACACTCTCAGATTGAAACGTGTAAATGCTGGAATTTCATAAAGGATCTCCGCATATAAATAACCTATCAACCATAGTTGTCTTGTCAAATCTCAACTATCACTCTTACAGTTCACGGATAGATGCTGGAATATCATTAAAGATCCGCTATAAATATCCTAGCAACCATTTTATACTCGTGATATCTCAACTATCACTCTCAGATTTCACGTGTAGATTCTGAAATGTTGTTAAAGATCCGCCATATATATTCTAGCAACCATTGTACAATTTATATAGATAAATTATCACTCTCAAATATCATGTGTAGATTCTGCAAAATCATAAAAACATCCGCCATTATTATCCTAGCATCCATTGAACACTTGTCATATCTCGACTATCACTTTCAGATTTCTCCTGTGCATGTGTAGCGGATATAATATCATTAAATATCCGCCATTAATATCCTAGCAACCATGATACACTTGTCATATCTCAACTATAATTTTCAGATTTCAAGTGTAGGTGCTGAAATATCATTAGAGATCCATTATAAATATTTTAGCAACCATTTAACACTTGTCATATCTCAATTATCACTCTCAGATTTCACGTGAAGACATTAATATATAATTGAAGATCCGCCATAAATATCCTAGCAACCATTGTACACTTGTCATATCTCAATTATCATTCTCAAAATATATGTGTAGACGCTAGAATACTATCAAAGATTCACCATAAATATCGTAGCAACCATTTAACACTTGTCATATCTTAATTAACACTCTCAGATTTCACGTATAGATGCTGGGAGGGTATAAAAGGTCCGATATAAATATCCTAGCAACCTTTGTTTATTTGTATTATCTCAACTATCACTCAAGATTTCACATGTAAACACTGAAATATTATTAAAGATCCGCTATAAATATCTTAGTAATCTTTGTACAAATGTCATATATCAACTTTCACTCTCACATTTCCAGGGTAGACATTGAAATATTATTAAAGATCCGCTATAAATATCCTAGTAACCATTGTACACTACGTCATATCTTAATTATCACTCTTAGATTTCACGAGTAGACACTGAAATATCATTAAAGATCGGCTATAAATATCCTAGCAAACATAGTAAACTTGTCATTTCTCTCCTATCACTCTCAGAATTCACGTCTAGACACCGAAATATCAATAAATATCCGCCATAAATATCCTAGTAACCATATTTTACTTGTCATATCTTAACTAACACAAACAGATTTTAAGTTAAATGTTGAAATGGCACAAAGGTCCGAAATAAATATCCTAGAAACAATTTTATACTTGTCATTTCTCAACTATTACTCTCAGATTTCACGTGTAGACACTGAAATATTATCAAAGATCCGCCATAAATATCCTAGAAACCATTGTACACTTGCCTTATCTCAACAATCAATCTCGGATTCCACATGTAGATATTAAAATATCATTATCCTAGCAAACATTGTTCAGTTTTCAATTCTTAAAAATAACTCTCAGAATTCACGTGTATATGCTAATATTTCATAAAAGGTCCGATATGAAATTCTAATCAACAATAGTACTTTTGACTATCTCAACAATCACTCTCAGAATTCAGGTCTGGACGCTGAAATATCATTATAGATACGATATAAATATCGTAGCAACCATTGTACACCCTTCATATCTGAACTATCACTCTCAAATATATTGTGTAGATGCTGGAATTTATTATAAAAATCTGCCATTATTACACTAGTAACCATTGTACACTTATCATATCTCAATTACCACTCTCAGATTTCATTTGTAGAGGCTGAATTATCATTAAAGAACCGCCATAAATAACCTAGCAACCATAGTACACTTGTCATATCTTAATTAACACTCTCAGATTTCAAGTATAATTGCTGAAATGTGGAATAAATATCCGAAATAAAAATCCTAGCAACAATTTTACACTTGTCATTTCTCAACTATCACTGTTAGAATTCACCTGTAGATTCTGAATATCATTAAAGATCCGTTGTATATCCTAGCAACCATTGTACACTTGTTATATCTCAACTTTCACTCTCAGATATCACGTGTAACACTGAGATATCATTTAATATCCGCTATGAATATCCTAGCAACCATTGTACACTTGTTGCAATATCTTTGTACTTTCTTATTATCAGAAACTCTTCATTGTCTTTATAATGTCTGATACAGCTTTTTTGTTTATTTTCGAACCGCCAAAGTGATAAAAACAAATCAAAGAAGGATGATGATAACCTGCGTCTTGCAGATTGATATTTTCATAGAAACATATATATACATATTTATTGCTAGCTATATATCGCTTGTCATATCTGAACTTTCACCCTCAAATTTCATTTGTAGATACTGAAATATAGAAAAAACAAGCTCAAAAATACCTTAGAAAACATCGTACATTGTCATATCTCAATCACCACTCTCATATTTCATGTGTAGACGCTAGAATACGATTAAAGATTCACCATAAATATCCTAGCAACCATTTAACACTTGTCCTATCTTAAATAACACTCTCAGATTTCATGTGTATATGATGAAATGGCATAAAAGTTCTGATATAAATATACTTGCAACCTTTGTACACTTGTTATATCTCAACTAACACTCTCGGATTTCACATGTAGGCTCTGATATATCATTAGAGATCCGCTCTAAATATCCTAGCAACCATTGTACACCTGTCATTCAAATATCACTCTCAGATATCATGTATAGATGCCGAAATATATTTAAAGATCCGCCATTAATATCCTAGCAACCAAGGTACACTTGTGATATCTCAACTATCACTCTCAGATTCCACCTGTAGATGTTGAAATGTCATAAAAGATCAGCAATAAATATCCTATAAACCATAGCATTCTTGTCAAATCTCAAATATTACTCTAAGAATTCATGTGTAGACGCTGAAATATCATTAGA
>CP092871.1:34834580-34862445 GCA_030710605.1 Cordylochernes scorpioides
AAAATATTTTTGGTCCCAGTGGCTTCTTGAGAAACCAAGAAATGGGTCAGGTGTTGATTTTATTCATTTTTTATTTATTTTATTATTTTTATATTGTTTTTTTTTTTCATTTTCTCTTATATAGGTGTATAAAAATTTACAAACGGAAACACATTTTGTCGGGATGTTCTTTTCTTCAGTTGCACGATCAGGAAAAGCCTTTTTCTTCTATTTATCGACTTGATCTCAGTAAAATTTCACTCTTTTGTGTTATTTTTTTTTCAGATAGAATTTTGCTAATATCTCCGCGCTACATTTCCTGAACGTCATATGAACATTTCTAGATGGTAGAGGGCCCATCTAGTCGAAATAAAACCACCTAAACCTTAAATTAGGTTATCGCATAATATTAGGCCAACCCATTCTCATTATAAATCAAGAAAAGCCACCCCGCAAATGCGTTTTCTAATGTTGCCCCTCGTCAGCTGTACCTGAAAGACAAATTTTTGTTTCAAGAGCTTTCCTGAGATATCCAAGAAATGAGTATCTAAGGTGATATTTGCATTATTAAGTTGAACCTGTGAAAAAATAAACAATTTATAAATTATTAAAATATCAATAAATTTTAATAAGAATTGTTTTTTTATATATATAAATCAAATATATATTTTTTTCTTCTAATTACTACATTATATACACTCTTGTAAATAAACAATATTATTAATATGATTTTTATATTGAATATACACAAGTATATAACTCATATATGAACATTTCGGACATTTTTGAGGAAGTAGCTGGGTAACCTGATTGAACGGGATTGCTCTGCCCTTCTACAATAATTCATATATGTTTTTATATACTCTTGTAGAAGAACAGAAATTCCCGATATATCGAGATTACGTTTAATAAAGATAAAAGAGACTCATCTCCAGAAATTTGTGGCATTTGTTTCGAATAAATAAGAGAGAGTAATTATATAGTATCTAAAATTTGGTACAAATAAATTTACTGGCAATGTCTTTTTTCTAAATAATATTATAAACAATTATCTTTACAGACCTTACTGCAATAATATGAGTTATTGAATGAGAAGGCTGAGCTTATTAGTAGTAATTAATAGAGATAATATTTGATGATATTCATATAATATAATATTTAATGATATTTAATATACTGATGAGACAAGCTTTTTCATTCAACAACTCATATCATTGCAGTAAGGTCTGTAGAGATAATATTTGATGATATTTAAAAAGAAACACATTGTCAGTAGTTTATTTGTACCAAATTTTAACGATAGATGGCAATTAAATTTATAAATTTAATAGTATATAGAGTTTAAATGGTTAGAGAGAGAGAGGATATGAGGTATGTATAATTAAAACAATATTAAAAAATCCAAATTACTTGAAGGAAAAGTCATTAAAATACAGTTGTGATGATTTAATCAAATGTGTATTGCAGTAGTGATTCCAGTAAACTGAGGGGATATCTCAATGGACTCCTGGCCACTTGTCAGGACCCGAGCAACATTGAGGGCTCCCATATTATATTTGAAATTTTCCATCAAAAACATTACCGTACCCTGTTCTCTTTCGCTTTGAACCAACTGGCTATCTGCAATAGCGGTAATAAGATATCAACGCCCAACATGGACAGACTTCTCACCATCCTGAATGAAAAAGATGATATAATATCCTGGCAAGGTAACATTAACCAATTTTTTATATTTAAAATTTACCCGTTGCAGCCCAAATAAATGTGGATTGTTGTTGATTACAAATAATTATATCCTTATTACTCTATATATCTACAATACAATAAAATTAGTATAATTTTATTGACATCTTGTCAATACATGCGAAGTGCACAGTCCTGGATCTGTGAAGAAAAAAACAATTTTTTAAAAAATATTTCGAGAGATTGCTCCTTCATCAGTTTATTGCACTGAAAACTTAATTTACAAATTTTTGTAGATCACATAAAAACAACTTTGTCATTGGTTAAAATGTTTGCTCTTAATTTTTGAATGTATTTTTATGATTAATTATTTTTGACCAATGTCAAAGTTGTTTTCATGTGATCTACAAGAATTTGTAAATGAAGTTTACTGTGCAAAAAATTGATAAAGAGGGAGCAATCTCTCGAAATATTTTGAGAAATTTATTTACAAATCCAGGTACACCCTTTTTATATAAATAAGGATAATGCCAGTAAGACATGAATTAATACTCGCCATCTAAATATATGAAAATGAAATGAAAACATTGAGACTCGAATGTTTCTTTCACATATAAATCAAATTTGTACTGTTATTACACTGCAATGAAAATAATATTGAGAGGGCTTGGCTCATTATCAATCTTGGTAAATATTGAGAAATTATATTTGATATATTTTATAAATAATGCAATATTTCGCATACCTGGCTTTAGGAATTTCTATATTTTGACAAGGATACAGAGCAATAGACAAAGGAGAAAGATATAACTTCATTTTCAGGAAGATTTTAGTGCAAAGGGCATTTCAAAAAAAAAAAAAAAAAACTTCCATATCTAAATCTGAGTTATTCAGAATTTTGTATCAGACCGGATGGATGCAAGCCAATTTGTAAGATGTCGGTATTTTGCCTGAATGCTAACATCGATGATCTAGAATTTACTACGGTTATCAATTTTCCGCAGAGAAAATGGAAAAATACCGATTTTATACAAAATACCTTTATTATAAAAATATATTTAAATATATAGTGAATTGAATAATTTTATTCTATGTGTAGATTTGTTGTTGTTGTCGTGTTCAATGAAGAGCCTCAGATGTCCTCATGCAACTCTATCACAGCAGTCGCAATGACCACTATCTTGAGTGTGTAAAGCTGCTTTCTCTGGGTCCAAGTCAATTTTCTGCAAGGCTGCGGCCATTGCTGGGCATGATTATATGTGGGTAGGTGACTTGTAAATTTTTAAATATAAAAATGTGTTTAGATACAAAGGGATACGCTGCTCTAGCCCTGACCTGCGTGAAAAAAACGGGAAAATACAGACTGAGCAATGCCACTGTGCTAGCTAATGCTCTAGAATACTTCAAGGCCAAACAGAAGGAAGATGGCAGCTTCGGCTCATTCCACCACACTGTTGTAGCTATCCAGGTATTGTGTTACTTCAAAAATAACTTGAATGTTAAAATGGTATATAACTTGCCTTACTCTCTTTTATTGTCCTCTTTCTTTTTTAAATGGCTTCTCCAGGTTTTTTAATTTCATGAATGAATCTCACCAGGTTATGTTCATATAACACCACATTGAAATATGAAACTATTATTACACAATATTTACAATACAACAAAATGTACATTTCAGTTGCAAAACGTAATTACAAATTTTCAAGACAAGAAATATATTTATTCAAAATATAGGGAACATCTACACCACAATCCATCGACTTTTATGAAAGCAAATTGACACTCTGAATTTTTTTTTATTCCGCAAAGGATATTAAAATTAAAAACACAAATAGTCAAAAACAGCCATTCATTTAAGAAGAAAACAATCTGAGGATATCTTCAATCTTTTCTTTAAAATGGACCCATTCGCATTAGGAGGTATTTCCATATAAAAGTGGAACCCGCCTTGCTCAAATGGCAAAGTCCAGCGATTTCAGCCTTTTAAATTACCTCCTCTTAGACAGTCATTTGTTTCTCTCCTTTTAGAATCAACCTAGATACATATTTTCCTTCACCTTGTTACCTAATATTAAACCTATAACAACTCCCCAACTACTCGTCTAAAATGCCTATAGTGTCCTGAATTCACGAAATTGAAAAACTTTTACAACATTCGTAAACACATAGTATTTATTTCACTCACTTTAAAATCTGTTTATTTGTTTTCAGGAAAGGTTGGAAGAGTTTTATTAATCAGCAACTATTGAATTCTACGACTCGGAATCGAATTCAATATTTAATATTTTTCTAAAAAAAGGTTTGCTTCAAAAGACCCTGATTCTTGAAAAATACAACACCAGTACGAGTAATCACACTGCGCTCTTTGATAATTGTAAGTGCAAAGTTCAAATTGCTTTCTACAAGCGTAGACAAGTGGTGTTCTTGCAGTAAAAGCAGTTGCAAGCTACCCACCATGATTATCATGGTCTGTACCATGTGTAATAAAGACATTTAAAAATATTATGTCACCATTTTCAGGAGATTTTTGAAAATAATTCACACAAATATTCTATCCAAATTATAGTTTATCTTTGGTGTATTTAATTGAAGGTTTACTTATATAATATAACTAATGTTGGTCCTAGGTTCTGACAGCTAACTGCGAAACTACCGGATGGGACTATCGCAAGGCTATACAGTTTATCCTCAATAAACAGAAGACGAACGGATCCTTTGGCGACCGTTACTCCACCTACTTAGTGGCCCCTTTGCTAAGAGGCCGGACCATTGCTGACCTTGGGTTCATGTGTGAATGCCCTTGAAGACCCAAACCTACCTTTGTCATCCAGTTTAACACACAATCAATTTTGTCTAAGATTGTTTTCCTTCAATTCCCTCTATCTCTTTATCAAATGTTTAATATCTATATGTGTCAATAATTAACGATTGAATATTCAATAAAGTAATTCACAAATATATTTATTATATATATTTATTCAGTTCATTTCAATTACATATGTTCCTAAACGTGAAAAACAAAAATTAGCGTTTGAAGATTTAATTTAGAATAAGGTTTTTGGATCGTGTGTGTTAGGAATGAATATGCTTTATAACAACAACTTGACAAATAAATGAATTTAGCCAAAAAAAATTCTCAAATTATTTGTTATTTGATGATTGTGTTATGTCCCGTTATGTCCCTCAAGCAAAAAAAATATTCGAAACAAATTTATACAAAATATATAATCAATCTTCACAGATATTTGAAGTAAACAAATTTTTTTTTTGAAACATCACAGATATATTGACATTTTATACACTTCAAGAAATCAAGTTTCATCAATTAAATAAAATGAACGTTCAATCACTAAACTATACATTTACTTTAACACTTTATTTTGATTCTTAATATTATTTCGTTAAACCTTCTTTATAGCGGCTGAAATTTTCAGATGTATGGCAATTGAAGATAAAATAAAAATGTTAAACCCATTTTAATTATCATTAAAAACATAGAAAAACTCAAACCTCCGTATTTATAAAAATATAATATGTGTGTCTTTTTTTTGTTGTTGTTCGCTTACCTTTTCGCTATATCTGACCAATCTAAATAAGATTTCTCTCAACGGGTTATAGAGTTAGTGTCCGAATTAAGAGTATTGACTATATGTGATATAAATATATATGTTATATAAAGGTATTATTTAAAATGTTATATTAAAATATTTTATTTATAATTATGTTATATTAGGGTGTTATTTTATTTAAAATTATATTTCATCGATTCAAATACTCTGTTTAATTTAAACTTGCAATTTTATCTGAGTAATTTTCTATATATTCGTCGTAATCATTCATGTTACTGTCCTTTGGGATATTCTCGTCGTGTAAGAGGGACATGGGTTCCCTCCCAAACAACAGGAAAAATGGAGAGTAGCCTGTGGTTTCTTGAATCGTGGTATTATACGCGTGGGTCATAAAAGGGAGGATTTCGTCCCAGTTCTTCTGGTCTGTGTTCACATACATGCTGATCATATTTATTAAAGTTATATTTAGCCGTTCTGTTATTCCGTTAGTCTGGGGGTAGTAGCTCGTTGTAAGGCAATGTTTAACTTTGCACATTTTCATTACCTCCTTCATAAAATTGCTAGTGAATTGTGAACCTCTATCACTAATAAGAAATATTGGGGCCAGTGACGTAAAATAAAATGTTCGATTAAAAATGTAGAGACTTCTTTCACTGTTGCTTCTGATACTGCCTTTGTTTCAGCATACTTGGTATAATAATCAGTCAACACAATTATCCACTTCCTTCTTCTTTTCGTTGATGGCAAGGGGCCAACAAAGTCGATTTCGAATCTTTCAAAAGGGTAGTTAGCAGGAGAGATAGATTGTAGAAGTCCAGAAGGCAAGTGATTTGAACCTTTCCGAATTTGGCAAAGGTGGCACTTCTTTACAAATTCAGAAACATCTTTCAGCATAGAAGTCCAATAGTATTTATTCTTCAATCTGTAAGTTGTTCTGGCGACGCCCAGATGGCCATTCAGCATATGGTTGTGGTATTCACTCATGATTTCCTTCCTTCTCTTCTTTGGAACTACCAGAAACCATGCCCTACCTTCAGAATTTGGATTTTTCTTGTAGAGGCACCCATTTTCTTCTTTAAAGTTAAGTTCTGTGTAATTATACGCTTGTTTCCAATAAGGTTCTCCTTAATATTCTCAATAAAATTATCCTTTTCGTCTATTATTTGATTCAGAAATAGTCTTGCATAATCTTCGTCCCATTCGTTTTCCGGTAAGGGTCCTTTAGATAGACCATCAGCGTCCAGATGTTTTCTACCCGATTTGTGTATAATTTCGAAATTATATTTTCGAATCTTCAGTGCCCATCGTGCTAATCGGCCGGTCGGATCTTTCAGATTCTTAAGCCAGCATAGTGCATGTTGATCAGTTATGATTTTGAAGTGCCTTCCATATAGGTAGAGTCGTAACTTGGACATTGACCACACAACAGCTAGACATTCTTTTTCGGTAGTCGAATAATTTTGCTCAGGTTTGCTCAGTGTTCGACTTAAATATGAGATCACCTTTTCTTTATCGCCGAACTTTTGGACTAATGTTGCACCAAAGCCGATGTTGGATGCGTTAATATATATGCAAGTAATTGCATTCGGATCAAAGTTCCCTAATATTGGGGGATTTATCAATGCTACTTTAAGGGTTTGAAATGCTTTTTCTTGATTTTCTGTCCAGGTAAAAGGTACATTCTTTTTTATAAGACTGGTTAATGGATCGGCAATTTTCGAAACACCTTTGATACATTTTCTATAATATGAACACATTCCTAAAAGTGATTGAACTTTTTTTTATCTTTTTGGGTCGAGTAAAATCTCTAATAGCCTTGATATTATGCTCCGCTGGTTTTATACCATGTTGATTAGTTATATGGCCAAGAATTCCCAGTTCTTCGAAAGCAAATTGGCATTTTTTGTTGTTAAATTTTAAATTAGCCTCGCGAAAACATCTTAGAACAGCTTCTATTCTTTTGAGATGTGTTGAAAAATCCTAGCTATATATGATTACGTCATATAGATAATATAAGCAAATTTGCCATCTAAGATTACCAAGCATATTTTACATGTTCCTCTAAAATGTAGCAGGGGCATTGCATAGTCCAAAGGGCTTTACGTTGAACTCATATAGGCCATATGCTGTAGTGAAGGCTGTCTTTTCTTTATTCTTTCTCTTCAGCCTTCACTTGCCAATATCCTGATTTAAGATCAATTACTGAAAGGTATTTGGACCCTTTAAGTGTGTCCAATACTTCATCAATTCTGGGAATTGGATAAACATCCTTCACTGTTACATCATTCAATTTTCTGTAGTCAACGCAGAATCTATACTTACCATCTCGCTTTTTGACCAATATTACGGGGAAGGACCATGGATTCGAGGATGGTCTAATTATGCCGTCTCTGAGCATTTCATAAATTTGCCCTTTTATGATTTCTCGCTCTTTCGCGCTTACCCTATACGGCTTGTGTTTGATCGGTTTCGCGCCTTCTGTATCAATCCGATGTTTTACTAAGATGTAACGCCATCCTCTGCTTCTACAAATGCCTTAATCAATTTAATAGAAAGTCCTTGTATAATGGCATCCTTTGCACTTTTTATTTTCTTCTGTTGATATTCGATTACCTCCCGATTTACTCTCAAGTACTATTTGATTATTTCACGCTGACAATCAATTTTTGCGTTCATTTTTTAAAGAAAATCTCGTCCAAGTATAAATATTCGCAAATGTGTTCTCATTATCACAAATTGATGTGTAATCGTTTTGTCATCAAATTTTATATTTGAAACAATATTTCCTACGATATCTAATTCTTTGTCATCGGGTCCGGAGCACATTTTATCAGGATTTATTGTTTCAAGATCTGTATTAAGAGCTGTACTAAGGTCGACCACTGAAAGATCGGTGCCTGTATCAATCAAAGCTTCGCAGATACCGATTCTATCCACGTTAATGTTTATTTTATATTTGGGGTCCAACTTTTTAATTCCATTTATGGTCGACTTGCTTTGATTGAAGGACTCAGGCGAGATGCTTAGCTTAAATCTTCCATTGCGGCATATCTATTCCTTGTAGGGATACTTGAGTAATTGTTATTACTTACGTCAGCTTAGAGCAGAGGTCTCGACTTCTCAGTTTCATTATCCATTCGGATTTCTTATTCGACCTTGTCTTGTGTAACTATGGGGTCCTCTTCCACAATTCTTACAAACCTGACTCTGCAATACCGCGCTACGTGTCCTGGCTTGTTACAATTGAAACATATTGGTCTCCCGTCTTCTGTCCTATTCCTGTTTGAATCTGGACTCTTATTGTATGTTTTCCTTGGGTAGACCGGTTTTGGCTCAGGATTGGAAGTGTAAGATCTTCTAGTGGCAGATACCTGGGGCAGAGGCTTGTTCTGGTAGTACCTAGGAGTGGGGTCCTGGGGCTTGGAGGTGTTCTGGTAGTACCTCGGAGCGAGGGCCTGGGGCTTGGATGTGTTCTGGTATGGTCTTCTGAACGACGTAGCATTCTTCCATTGCTCTTGATGATGGGGACGAGGAGAGCGTGGTCCATTATATAGAGCTTTTGATTTTTCTGCACGTTCTTGGTAATTATTTTCGAACAAATCCAGCTTTTTACATATTTCTAGAAGTTCGTTGGTATTTCTAGGAGGGTTTAGGTGGAGGGCAAAATAGTATTCTTTCCTTAATCCTCCAATAACCCAGTCTATTTTAGTCGCTTCTTCCATTTGGGGGTCGACCTTGTTGCACAGTACAAGGATATCCTCGGCAAACCTGATTGCAGGTTAAGTCCACTGTTGCATCCTGTTCAGGCTCATCTTCATTTCTTCTTTGGGCGGCTCTTGAAATTTTCCCAGCTGGTGAAACCTACCTTGTGTAGGTTCAATTAGGTTTTGGCGCTTCCAATCATATTCATGTCAGCATTACGGGAGATAATGTAGTCTGCCCAATGGTACAGAAAGCCAATTTCTTCAAGAGATTCAATCCATGAGCGAGGGTCTTCCGTTCCATCATACTTGGGGAAGTTGATGTTGGGATTCAGGACATCTGGGTCGGAACTTGCATCTCGACCAATTGTTGCACCAGGTTGCGGCTTGGCAGACTCTTCAACCTTGATCCTCTCCTGTGCTGGGTCTTGAATCTTACCAGAGCGTGTTTCAACGATCCTACAAATTCATATAAGCGAATAATGAGATAACTCTACTTTAAGTATCCTTCAAAATCCTTTATTTATTTCTCACATCAAAGAGAGCAGTGAAGTCACACAGTGTACCTAAATACAAATGATGATTATATAATACATATATTCAGTTTATAATACATATATTCTGTTTAATTAGATAATAAAAGGCATATATTGGATTTAAAAAAAAAATATTTTTCCAATATTTCGGCTGACTGAACGCCAACCTTTATCGAGGCATTACATTTTTGTATACACAGACTCATTTTAAATTTATTTTCAAATGTTTTAATAGATACATATATTTTTACATTTATCTCTTAATGAATTATTAATGAGTTATTTTTATGTACTTATTACAATTTCTTTTTAATATAAGATATAACTCATTTTTTCCTTTAATATTTTAAGATATTTTACATATTTGATTGCAGTTTTTATAATAATTTTTTCCTGCACAAATTTCTCCCACCTACTCTGTATTTTAATTGATTCCAACTGTGATATTATAACACTATGCGGCACTGAGTCTGTGTATACAAAAATGTAATGCCTAGATAAAGGTTGGCGTTCAGCCAGCCGAAATAATGGCAAAATAAATATTTTATTAAAACCAATATATGCCTTTTATTATCTAATGAATTAAGTATGGATTATCTATTTTCAAAACGATTCTGTTTAATAAAATAAATAAATATAAAATATAAATTTGATTTTAATATATATGAAAAATAATATTACAAATCAAATTAAAATAGGTTCATTAGCCCTGATGCAACATTATATATATGGTAACCCCGAGAGAGCAATAAGGTGTGGAGAGCTTTCCAAAAACTTATCTGCACCTTGGAAGACCTTTCACAGAGTACAGGCAGTCATGGTCGTCATTGAAGACTTGAGATGGTTCACACACAGAACGAATAACACAGTGTTACTGGGAAAATGTTTCGCGAACAGAAATAGTTGGGCTAAGCATAAAGATGGAGATTGTTGAATGGAGGAGATTGCTTACTCATCTATGTTGGCATGGTCAACTTCAGCAAATCGACTGACAAGGGCTCACGAGAACTTGGAAGTGGCGATGCTTTCCTGCTTTTTATGGGTTTATATAGTCTCAAAGTTGGAACATAGATTATTGTACTCTCTTTACGACCTGCTGTAACTTTCTAAAATTTTTAAACCTCGCCAATACACGTTGTTGGACTTCTATATCTCACTCTCAGCTATTTATCTCAATTATTTTTCTATTATACAGCTTTAATTTATTATATCCAGATTGTACAGAGTACAATACATATTGTGAAACAATGGTTCATGTATAACATGCATATAATTATTTACAGAGGTGTTCTATTATACAACATGTCTTTCATCATATAATCTGGTTATGTTACACCAATAATTGGGGGGGGGGGGGAGTTTGTTCAAATTATCATATAATTATATGTCAGTAGAAAATTTGCCGTATTAAAAATGATCTATTAAAATAAGGTGCCTCTCCCATCTAATATCGATTTGGATGTTTATTTTGACCGGAGCGGCGTCCAATGCGTATTTATTCATTTAAAATTTTGACTGATTGTCCTTTAACTTATGATCTATGTAATAGCATAATACAAGAAGAAATCATGCATATAACATCTGGTTGCCTTTTCTTGGAGAAACAGAGAAAATAACTATTGGGCGACTTATCCTTGCTTCAATCCGATAGTCAACAAATATATAACTGGAAAATTTAAATGATGTTTGATAAAGGTCTTCCCTTTGGCTCATATAAATTCTACAAGGCCGCAGTCACCGTTCGGAAGAGATTATTAGAATCGCCGAATGTCGTGGTCCATTTTGGATGAGGAAAGCGAAGACTAGAACAGAATGATTCCACACTCGCCTTTTCAGTGATATGCTAACCTTGACGTATGCACGGTGGAATCTGTGATCACTGGACATGTGTCAGACCTGGAGGCTGTTGTTGGGTTCTGTGCTGCCTGGAGTATAGCAGCTTCTTCTATGCTTCCTTCCTGTGATGATCTGTATAAGATCGGTGGTCTTAATAGAGCTGTGTGTTTTTTAAATATTTATTATTTTAATTGTTTATTCAACATGGAAAGATACACAGAAAGTAACTTAGAAAGATTCATAAATATTATTTACATATAGAGATATTCCTTGAATTTTATTTACAGTTACATCATTAAATTTAAAATATATACATATATACACACACATACACGCATGATCGTTACATCAAAGACCATTTTTCTTAATGAAATCCAAAATATATTTACAAAGGAAATTAAATTTTATATATGTATCCTTACTTGAAATTAAATCACTAGGGGCTAACGCTATTAAATCGTTGTTGACCCTGTAATCTTGAAAGACAGGGCACTCTAGCAAGAGATGTATTGAAGTTTGTTCCCCCAGTTCCCCCTTTGAAATTAAAAATGATTTTTCATAAATAAAAAAGAAACTTATGCGGTTAAACTGTTTGTATAGCTTTATAATTATACGCCGCAGTCATTTATAAGTAATCTTTGATATAATGAAATCTTTGAGTATACCTGGAATATACAAATCATAAAATTGTTTATCTTCTGTGTTGATAAATTATTCAACTCATAACCTATAATTCTAGATTCCATATAATCAGTGATCAAAGGAATATTGGCTAAGGTGTGAACACAGTTATAACTGATTGTTTTATATGTTAGGGTACACCATAGCAGAATTTGATATTGCATTGAGTTCAGTTTGTACTTATATTTTTTGCTAATAAATTGAAACCATATTTCTGTTCCGTAAGTTAACGTTGGTCTTATTATAGATTTATAAAGTGTAAGCCTTTTTTGGGTGCTAAGACCTCAAGATTTTCCACATATTGAAAAAAGAAGGTTTTTCAATCTTTGGATTTTGTTTAGTATAATGTTAAGGTGAGTGCCAAAATTCAATTTGTTTTTCCATCTATGATTCGCAATCGTAATTCCAAGAATTTTAATTTATTCTATGGGCACAATAAAATTGTCTCTAAAATTATTTGATATTTTGTCTTTATTGTGCAAGTGTAAAATACTAGTTTTTTCAAGATTTATATTTAGCTTATTATCATTACACCATTGATCTATCTTTTCCAAATTAAACTCAATAGACTTTTTTAGATTTGTTAACCCATTATTCCAACATATAATAGTTACATCATCAGCATAGCAAATTATTTCAGAGTTTGGTGATTGCAAATTAGTTAGCAGATCATTTAAATATATCAGCCATAACAACATAGACAATGGTCCACCCTGAGGACAGCCCTTTGTTAATATCTTTGAAACTTTCATATTATTATACTTGAAAATCGTTTTTCTATTTTTCAAAAAAGAACATAAAATTTTGATCAATTGAACTGGTAAATTGTCTTCATCTAATTTTTTAAACAAGGCTGGCCACCATGTATTATCAAACGCTCCTTGTATATCAATTGCAATCAGCGTAACTAGTTGTTTCTGTCTATGTTCCATTATTATCTTTGTGATTTCTTTCAAACAGGTTGTTGTTGACTTATTCTTCAAGAAACCATGTTGTCTGGGGCTAAGGAGATCATTTTCTTCATAGTATTCGTATATTTTATTTTTCAAAATTTTTTCAAATATTTTTGATAAGTTAGAAATTAATGAAATAGGTCGATAACTCTTTAATAATTCTAAATTCGTTTTGTGAGGTTTTGAAATTATCCTGAGAGCTGCCTCTTTCCATCTATCTGGATAATATCCGAAGTGAATGCATTTATTAAATAAATCGCATAATAATGGTAAAATATTTGGAAGAGCACTTTTGATCTAGTTATTACTTATACTGTCAACCCCAGGGGCTTTTTGATGCCTATGTTAGATATTAGGTTCACTATTTCCTCTTCCTCAACACAGACCTTATTCTTGTTAATCATTTTTAGTTTGTAATTTCAAATTAGTTGATGGTAAGAATCATCCGCATCGAAATTATCATCTGGTACCAACTCATTTAACAAATTGCTCATTGATCGTTCTTTTAGGTGTTCTGGGGCATTGTCAATTAAGGGTATTCCCCTTTGTTTATCTAGTGTTCTTAATTTATTTAAAAAATTATTTGCGTTACCAAATGGATTTTTTGTATAATTTTCTTCTATAAGATATATCCAGTTAATTTTCTTCGCTTTATCAATTGCATTAGTGTATCGATTCCTAGTTAACTTGAATGTGTTATAACTGATTGCTCCGTGGCGATAATATAGGTTTCTTAGGTAGTGAAAATGATATTTCATTTTTTCAATTCATTATTCCACCAGTTATTACTAGAATAATATTTAGAGTTGGAGGATATAACTTCCAAAGATTTGAAGGCAGCTTCTGTTAAAAGGTTTGTAAGTCCATTTACAATCATATCAATATCTAAATCTGAATAAACTCTTTCTACTTTACTTTTAAGTCTTATTATTTCTGTTAAAGATATATTATGAGAAAATCGAGACCAATCAGCATCTTTTTCTTTGAATTTCCAAGTGGATTTTTGATTATTGAATGAGTATTCGTTTTTTGTTTTTTTTTTTATTTCGAATTTTATAGCAACATGGTCCGAAATATTTGTTAGTGCTGAAGTTTGCCAGTTATTTATAAAGCTTAATGATTGTTTATTGAAAATAGTAAGATCGATTATACTAGTTTCGCGACAGGTAGGCGTTTTCAGGTTATGTATATAGAGTTCGTTTTCATCTATAATTGGTTTTAATTTAAATCCATTATAGTTAGTTACTTTGTCGAACCATAATGGGTGACGAGAATTAAAGTCGCCACAGAGTACTACTGGTTGGTTTTTATAGGTTTCAAGTAATCTGCTCATAAGATTCAGATGATAATTGTTTAGTGAATTAGGATGAATATAGAAATTTGAGATAATTATGTTTTCTTTAAAAGTAGATAAAGCCATTGTTGTACAAAAAGAATTAGTGAAATTTCTACCATGGATCATTTTAGCTTTTTGTTTAATACAATAATACAATGTTTAATACAATATATTATAATTAATATAAATTAAAGTGTATTGATTTTATCTATAAATCAACATTCAAATAAAATAAAGATATTGTTGCATTATTGCTAATGAACCTATTTTATTTTAATTTGTAATATTATTTTTCATATATTTTATATTCAAAATTATATTTTATATTTATTTATTTTATTAAACAGAATATATGTATTATAAACAGAATATATGTTATATAGAATCATCATTTGTATTTAGGTACACATGTGACTTCACTGCTCTCTTTGATGTGAGAAAAGAAATAAAATATTCTGGAGGCTACTTAAAGTAGAGTTATCTCATTATTCCCTTGTATAAATTTGTTGTATGGTTGAAACACGTTCTGGTAAGATACAAGACCCAGCACAGGAGAGGACCAAGTTTGAAGAGTCTGCCAAGCCGCAACCTGGTGCAACAATTGGTAGAGATGCAAGTTCCGACCTAGTTGTCCTGAATCCCAACATCGACATCCCCAAGTATGATGGAACGGAAGACCCTCGCCCATGGATTGAATCTCTTGAAGAAATTGGCTTCCTGTACCATTGGGCAGACTACATTATCTCCCGTTATGCTGCCATGAATATGATTGGTAGCGCCAAAACCTGGCTGAACCTACACAAGATAAGTTTCACCAGCTGGGAAAATTTCAAGAGCCGCCTAATTGAGGATTTTGCCTCAGACGCCAACAAAGAAGAAATGAAGATGAGACTGAACAGGATGCAACAGTGGAATGAACCTGCAATCAGGTTCGCAGAGGATATTCTTGTGCTGTGCAACAAGGTCGACCCCCAAATGGAAGAAGAGACTAAAATAGACTGGGTTATTGGAGGGTTAAAGAAGGAATACTCTTTTGCCCTTCACCTCAACCCTCCTAGAAATACCAGCGAACTTCTAGAAATTTGTAAAAAGCTGGACTTGTTCGAAAAGAATTACCAAGAACGTGCAGAAAAATCAAAAGCTCTATATAATGGACCACGCTCTCCTCGTCCCCATCATCAAGAGCAATGGAAGAATGCTACGTCGTTCAGAAGACCATATCAGAACACCTCCAAGCCCCAGGCCCCCGTTTCAAGGACTACCAAAACACCTCCAAGCCCCAGGCCCCCACTCCGAGGTACGACCAGAACAAGCCTCTGCCCCAGGTATCTGCCCTTAGTCGATCTTACACTCCCAATCCCGAGCCAAAACCGGTCTACCCAAGGAAAACATACAATAAGAGTCCAGATTCAAACAGGAATAGGACAGAAGACGGGAGACCAATATGTTTCAAGCGTAACAAGCCAGGACACGTAGCGCGGTATTGCAGAGTCAGGTTTGTAAGAATTGTGGAAGAGGACCCCATAGTTACACAAGACAAGGTCGAAGAAGAAATCCGAATGGATAATGGAACTGAGAAGTCGAGACCTCTGCTCTACGCTGATGTAAGTAATAACACGTACCCAAGTATCCCTACAAGAAATAGATATGCCGCATTGGAAGATTTAAACTAAGCATCGCGCCTGAGTCCGTCAATCAAAGCAAGTCGACCATAAATGGAATTAAAAAGTTGGACCCCAAATATAAAATAAACATTAACGTGGATAGAATAGGTATCTGCGAAGCTTTGATTGATACAGGCGCCGATCTTTCAGTGGTCGACCTTAGTACAGCTCTTAATACAGGTCTTGAAATAATAAATCCTGATAAAATGTGCTCCGGACACGGTGGCAAAGAATTAGATATCGTAGGAAATATTGTTTTAAATATAAAAATCGTGATGTAATCAAATATCAGCAGAAGAAAATAAAAAGTGCAAAGGATGCCATTATACCAGAACTTTCTATTAAATTGATTAAGGCATTTGTAGAAGCAGAGGATGGCGAATACATCGTCGAGGAGAACCATAAAATGTTTCAAACAAATGGACTTCGACTAGCGAGAGGCTTAATAAATGTTGCGAATAAAGAAACATATATCTGGATAACAAACCCTTACCATCGACCATTGAAAATATTAAAAAACCAAACATTGTGCTTTGGAAGCCAGCCAGCCGAAGTGAATCTTATGGAAGAAAGTGAACAAAAGGAGCATGAAGAACCTCAATTTCAGATAATCGAAAATTTATCATATAAGGAAAAGGAGCAATTGAAACAAGTTTTGGAAAAGTACGCGGATTTGTTTTCGTCGGGATTAGGAAGATCCAACTTAGCGAAACATCGGATTGATACAGAAGGCACGAAACCGATCAAACACAAGCCGTATAGGGTGAGCGTGAAAGAGCGAGAAATCATAAAAGAGCAAATTGATGAAATGCCCAGAGACGGCATAATCAGACCATCCTCGAGTCCATGGTCCTTCCCCGTAATATTGGTCAAGAAGCGAGATAGTAAGTACAGATTCTGCGTTGACTACAGAAAATTGAATGTTGTAACAGTGAAGGATGTTTACCCAATTCCCAGAATTGATGAAGTATTGGACACAATTCAAGGATCTAAATACTTTTCAGCAATTGACCTTAAATCAGGATATTGGCAAGTAGAGGTTGAGGAGAAAGATAAAGAAAAGACAGCCTTCTCTACAGCACATGGCCTATATGAGTTCAACGTAATGCCCTTTGGACTATGCAATGCCCCTGCTACATTTGAGAGGAACATGGAAAATATGCTTGGTAATCTTAGATGGCAAATTTGCCTATGTTATCTAGATGACGTAATCATATATAGTTCGGATTTTTCAACACATCTTAAAAGAAGAGAAGCTGTTCTAAGATGTTTTCGCGAGGCTAATTTAAAATTGAACAACAAAAAATGCCAATTTGCTTTCGAAGAACTGGGAATTATTGGCCATATAACTAATCAACATGGTATAAAACCAGCGGAGCATAATATCAAGGCTATTAGAGATTTTCCTCGACCCAAAAAGATAAAAAAAAGTTCAATCACTTTTAGGAATGTGTTCCTATTATAGAAAATTTATCAAAGGTGTTTCGAAAATTGCCGATCCATTAACCAGTCTTATAAAAAAGAATGTACCTTTTACCTGGACAGAAAATCAAGAAAAAGCATTTCAAACCCTTAAAGTAGCATTGATAAATCCCCCAATATTAGGGCACTTTGATCCGGATACAACTACGTACATTCATACTGACGCATCTAACATCGGCTTGCGTGCAACATTAGTCCAAGAGTTCGGCGATGAAGAAAAGGTGATCTCATATTTAAGTCGAACACTGAGCAAACCTGAGCAAAATTATTCGACTACCGAAAAAGAATGTCTAGCTGTTGTGTGGTCAATGTCCAAGTTACGACCCTACCTATATGGAACGCACCTCAAAATCGTAACTGATCATCATGCACTATGCTGGCTTAAGAATCTGAAAGATCTGACCGGCCGATTAGCACGATGGGCACTGAAGATTCAGGAATATAATTTCGAAATTATACACAAATCTGGTAAAAAACATCTGGACGCTGATGAACTATCTAGAGGACAACTACCGGTAAAATGAATGGAGCGAAGATAATGAGAGACTATTTCTGAATCAAATAATAGACGAAAAGGATGATTTTATTGACAATATTAAGGAGAACCTTAGTGGAAACAAGCGTTCAATTACACAGAACTTAACTTTAAAGAAGAAAATGGGTGCCTCTACAAGAAAAATCCAAATTCTGAAGGTAGGGCATGGTTGCTGGTAGTGCCAAAGAAGAGAAGGAAGGAAATCATGAGTGAATACCACAACCATATGCTGAATGGTCATCTGGGCGTCGCCAGAACGACTTACCGATTGAAGAATAAATACTATTGGCCTTCCATGTTGAAAGATGTTTCAGAATTTGTAAAGACATACCATCTTTGCCAAAGTCGGAAAGGTTCAAATCACTTGCCTTCTGGACTTTTACAACCTATTCCCCCAGCTAACCACCCTTTTGAAAGAATCGGAATTGACTTTGTTGGCCCCTTGCCATCAACGAAAAGAAGAAGGAAGTGGATAATTGTGTTGACTGATTATTATACCAAGTATGCTGAAAAAAGGCAGTATCAGAAGCAACCGTGAAAGAAGTCTCTACATTTTTAATCGAACATATTATTTTACGTCACGGGGCCCCAAGATTTCTTATTAGCGATAGAGGTTCACAATTCACTAGCAATTTGATGAAGGAGGTAATGAAAATGTGCAAAGTTAAACACTGCTTCACAACGAGCTACCACCCCCAGACTAACGGACTAACGGAACGGCTAAATAGAACTTTAATCAATATGATCAGCATGTATGTGAATACGGATCAGAAGAACTGGGACGAAATCCTCCCTTTTATCACCCACGCGTGTAATACCACGATTCAAGAAACCACAGGCTACTCTCCATTTTTCCTGTTGTTTGGAAGGGAACCCATGTCCCTCTTAGACGACGAGAATATCCCAACGGACAGTAACATGGACGATTACGACAAATATATAGAAAACTACTTAGATAAAATAACAAGGACGAGACAGGTAGTCATTAACAACACAGAGAAGACTCAGGAAAGAATGAAAATAAACTATGACAAAAAACACAATGAGAAAATCTATGAACCAGGACATCTAGTGGCAGTTTGGACGCCAGTCAGGAAAATCGGAAAATGTGAAAAACTATTGAGAAAATATTTTGGCCCATATCAAATATTAAAGAAGCTGTCTAACGTAAATTACTTAAGTGAGCCGATATATAATCCTGGCCAAGACCCATTGATTGTCCATGTCTCAAGACTCAAACCCTATTTTGAGAGAATTGATGAGGTAACTCACGAGGACGTGACGACCTCTGGAGAGGGGGAAGTGTTGCATCATTGCTAATGAACCTATTTTATTTTAATTTGTAATATTATTTTTCATATATTTTATATTCAAAATTATATTTTATATTTATTTATTTTAGTAAACAGAATATATGTATTATAGAATCATCATTTGTATTTAGGTACACGTGTGACTTCACTGCTCTCTTTGATGTGGGAAAAGAAATAAAGTGTTCTGGAGGCTACTTAAAGTAGAGTTATCTCATTATCCCCTTGTATAAATTTGTAGGATGGTTGAAACACGTTTTGGTAAGATACAAGACCCAGCACAGGAGAAGACCAAGTTTGAAGAGTCTGCCAAGCCGCAACCTGGTGCAACAATATGAAGAATAAATAAAATATATTTCAAAAATATTTTTGATTTGTATAAAAAACTAGAGGAATGACCCGGGCAACACCCGGGTTTACCCAATTAATTGTTTTATTCAAACACTATTCGTTACAATTATAAATTGGCGCCGTGGATGTCACTCTTGTGAAACGTCCCGCTCCAAACTTTACAGTCAGATTAGTTACGATATAAATCTTCAAATCGAGCGAGCGTCTATAAATATTTCGATTTAGATCAAGTATTCTAATTATTAAGCGAACTATTATTAATAAAATTTTGAGAAGATTTCGATTTTAAACGTATGTATAACCTCGATAGAGGGCGCTGTTCGTGAGCTAAGTAGAATAATTTGAATATATAGTTTTAATATTTAATTTATATATAATTTAAAATAGCCTATCGTTTTCCTCGTATTTTTTTACCTATGTATGGAAATTTTGGTTAGAATTAGTGAACTACTGCGAATTTGTATACCGGACATACAAACAAACAAACAAACATACAAACATTCATTTTTATATATATAGAAGATATAATATAAATGAGTTTTAAAAATTGTTTAAAAAAAATGCATCGGCCGGGAATCGAACCCGGGCCGCCCGCGTGGCAGGCGAGCATTCTACCACTGAGCCACCGATGCGTATACAAAATGGCCATATTTGGGTATTCATTCCATTCCGGATTACTCCGCGTAAAAAAAAAGTTCTTCAAATGAAAAAAAGAAATAGCCAAAAATACTAAGCAAATTGTATCCAAAAATTTTCCTCAGGTTTATAAAAAGCGACATGCAAAATTTGGTACCAATTGGTTCAGTAGTTTTTGAGTTTATCGCGAAACAGACAGACAGACAGAAATTGACTTTTATATATATAGAGATAAAGGGTATATAAATTGCTCACACAAAAGCTTCGACAGGTATGCGTCATATATGCGGAATATAAAAGAAAAAAAAGTGAAGAGGTGAAGATAAGTAGAGTCAAAAAAATGAGTTAAAGACAAATCCATGGTAATATATATTCAAACAAATAAAGGATATATAAAAAAGTTTAGAAGTTTTACTATGAGGTATTTTTTTATTTATATCGTAATTTAAAAGAGCTATGTAAGTAATAAAATATGTCGTCTTCCAGTCGTCTCAAGTTTGCCACCGGACCATAGGGGAGGGGAGGATAACCCACATAAGACTGACCAATGAGATTCAATACTCGGGGATCCGGAGGGAGAAAAAGGGGCGTTTGCCCGGATGTTGGAAGTTAGTTAGGTTCTACTGGGATTTCTTACAGGCCCGCTTAGTACTAGGTCTGTTGTCATCTCACGGCGGCCCTCGTGGCCGTCTCTTTGGCTTTTCTCTGCCCTCGCGGCTTCATGCAGAACGCCGAGCTTTCCTCTGTTAATCCTCAACTTTCCCCTGGTCCTGATGCGAGTTGAGACATCCTGGAAGAGCGCCTTTTGATCCCAAACTTTGTACTTACTGTCCCGTGCGGACTTCCCACTCTGAACGCCTTGCCACTCAACTCCGACTGCTTCCAACTCACTTGTTGGCTTACCCGGGTTTACGACAGTAGATCCGTATAAGTCGACAAGATATTGATGACGGACAGTGGACTATGGACGAAGACGGAGAACGCTACGTGGAAGCTTCTGAGTTGTCCGCCACTTTCATCCGGCCCAGCGTGGACACCTTGATATACCGACTCACCGAGACCCTCCAAGAAGTGACGGCGCGAGGTGCCTATGCCCCGCCTTTGGCACCTTACGACGGGACTTATCTGGCGGAAAAATTATTCTGAAAAATGGAAGCCATGAGGAACGACATCGGGTACGGGTCTGCGAGACTCCACGAGCTCCTCACAGGTTAGCCCCTTTCGCTCTTCAATGAGCTCAACTTGGCCTCCCGATCCTATGAACAAGCCAGGCAGACTTTGGTAGACCTCTACCCTGGTAGTTCCGAAGTCACCTTCAGTGACTTCATGTCATATAGACTGACTGGTCAACTCTCCATAGGAGAGTACTATAGGCACAAAGTAAAAATGGGCCTCAAACTAGGGCAAACTAGCCCCATCATAACCGAGGCCCTAACGGAGGGCTTTTCCCACCAAGACCAACGCCTCATGCGAGGAGTAGCCCCCATCTCGCTGACCAAATGGTATGCGACCATCACCAGAATCAGGGGCGTGAGTTCCATGGCCCCACAGGCGAAGCCCCCCAGGCGTGCACCCTCTGACCATGACACTCCCTACGGTGCCCAAAACCTCTTTAGGGGTCGAAACTACCAGCGGACCCCACTCACAGTACCCCGCGATACCAAACAAGTGTCCGAAAACCACCATCCCCGTGTAGACATTGCAACGGGGATCATTGGAACAATGATTGCCCTCTACTGAGCAGACGGCCTTTTCGGCCCCAAAACTTTCCCGACCAAAATCGAAGGCAGAACTTTCAACCAAAAACTCGCGGCGCGACGACGGCCGCCTCCAGGTCACCGCCACCATCTAATGAAGGCGGAGTGCCCGCCGGCTTTCCCTCTTGAACTGCACCATATCATCTCTCTCTCTGCACATCCCCTATATCAATAACATTGTCAAATTCAATTCCTCTTAGACACAGGAGCTTCCATCAGCATCATTAATTTTAATATCTTAATCATCTTAATAGGACTTTGCCCAAAATTTTAAAATTATACCCATCTAAAATGCGAAATTATTCCATAATCAATCATGTAATTGCAATATATTACACCTTTTTAACGATCACTATAGGAAACATAACCAAATCGATTAAATTCTATGTAATCAATAGTTTATCACCCTTTGGCATTTTATCATTAAACTCAATCAGTAAATTTTGTTTAACATTAAATTTGCATAATCCTTCTATTTATCAATATGATGCTCCGTTGTCTAAGAGATAGTACCACATAACTTGTGTACACCCATTTAATGATGGAGAGGGTAAATCGCCCTTGCAGGGGAAAAATGTCGAACCTCCACCTTGTCCCAATAACCTGACTTCTACCCAAAACTCTGCTAAAAATGCACCCAGTCAAACCATATGCCATACCCATCCTTCACCTTCTTTGTTACCATTCTGTCCATTAGAACACATATGTAAAATCTTTGATCCATATTGTAATATATGCACTAGAAATGAGATCCCTGTAAAATTTCTAAATATGATAAATAATTATACCCATATTTTTCAATCAATAAATATGATATCCCTAAATTGAAAATTCCCCCCGTTAGAATAAGGAACACCTCCGATAAAATTATAAGTCTCAGGCCATACCGCGCATCTCTCGCCGACCAACATGAAATACAAGATCAAATCAGAGAGATGTTGAAATACAATATTATAGAACCCTCCTTTTCGCCTTACTCCTCACATGTTACCTTAGTTACCAAAAATAATAAGTCTAAACTTTTTTTTTGTTGATTACCGCCGGCTTAACGAAATAATTTCCCCCGACGTACACCCTCTCCCCCTCATAGACAACATTTTAGATAAGTTAGCGCATGCCAAATATTTCTCCCGAGCCGATTTTTCCTCCGCATACTGGTCCCTAGAAATAAGTCCCCTCGATAGGAATCTTTCATCCTTTGTTACCTTAGACGCAAAATACACCTTTCTCAGACTCCCCTATGGCATTAGTGTAGGACCACAATTATTTGAACCAGCCATACAGCAAATCCTTCAAAGAAATAAGATAGATTCTATAGCCCATTATATTTAGATGATTTTAGTATTTTCTCAAATTCCATAGACGAACATTTACACCATCTCCAGCAATTTTTTGATATGTGTAGTAGAGAAAACATTAGATTAAATTATAATATATGTGATTTTTTTTAAACTACGACAGAATTCCTAGGCTACACAATATCCTCTGGCACATACATCCCCTTAGTTAAAAATTTAGATGTTATAAATGCAATTAAAGTTCCCACTAATATCAAAACACTCCAATCATTCCTGGGCGCCATCAATGTAAATAATAAATTCATAAAAGACCATGCCGTATTAGAGTCCCTCTTATTAACCTCCTTAAGAAAGATACTCCATGGCACTGGGACGTCAAATGCCAACAATCATTTAACACTCTCAAAGAGTGTCCAACCTTCCAACCAATTCTCCACCTCTTTAGAGAAGGGTTGCCATGCCAGATATTTTGTGACGCCTCCCTTCAAGGAATATATGGGATTTTAAAACAACAACGCCCCGACGGCACCCCACACCTGGTGCAATATGATAGCAGAGCACTCCGACCCCACGAGAAAAACTACACCATCACGGAGTTGGAGTACCTCGACATATTCGATAATGTGGAAAAATTCCGCATCTACCTCACCGGTGTGAAATTCACCATCTTCACCGACCACCATGCCCTACAATGGTTAAAAACTATTAAAAACCCATCCGGAAGACTCTTCCGATGGAGTTTAAAATTGTCCGCCTACGACTATGACGTCACTTACCTTTAGCGCAAAATGCAGTTCGAGGCGGACCAATTATCCCTAAACCCCCTATGTGGTTTCCTTACAGCGATAAAATTAGGGAACATCAACCCCTCCGGCCTCCTTTCCCCTTCGTTAAAACAAATCTAGAGGGCCTCCATATAATTAAACGTGAAGGTGTGACTAAGATAGTTGTTCCCCCCTCCTTACAGCATAATTTAATTAATCAGGTACACGTAGAATACAATCATTCTGGGGTCTCACAAATGCTTAGGTTAATTTCAACGCAATACACCTGGCTCGGGATGAACAAAGCAATATTGAGAAGTAAAATAAGTCTTGCCCTACTTGTCAATTCACAAAAAAACCGAAAGGTCCAACTTATGGTAGATTAGTATATCCTCTTGTAGCTTTACAACCCTACGATACATTATCCATGTATATATATATATATAGATACGATTACAGGATTTTCTAAGTATGGTAATGTTAAGTATTATTTACACTTAATTGTAAATCATATAAGTAGATATACATGGACCTTTCCGAGTAAATCTACAAGTACTGTTACTTATATACTATGCATCAAAAAAGTAATGCAGTGTGGACGTCCAAAACGCCTACTTACTACAAGAGCCCCTGCATTTACATCCCCAAAGTTCAGGAGGTTCTTGGTACAAAACGGGGTACAGCCTCTTCTGACAACTGCTAATAACCCGCAAGCGAATGGCTTGTGCGAGAGACTTAACTCCACGCTCACAGGGAAGCTTAGGTTATTACACCTAGAGAACCCCAAAACCTCCTGGACGAAGTTAATTAAGTTAGTTACTAAGAAATATAATGATACGCCCCATACAGTGACAGGTTCCCCCCCCCCCCCCGTATTTTTTTATGCATAATATAATTCCCTCTGAGTTAAGTAATCATATTGACACATATCCAAATATAATAGAGAGTAGGAAATTAACAATACAACGTACAAATGAAAGATATGTTAAGGAAAAGATTAGGTGCGATAGAAAGCATAAAGAGCCCCATTTTGAAATAGGTGATGTAGTTCTAATCAAGGTTTATAAACGACCCAATAGTGGTAAACTTATGCAATATTTCTAAGGGCCGTATACCATAGTAGATAGGATTTCAGATAATGTAGTTTGTATAGTCCGGCCCAACCAATACCTAGGTAGTTCAACGAATACAGCACATATAAATAAGTTACGCTCTTACAACGAAAAGGTTATCCATATTTCGCCGTCATTGTTAGAGAACAAGAAACCGAACTATCAAATAGGACCTTTTCGACACCTTACGCATGGCTTAATTGGTAACCCTGAAAAAACTGTGTTCATCCGGTATTAAAACCCCTTTAGTCACCTAAGACCAAGTCTATTTAGCTAGAACCCCATGTTAGAAACCTTTCTCGGATAAGTGGAAAAACGAAGAGGTCAGATATCACCCTCTCGCCACTATTTTTAACTTCCCGCTGCAAATCAGCAGGGGACCAAGTCGTTACACCCCGGTTTGATTTCCACTGTTTGCCCTCGTTTTAACTCGGTGAAAATTCTAGTCCCTTGATAGGATCTCTCTTCTGCGTACAACTTTCGATATTTCCAATAATGAATACCTTTATCTTCCCCTAATCATCTTCACAAATTTAATTTTTCAAAAATTTTTGCCTCCAAATTCTTTATTTTCCACGTTTGAATTTTCCAAACATCGTCTAATTGGCCTTTATAAGCATTGCATCACGTGGGGAACACACGAACCAAAATACTTACTATATATTTTTAAAATCTTATTCATTTATAGTTACGATCCTTGATGTGTACTATTTTATATTTTTTATAATCATCTCAGATATTTTTTAATATTTCTTTTACATTATGATTTTTATTTTCCAGAGCCTACGTCTAAGTTAATTTAACTTTAAAAATTTAGTTTTAACAGTGACGATTTCTACCAACTGTCCCTTCTCATATCTTGATCCTTTCAACTCTGCCATCCATACTTCTCTTGTCTCTTGATCCTTTTTCTTAGGCCTTCTATGCCTTCGTTCTAACCACCCCTCATCCATCGCAGAGTTCCTGTTCGCCGACTTTTTTTTTTGTTGTTGTTGATTTGCCCCAGTGTACTACTTCTTCCTCACCATCCCATCATGATGGTGTGTTCAGGAAAATCCATGACTTATTATCATTTTTTTTAATTTACACCCGGGTTACCGTCCAAGCATTTTTCATTTCATTTTTTTTCTCAAACCCGGGTTTAATCAATCGATGGCAACAGTCGAACTCTGTTTTCACAATTTATCTCATTCCTCTAACCTCTTCAACGGTTCCTGAGACTCCTGCTCGTCAACAATTTTATATATATTTTTTATGATTCATTGACCTGGTACACTCTTCCTCCCCATGTTAACTCCACACGGAGAGCTTGGGTAACCAGCGAGATATTTTTTTTCTCACGCCAGACCCATCGCCATCATCAGCATATGCGCCCACTCATTTTTCTTTTACTTTTATTTTTCAACTGGTCGAGCTTAATCACCGACAGCAGCGCAGCTCTTGAGCCTCCATCTCTTTTTAAACTCTTTCAACCAGCTTTTCTTCCCCATATTTTCCCATTACCTACCTATCCTTCGATCTTCACGCCTTTTGCAGATCTGATCTAATGCTACTTACAGGGAATCTTGAGATTTCTGATCCCTGCAAACAATATTCCGCTTCTAAGCTCGTATTGCAGGGCAGGACTCCTGAGATGTCCTTTGCAGAAACCAATTCAGACCCTCTTCCTTTATTCTTCACTGCGACACTGCCTATCTCAAACCTATTGCTTAAGTCAATTTTATTTTATATTTTATACTAGGCGAATGACCCGGCTTCGCCCGAGAAATCCCTTGGGTGCAATATTCTTCATACTAAAAGTATATCAATAATAAATATTAGAAGTGCCATAGAATAGCAATACAGAAGTAACACATAAACTACGGGAAAAAGTGTGTGATGGAAAAAATTGTATTATATTAGTGTTTAGGTATTTAATTTAATTAATATAGTTGATATAATAGTATATATTTATATTATATTTTTTATAAATGAGTTTTAAAAATTGTAAAAAAAAAAAAAAATGCATCGGCCGGGAATCGAACCCGGGCCGCCCGCGTGGCAGGCGAGCATTCTACCACTGAACCACCGATGCTTTAAAAAATGCCCATATTTAGGTATTCATTCCATTCCGGATTAGTCCGCGTAAAAAAAGTTCTTCAAATTAAAAAAAGAAATAGCCAAAAATACTAATCAAAATGCAGCCGAAAATTTTCCTCAGGTTTATAAAAAGCGACATGCAAAATTTGGTACCAATTGGTTCAGTAGTTTTTGAGTTTATCGCGAAACAGACAGACAGAAATTGACTTTTATATATATATAGATTACTTTTATTATTTATTCTTCTCCTCATTCCTGTATTACATCCCTGAAATTATGTTGTAAATACTCATGGCACCTCAAGTAACAAAAAACTGTAAATAGTATACCTAACTTTCCCAAACATTTACCCTCGTTTTGTGTGTGTTTACTTTGAATTTATCTTTCCTGTCTACTCCTTGTATATTTTTAGTATTTTATCATATTATATCAGTGTTTCACCACTACTCTCCCCTTTATCTTTATTTTTATTCTAGTAACTAATTTGTGCCCCAAATTATTTCCCTTTTAATAGGTTTACTAGCTTTCGCTCCATTTATTTCACTCCCCTAATCAAACCTTTCTCACCGGAAGCACATTTAACGTAATTTAAACAAAGCTATG
>CP092871.1:34862545-34896549 GCA_030710605.1 Cordylochernes scorpioides
TTAATTGCAAAGAAAATTATGTATTTTAATTTTGTATATAAATCTCTTAAATTAAATCGTACATATATACTTAGTCTAGCCATAAATATTGTTACAAAACAAAATCACTGATAAAAATTTTAATATGACCGCGTGAAGTATTCAAAATACAGTAGTTGTTATTTGAATATCTCGTGCACACGTGTTTAGAAAAAAAATCGGAATATATTTGTTTTTTGATAATGGATTGGGGTGTTAAAGAAAACCTTATAGCTGTAATAGCCTTACACAAGGTAGGCCAAAGTCCTTCATCCATTTTTAAACGTTTACAAAATTTGAATATTACGCGTCAATTTGTTTATCCAACCATTGAAAGGTTCAACAAGGCTGGCACTATTAAGGACCTTGAAAGATCTGGTCGACCTCGCGTGCAACGAACGCAAGCAGCTATAAAAGCCATTCTCGAAAATAAATTGCCGAAATTCACGCCGAAAACAAGAGATATTAGCAAAGCAGATGAATTTAGCTCCAAGAACCGTTTCCATGATAATCAACGAAGACCTTGGGCTGATAGCTTTCAAACGACGCACAGGTCATTTGATAACCCCTCCTCTTAGAGATATTAGAAGGGTTAGATCAGAAATGTTGCTGGCGCGGCATGATGGTCGATGGCATGAGAGAATCCTTTTCACAGACGAGAAAATGTTCACTGTCGAGAAAAAGATTAATCGTCAGAATGATAGGATATATGCTCGTAGCTCTCTAGAAGCTTCTTTGAAAGTCAGAAGACTTGAAAAAAGTCACCATCCTTCGTTTTTCATGGTTTGTTGGGGAGTTAGCTACCAAGGTGTAACAGATCTCCACTTCTGTGCCAAAGGGGTAAAAACTACAGCTAAAAACTATCAAGAATATATTTTGTAACAAATAGTAAAGCATCTGAATACAAAAATGTTTAATGGAGAACATTGGATATATCAACAAGATTCAGCTCCTGTTCACAAAGCTAGGTCAACCCAACAATGGTTGGAGACGAATGTTCAGGAGTTCATAAAGGCCAATGAATGGCCCTCTGGAAGCCCTGATTTAAACCCCGTTGGTTACAGTTTGTGGGCATATTTATAGGAGAAGGTGTGCTCTAAAAGATATCATAATTTGGATCAATTGAAATCAGCATTGGTGAGAGCAATGAAAGAAATACCTTTGGAATAGGTGCGTGCCGCCATAGATCAATGGCCCGAACGTTGAGATCCTGTGTCAAAAATAAAGGAGAAAATTTTGAACGATTGTATATATTTAAAATCTATGTCCTATTGGCTAATAAAATATGTATTTATATTCCAATAGTTTTTGTTCTTACTCATTTAATTTATAAAATTGTTTGTAACAGAATTTATGGCTAGACTGTGTATATATATATATATATAAATAAATATAAAGCATATATTGTATCCAAATTTATTAATCAGCCAATAATTCTAGGGGCAACACGCCTCTCTTTATCCATATATATATGGATGCGGCCTTCTCAAAAATGGTAAAATGAAAATTGGCCTACTAATGTAAAAAGGTTCTCCACCCCTGGGCTAGAATTTTCACAAAGAGACATTTTATTGGCCGAGATAAAGATGTAACATCAAAAAGATCTCACGTTTATAAAGACTTGAACGCTATCTTGAAAAAGGTAGAAGCTGAGTCTTCTGGTAGCAGTCGAAATTTCCCATAAATATTTGAACCTAGAACGTGATAGTGTGCGTTATATTACTGCATCATAGATAGCCTTGTCAAGGATGGAATGGTCTTCGGAACCAACGCATATACGGTTAAGGCGTATCCATCCTACTTTGGTAGAACTTGAACATTATTTCATATTTTATTATTGTAAAAAGAATCACATAGTGTTATTTTTCTTATAGCATAATACCTGGATGGCAGTGGTAGTAGTGAGAAGAGTGCCAAAGCTTCCATATCTCTGCTGTAAGGTTTTGAAATAGGCGATGGCCTTGGTCAGAGCAGCGTCAATCTCGGGTGTGGATTTGCATCTCCTCTTCAGGCAGGTAAAAGATAGGGCAGCGTAGCCCTTGGTATCTATTCACACCTTTCTTGTTTAAGACACAATACATAGTGTTCCAACACAGAAATAAAAAAGGCAGGACATATTACGTGAAATTCTACCCGAAAATATTCATATATAACTATTATAAGAATTAAAATAATATTAACACCTCTGGACAAATATTGAAAAAAATTAGTTTTTATTTCAACCTTATTATATCAGATAGTTTAAAAGACAAATATATATTATATATGTACAGGGTGATCCAAAAGTCCCGCACAACTTTAAAAATTAATAACTCCGCGAATATTTGATCTGAGCAATGCGGTAAACACCATTGTGTTCAGGATGCAATGGAATTTTTATGGCAAATAATGAAAATTCGAAATTGATTTTAGTTACAACTTTATTTGCTAGAGATGGCGCTCTACCAGAATCAGAGATTCAGCGGCCAAATTGTTTGATAAATTGAAAAATATAACTGAAAGACACGTATTTTTTCTTTTTGAATACCAAGAAAGAACCCTAATAATATCAAATGATAAATTAATAAAACACCATTTCGCCAAAAGTTAGAAGAATTGGTTGACGATTTTTAAATACAATCTGAGATATGTAAAATAGGTATATGCAAATTGAAACATGTAGCAAAAAATATTTATATTTTAGATGGAGTTTTGTGAAAAAGATTGAATGTTTGAAAATAACTACTGATATCAATACACGATTTTTGAAATGTTAATATAGTACCAAAAATTATGATGGCACGACTAATAGGATTTCGTGCTATAAGGAATGTATAGTTTCTTGACTAATTGGCGACACTTGACTATTTAACTTGATATTTCTCATGATCCAAAAAATGAAATATAGAGGGGAGTGACAAAATATATTTGTCGTACTTTATTCCAAATATCCTATGGGATAAATATATTGCTGAATATCTTTCAAGCACACTTCCAGACTCAGCTATACGAATGAAGGCAGGACTCTAAAAATAATGTAAACAGGTTAGTTAAATAAGCAAGAAATTATCATCAACCAGATATTTACTCGAGAAGACTTCACATTAAATGAGCTAAACTCATCAATAGAAAATTTAAATCCAAGATGTCACCTGGAGATGCTCAAGTCTTTGGTCAAATGATTAAACACTTTGGAGACGAAGCTAAAAATCAGCTCCTACGAATACTGAACACATAATGGCAAACTGGTAAACTACCAACGAATTGGAAGATATCAATTATAGTGCCAATACTGAAACCAAACAAAGATGCCAAGGAATGCAAGAACTATCGGCCAATTGCTCTTACCAGCATACTTTGTAAAATAACAGAATGAATTATCCCCTCTAAACTCATAGTCTGGCTCACTAACAATGATAAAATAAACTTCTACCAAACTGCCTAAAGTTCCAGACACTGTACAACTGATAAACTGTAATAATTCTGTCAATCAATAATAGATTTCTAGGAAAAAACCGCCAAAGAAGACAACCGCCGTATTCCTGGATATGATCTCAGCTTTTGATCGAGTGTAGAAATTATTTGAAAGGCTGCACAACATCGGAGTAAGAGGAAAATCTTAATCTGGATTGCAGACTTCTTAAGGGGAAGAAAGATAAAGGTTCGGGTCAATGGAACATTTTCCAAGGACCGAAGAACATGGGCTGGTGTACCTCAGGGATCTGTGCTCAGTCCTCTACTCTTCTCGCTATATATTAACTGTTGTTTATGTAAATAGATGGATATTATTTGTATCATTTAAAGCCTCATTATGTAAAAAATATATATATATAAATTGGACATTTGTTGTTGGCAATGGTCAAGTTTGAGCTCTTGTACCTATAATTACGACACAACAAAAGTGGCGACGAGGATGCGGGATCTACAGAGCCAGTAAAAAGCTGAGGAAAACGGCCGTCCTATGCAAGTATAACAACTACATCTTTTAAACTATCTGGAGCAAGAAAACAAAGGAGTAGAAAAGATCAGCATGACAAGTTCAAAGTTAATAGTACCTTTTAGATGCTATAGCCCAGTGGAGGACACTTCGATCTTTTTGTACAAAAATTTGAGGCTTTCTTTTTGGCATCTGAAGGAGGAGATTAAAGTGCTGATTTTTACCTCGCTACCAGATTCTGAAACTTTGAAGCAGGGAAACGACATTTTCTTCCTGGTCTAATGAAAGATCAACCCTATGATACTATCATTCAAAGAATTAAGCTGCATTTGGATCCAAAGAAGAAAGTGACACCACAGCGATGCAGATTTTTAAAGATAATTCAACAGGAAGGAGAAACAATTTCGGAATATCTTAAAGAATTGAAACATTTAGCAATAAATTGTAATTTCGGCGATATGCTGGGAAACATGACTCGAGACCGTTTTGTGGCTGGAATCGAGTTGGAAAGCCTGCAAAAGAAACTACTACAAGAAAACGACGATGTCACCCTGGATAAAGTTTTGCAGTGGCGATCTCGTTCGAACTGGCGGAGATAAATACAAAAGAATTACAAGATAAATTAGTGGCCAAAATATCCCCTGTGAATGGAAAATATAAAAGGGCGAGTATACAATAATAGTATGGTGCAGCATAGGCCTTTCAGGCAAAGGGGAGAAATAATGTGTTATAGACGTGGTGAAAGACATTCACACGGGGCCTCTGTTTGCCCTCATAGAACAAATACCTGTTTTAAAATGTAAAAAATTTGGTCATTTAATTAGGGTCTGCAAAGCTAGTAAAAAAATGTGGGGATGTAAATTTGTACAAGAGGACTCTATTTATTCTGTACAGGGTGAAACTGATGCCACATAAAATTTAACAGTAGATGATTATCCTTTGTGCTTTACAATAGATACAGGAAGTCTTGTTACGTTAATACCTAAAGATATTTATAAGATTTATTGGCAAGGTAAAAATTATTTCAAACAAATTTAAGATTAAAATCTTTTTTGTGGTAAATCAATAGAGATTATAGGGCAAAGAAATGTTTTTGTAAAAGAAGCCAACAAATATTTACGATTAATAGTTGTAAATGAAAAATCCAGGTGATTTTGTTAGAAAAAGAATGGCTTAAACAGTTAAAACTTGATTATTCTTTATTGTTTAGCATTAAAAATTTAAAAAATGAATCTAATAAAAATAGTTTGATTGATAGATATGCAGATTTGTTCAACAAAGATTTGGGCTGTCTAAAGGATGTTAAAATATATTTTAATTTAAAAAAGGATGTGACTCCTGTGTTTTGTAAGGCCAGAAAAAGTTTACCTTTCTCTCTAAAAAACAAAGTAGAGAATGAAATTGATCGTTTAGTGAATTCTTGCATTTTATAACCTATAATTCCTGCATATTGGACCGCACCAATAGTACCAGTATTAAAAAAGGATGGTAGTGTAAGGATATGTGGTGACTTTAGATGTACAGCTAATAAAGCAATAGAATTAGATAGGTTTCCCTTTCCATCGATCGATGAGATCTTTTCAAAATTATCTACAAGCACCGTACCTTCGACTCTAGACCTATCACAGGCTTACTTACAAGTAATGTTAGCGGAAGAAGCCAAAGCTGTTGTTGATATAAACACAACAAAGGGGTTGTTTTCTTATAAAAGACTACCATATGATGTAGCGGTAGCACCAAATAAATTTCAGAGGATTATGGAAGGTATATTTGCTGATTTGCCAGGTGTGGCCTGCTACATAGATGATATTTTGGTTGCAGGAAAAAACTTTGAAGATCATGAACAAGAGTTGTATCTAGTGTTCAGATGATTGCTAGAAAATGGTTTAAAGTTAAACAGATATAAATGTAAATTTAAAAAGAAATCGGCGGAATATTTAGAGTTTAAAATGGATACATATGGACTGCATCTCTTAGAAAATAAAATTAAAGCAGTGAACCTAAAGAATGTTTCGCAATTAAGATCTTTCATAGGACTCTTAATTTATTATTATAGATTCATAAAGAATATAGCAGATATTTTAGCGCTATTCTAAAAGCTTTTGAATAAAAATTGTAGATGGAATTGGACGAAAGAATATCGAATGTTATTTAAAAAATTTAAATCATTATTAATGGACTATGGACTAGGCGTAATTCTGAGTCATAGAAATGATAGAAAGGAAAAATGCCCTATAGCCTTTGCTTCTAGAACATCAACTGAAGCGGAAAAACGTTTCTCTCAACTAGAAAAGAAAGCGTTGAGCATAACCTTTGGCGTTGAGAAATTCAAACAATACTTACTGGGACGAAAATTTGTATTGGTCACAAACAACCGACCCTTAATTCATATATTTTCACCTCATAAACCAATTCCCATATGTGCATCATCCAGAATTAGAAGATAGTCCTTAAAATTAACTGCATGTAATTATACTGTGGAATTTCGAAAAACTAGTGATAATTCCAATGTTGACGCATTGTCACGTCTTCTTTAAGAAACGAGTTTCAGGGAGTCTCTTGATGAAGACCAGGTACTTCTTCTCAGGAAGTTGAATGAGGTACCGTTCTCTTTTATGGAGGTGGCATATGAGACGCCCCAAGATAAAATACTGTCTATAGTATTAAGGAATGTTAGAGAAGGCAACTGTGTGTGGAAATTCACAAGGGTACCGAGAAAAACCCACTAGCTCCTCATTATAAGATCAATGAGGAATTAAGTTTGGAGTTTGGTTGTCTTCAATGGCGTGAAAGAGTGGTAATTCCCCAAAAATTAAGATCTTTAATTTTAAATGACGCATGAAATGCTCATAGGGATGAAGATGATTGCCAGACGGTATTTTCTGGTGGCCAGGCATAGGCAAAAACATCGAGGAGTTAACTAGAGAATGTAGAGTATGCCAAGAATCGGCAAGCATGCCCCCGGCACCATCTCGGAATGGACTTGGCCCGAAAAACCGTGGCATCGACTTCATCTTGATCTAGCGGGTCCGTTCATGGGAAGAATGTTTTGGTTCTCGTGGATGCATACTCAAAGTGGATAGAAATTTTTATCATCAAAGATATTACCAGCATAACGATTATAAATCATCTTAGAGAAATTTTTGCCAGATTTGGATTGCCCTAATTTTCGGTTACAGATAACGGAAGACAGTTTGTCTCCAGTGAATTCGAGCAATTTACAAAAATGAATGGTATACGGCACACTAAGACCAGTCCGTATAATCCTAGTACAAATGGTTTAGCTGAGAGATATGTAAGAGAGTTTAAAAACTTTTTGAGAAAGAATAATGGGAAGGATGATTCAGAGACGAATCTACAAAGATTCCTATTTGCTAATAGAACATTCCTCCAAACTGTAATAAAGGAATTACCCCGCGGAACTGCCAATGATGAGAAGTTTAAGATCAAGATTCTCGAATTTAATACCAAGATGGGAAATGGGGTAGGAAATATTGGTTATTCTCGAATTTGAAATTCATTATGTTTCATATTTATGTTCTTTTTAATATTGTTGTCGTACTGGAGTGTTGATTTCATGAGGCCGTAAGAAGGCAGGAACAGTTTACTACAGGTTGCGAGGTTTATTTCCGCAACTATGCAACTGGACCTAAACGGTAGAAAGATACGATTTTGAAATTATTGAGCTACCGTCACTACCTTATAAGTTGCGAGGGCGTCGTGTATAAGAGGCATATCAATCAATTGCGACCTGTGAGAAAGAAACAAGTGGCGACAAGAAATTTGATACTTCCTCGAACATCAGGAGAGAAGCCTGTTGGTGGAAGTCAGAAATAAAGTGGAAAGGAGGTTCCAGAGGTTACATCAGGAAACAAGGAGGAGACTACTTCTGTGCACTCCTGTTGCTGTGCACGTGCCCTCTTGCACTCCTAAACCGGAGCCTGCCGCTGTGCAAGTGCCCGTCCGCAGTCCTAGACCTCAGAGAGCCAGGAAACCCCCCGACCAACTGGAGTATTATTAAGGGGGGAGATGTGTTGTGTATGTAAATAGATGAAGATTATTTGCATTCTTTAAAATCTCATTATGTAAGAATATATGTGTACATAAATTTGACATTTTTTTTTGGCCAAACGAAAAGAATAAGAGCTAAAAAAAGAGTCATGGTCAAGTTTGAATTGTTTACATCTAATTACGACACAACCTTAACAACATACATCCTCACTGAAGACACAAAAGTTGCCTGTTATGCAGATTATATAGCCATATGGCACACAACTAGCAGTATAGAAATATCAGATAAATACTGAACACATCAATGAGAGGACTGGAGAAGTGGGCAATGAAACTCAAAATGACAATAAACCCAATAAACACAAACCTATAGGTCTCCTTCACTGACAGGAAAAAAGGCATGAATTTAACTCCAAAATAAGCATAAACAACCATATAATTGATAAAATTAGATCTCCAAATTACCTAGGTGTTATACTTGATGAGGAATTGCGATTTACAGAACACATAATTAGCACCTCAAATAGAGCTACCAGAAACCTAAACATTCTGGGAAGGCTATGTGGAACAAATTGGGGAGCAAAACCCAAAATTCTCAGAACAATATATATCACCTTAATAAGGCCAATAATGGAATATGCGAAACCTGTTTGGGCTCCCTCAACCAATAGCTTGAAAACTAAAGAAACCGAACACAAATCCCATAGAACCTATTTAAACTGGACACAAAAAAAAAAGGCTCAAAAAACTTCAACACTTCAGTACGACAACAATATTAGAAAGAACATAAATATGAAACATAACGAATTTCAAATTCGAGAATAACCAATATTTCCTACCCCATTGCCATCATATGTAATCATCAATCTTAACCTGAATGAACCATGCAATAAAAAAAAAAAGAGAACAAAAACATACTTAAAAAGAAAGGACCTGACAATTGGTTTATGCGATCAGATAAATTATTTAGCAGCATATACAGATGGATCATCAGACCTTACCATAAGTAATGGAGGGGCTGGAATCAACATAATACTGCAAGATGGAACATACATCAAAATAAAAGAAGGAGCAAGAAAGATTTCGTCAAACTTCACTTGTGAACTGACTGCTATCTAGAAAGCTCTTGATGTATGCCTTAACCAACCATCCCTGCATCAAGCAGAAGGAATTATAATATACCGTACAACGAGTTCATATCTGATCTAGAGCAATTCAGAAGGGCAATACTATAATCATACAGAAAATACATTCTTTACTTACTCAACTGATATCATTGGAGAATAATTGCATTTTACAATGGATTCTTGCCAGTGTTTGGATCGGGGGTAATGAAATGGCAGTTGAATTTGCAAAGGTAGCCAGAAAGTTGAGCCAAAGGAAAGAACAAATGTCATTATTTAACGCTAATGCTTTTCAAAATACAAGATAATTAAACAAAAAATAAGAAAAGACCAAAATGGGAAATAAACTCCGAGAGAAAATTGACAAAACTATAACAAGAATTAGAACAAAACTTTATAAAGGATGACAATACATCCAGATGGCACAAGAACCTATAGAACATGCAACAACTGTCCTGGTGTGGAACTAACACCTACCCACATATTCTCATGCCCGCAGCCTTGCAGAAAATTGACATAGACCCAGAGCAGCTGCTTTACACACCATGATAGTGGACAATGCTGCTGCTGCTGTGATAGAGATGCATGGAGACATCTGAGGCTCTTTATTGGACACGACAAAAACAACAACGGCATTCCAGAGTAAAATAAATCATCAGAGATAGATAAATATTTTTAAAATGAATTAAAATAAATATAATCGATACTGAGAGAGAGTTGAATTAAAAAAATAGAAAATTATTATTTTTTAAATTTAAATAGCTGAGAGGATTCCAGCAAACCGCATCTAAAATATCAGGTTTTTTTTTTTGCTACGTGTTTTAATTTGCATATACCTATTTTACATATCTCAGATTGTATTTAAAAATCATTAACCATTTCTTCTAACTTTTGGCGAAATGGTGTTTTATTAATTTATCATTTGATATTATTAGGGTTCTTTCCTGGTATTCAAAATGGAAAAATACGTGTCGTTCAGTTATATTTTTCAATTTATCTAACAATTTGGCCGCTGAATCGCTGATTCTGGCAGAGCGCCATCTAGCGAATAAAGTTGTAACTAAAATCAATATCGAATTTTTCATTATTTGCCATAAAAAATCCCATTGCATCCTGAACACAATGGTGTTTACCGCATTGCTCTAGCGCAAATATTCGCGGAGTTATTAATTTTTAAAGTTGTGCGGGACTTTTGGATCACCCTGTTTATTAAAATATATTATTACATCAATTTTTTTTTCAATTATTTTTTCACACACACATGTATATATTAGATAATAAAAAGGTATATATTGAATTTAAGGCAAAATAAATATTTTATTAAATCTAATATATGCATTTTTATTATCTAAGAATTTTTTAAAGAAAATAAAAACTATTCAGGAATGATATGTTTCAAGAACACATTCAATATCTCTAGTTTTCTGACATATATAAAGAAAGCCCTTCTACAGGAGAAATACTTTAACTTGAAATAAAAAAAAAATACCTATTTACCCCATTATAAATCATCCATAAAGGTCTACGGTGACACAGAAGGCGCTTTTACTCTGTAAGGAATATAAGATACTTTACTCATTATGCGGAATTATATCTAAAAGACACAACACTATCATCCCGGGGTGTTGGTAGGCCTTGTAGCATGGTGTGCTATCAAGATAAAACAAAATCCAAACAAAGTGAATATTCTTTATTATTATTATTTTTTGTTAATATTGTCGCAAAGTATGTATTATTTTATTAACAGAGTATCGTTTTTGATGTTTATACTTTGCTACTCTGTATATTTCCCTCTTTGCTTATATTTTGTTTATCATTCTTAGTTTGTTCTTGCCTTAAATAATTTGCTGTCTCATCCCGAAGTTGGCCTTCCCTAATTTTTCACGTGGTAATATGCGTAGTTCTCTTGTAGAATGGCCTTCTATAAGCTCTATTGTGTCTATAAGAATAAATATAAGCCCTTTAAAGAAAGATAAATAAAATATATTTCTGATCAAAACTCATCTTAGGATATAAAGTTTTTATTTTGATTAGTTAAAAGGGATTCATTTATTGAATAGGCAACAATGATAGTTTCCATAAGATTTCATTGTTCAACACACAAAACCTTATTTTCAAATATTCATTTATATATTAAATAGGAAATAAGGTATTATTAGTTTATAATTCAAAATATATACACCCGAAATAAAAAAAAAACTCCGCCTTTGTCGGTCCCAAGCCCGAATGAAAAAGGAGGAGGGGGAGCAGTAACAAGCTCACTAAAAAACCTGGGCTCAGCTGGCCCTGCTGATAGTACCCTGTAAGGGCTCCTAATCCAGGGATACAGGATGAGCAGCGTTTGTACTCCATGTTAGGAGCGGCTGCACATGGCATCTGTTCCTCGTGTCAGAGGCAGCCATTTCTTTTGGAGCTAAGTCGGCCTGTCACTGAGTAGTGCTCCCAGTCTTAATGATAAAGGCAGACGTATTCTACTTCACCCAGTCATGATGGTTGTCAATCTCAAGCTCTACAAGCTTGATATCCTAATATGATTGAGTGAGGATAAGAAAGAAGAAGACACACGAAATGCTTTTATTGAAAAAATTATTTAAAAAAAAAAAGAGCTTACGAAAGATTTTCCTTTTTGTACTCAATTACCAAAACGCATTCTTACTGATTAATCTATTTGATATGTTACAATACGTTTGTAATTGAACTATGAAATGTAAATCTTCTGAAAAAAAACTCATCCTCTTTCCTTTAATTAATTAAATAAATTTATATAGTATTAAATATTTTTTATTAATTAATTTTATAATAAATCGCTTTGTTTCTTATACCATTCAATAAAATGATTAAGGGAATGCCTATTTCTTAAATAATAAATCATCTTAAAATATATTGTTATGTATAAAGAAATATAAAGCAAATGGCAAATCAAGGGCTCTGTTGGGTTTTAATTTCATGTTCAAAATATGGTCTAAGTTCATTCTATCGAGCCTTAAATGAGTTTCAAGAATCTATTATTTATTTGACTTTTAGACATTTAATATACCAAACCCATAGAAGGCTTCTCTATACAATATTGTTAAAGAAAAAGAATAGGCCATGATAAATAAATTTTAATAAAAGTTCTCTTAATAATAATTCCTTTGGATTTTACATTTTTGCACAAGGCAATATTCACCAATGAGTGCGCAAGTGAATAAATGCGAAGTCAAAATGAATTGTAAATGTCATGTGCATAACGGACAGCTATCCATTTTATTAATTGCATTGAATCAAGTCAAATTTGAACTCGCTTATAAATTTTTACAGATTCAGATCTGTTCGAAAACCAAAAAAATAATAATAATGTTTTGGAAAATTCGGACTAAAGTCAGCATGGATACCATGGTTTCGGGCTATGACCCTCATCATTACAGGGGATGCCTGATTTCATTCCTTTTATAGAATGTCATGAAAATGTTCAAATATGCTGAATAGGTGTTTCAGCTGGTGAATTAGTAGGACCTATATTCAGTCAACACTGATAACATAATCTTCCCCAAGCAACTACGAAAAACGATCACCATGGCCAGCGCAATGTGTATTTGGGATATTGACTCAAGGTCCAATGTTACCTTGCCAGGGTGCAGGGCCATCCGGCTGTTCCAGGATGTCGAACAATTTCTGCAAGTTGTTTGGGGAGATGTCTCCGCCGCTATTACAGACCTCGAGTTGGTTGAGGACCAAAGAGAAAAGGGAACGGAACTCTGTCTTGTCCTGGAGCATGGCCGTGATGTCCATACCTTCGAAGTTCCTAGGGTCCTGGCAAGTGGCCAAGAGTCCTTTGATGTGTCCACCTATGATAGATGTATCGTTCCTGTCACATACAATTTCTTAAATACGTATTCTTACCTCTATATTTTATCATTAGTTGTATTCCTCAAAAACATTGGATATGGTAATTTTACGTTGTTATATTTATGATAATCTTAAATGTCAATCAGTAAAACTTTAGACGCTGCAGAAATATTTATATATCTTTCAAACAGATTCAATGTTTTTTTTTATATATTCTCATTTAAAATTGATATTTTTGTTTCAAATTCAATAAAATATCCATGCTTATTAATTTTGAACGCTGTTTTATATTAGCTGATAAAATATAATATGTGACTACTTTATTTCCTAGCTTAAATTCTGTAACCCTTTTCTTGAAGTTTATCTTAAATTATATAACCCCTTTTTTGACTTTGATAGCCTTAAAGAGGTATATAGCAGATGAAAAATTGTAATAGGGGCTATATGATAAAAGAGGGGATTTTTTTGATTGGGCAACTGAATGTAGCAGTTGGTTTACTGAGATTTATAATAAAAAATAAAATACCTGACCGTTGATTTAAGATATATATCTCAAAACTCTTTCATTGAATGTGTGTGTGTGTTTTGTGTTGCTGTGTGTTTTGTTGCGCGCTTAAACACATTTATTATGTGAGATGCTAGTAAACAACTAATTCAATATTTTTGCCGAAGCTATTGAATATTACTTGGCTGTGGAGAATGACAAATATTTCTCTCCATCATGTCCCATATATGCTATGAGAGATCTGGAGAACATGCGAACTAGGGAAGAATGTCAACCTTTTGAAGGAAGTTTTGTGGCATATTGGCTATATGTGGGCGGGAATTATCTTGTTACAATGTTAATATTTATAACTGAGCAGTCATTGTCCCTTGAATAAAGACCAAAGGGGTCCTACCTTCAAAACTAATACCACCCCCACTATGAACCCAAGGCTTCTTGCTATATAACTATCCACAATATAGTCCTATTGAGATCTCTCTTGTGACCTACGTCTAACCATGAACTCTCAAACTGAAACTATATTTTTCATAAAAATGACAGACTCATTCTTGAGCCCATAGACGTCTCTTTTCATACTGTCTGAACCTATCGCTTCTGTGTCTGACGGGGAATAAGATTCTTAATAAAAACTGGCGACTTAGAACTTTTGATTTGATACGATTATTAATTGGTATTGATTGATGGCTCATATTCATTCTGTACATGTATAGCTGCTTGAATCATTGGTACAGTTGTTGTCCTATTTGATACAACCATTCTTCGAATCCTCCTATTCTCTCTTTCTCTTATCCTCTAGGACGACATGAGTCAGGTTTCCTTCAACAATTCTCTTCATCTGACCACTACCCAAATCCTCAAAAAGTACTTTGTTTTTACCTACTTTCAGAGCATTATTTCTAATTCAATTTCCACTTCATCTGAGACCTATAATTACGCACCTTTTAAAATCAGAAATATGCTTGTCTGACGTCCTTTTTTTCTGCCTTAGACATTCTATAGATTAAAGATAATCTTGTTAATGAAAAACATATAACATTAATATTAATGTTACGATGTACTAGAGCGCCATCTGTTATCAAATTATAAAACTATTTTAGAGGCGTAATATTCTTTTTAAAATAAAATAAAACAATTTCTACTGTTCTTGCTGCGATGGAAAAATTAAAGGGAGGGCCTGGCTCATCAGTGGTGAACCCTCCCAGCGGTTTCGCCAGTTTAATCTACCATATATATAATTAATAATATATTTTATACGAGTCTATATAAATATCCTTTCATTAATTAACAATGTTATTTTTAATGCATCTATATTCTAGTTATTGTTTCATAAGATTGGTCGTATACATGCTCTCCTTGTAGTTTACAAATATTTCGGAATATTTGATAATGTGCTTATACGCGATGCATTTTTGTTTTTGTTAGTTTATATTAGTAATAGCACAAAAAAAATAATAAACCTGTAAAGGTCGGACAGAAGGCTGCGGGCCACTGCTTGGCGGAGTCCCATAGCGAAAGGTTTGCAAAGTGTCCCGTTGTATTCACAGAAAGCACCGTCTCTACCAAGAAATGCAAAGGGCACAGCGACCTGGTATGGCCTGGGACTCCACAATTGGCACTGATTCATGTATTCAAGGGCACTGAATCGAGCCTCGGTTAGCAATTTCAGCAGGTCATCGTCCGTGTCCTTCAGGTAGCAAAACGGCTCGGACAGCGCTGGAACAACTTCCACGTTCAGATCAACATCATATAGTGTTATTGATACAAACTTTAAGGAACATATTGGAACATCAAAATTGTATATATTCCTATTCAAAATCTAAATCAAACAACATAAATAATAAAATATAAAGTATATATGTAAAATTTAAATTTAGGAAAATTTATGAACTATTGAAGCGCCGTTTGTTTCTACTTATAGGCTTTTATTCAAATACTTACCTACTTAGGTCTGTGCATATATATCTTGTGAACTATTAATATACTTGAAGAATACCTAGAAATCTGAAATTTGAAATACATATTCAGTCCTGTGAATATGTACATGCAGGCTAACAAAATTCCTGACTTCTTAGTTGTCGATGTAGCCATCAATGGATCAATTTTTTTTTTCTTTAAAATTTTGTGATCGATGCCCGAAAGGAAGATTCGGCACGATCATGATGGCAAGCGGGCAGGGGCATTTTGAGTTTGTGCGAGGGCGAAGAATAGATTATGAGGAAGGTGCGCGCGATATTGATGTAAATTTGATGCAATCGAAATCTAGGAATGTTTCACGTTTTAAGTTTTTTGTGTGACGCTGTAACAAATTGTTTTAAAAGCTCGAGAACGGATATTCTAATAAACGATCCCATGTGCTATTTGAAAATCCTGATAGTGCAGCGATCGCCCAATATTTTATTGCCTGAAGAGGGATACTTTGTTCATGAAGAAAATTCTGGGTATCTCTAGAAATAGAAAATGGCTGCCTACAAACAAAACTGTTTCGAGCTATCAGCATTATAAGAGTTTACAAGAAAATTTCGGAATTTAGAAAAACAATATTTAGGAAAGTTTATCAAAAATCCGCATTGTAAAATGAGAAGATTTACCAACTGCAGAAACCTCTCAACGACGAGAAATTTCTTGGCCAGTCCGAGACAACGGAGGAAGATAATGCTGGGAAGTAAATGCTGAGCATAAACTCATATTTCTGCATTTTTTTCTGAATATCTCCGTGAGAACATCGGATATAAACGTGAGCTCAACATGGTGGGGTGAAGGTCTGTTGCGACGAGGCTAGACACTCTGGGATTAAGCAGTAATCCAACTGGACGATACGGAACTGAACGTTTCGTGAAAATGCGACAAGCCTTAGAGGGTCGAAGCACATTGAGCCGGCGACCCGACTGAATGAAACGAAGCATTCGACGCTACATGATGATCCGACGACAATGCCTGTGGCTAGGTAATCGAAGTGATCAGCAATGAAAAAAATTTGGTTTCTATATTTACTCAATTCTCCGATCACACTATTTCAGTATACTTCAACCAAACAGAAGTCTGAAATGTGTTAACCGTCTTAATACAAATATCAATTAATACAAAGCAATAATGCGACATCTATATATAACGAATGAAGACATTAAGACGCGAACAAATGTTTATTTTCACAAATAAAACAAACTTCTACTGTCCTTACTGCGATGAACCCTCAGTGTAGCATATATAAGCAGAATGATCCAATACAGTATTAGAGCTCTAAAGAAGCGGTCTGGTAGATTAAATTGACGAAACCGCTGGGAGGGTTCACCACTGATGATACAAGCCCTCACAGTATTTTTTTCTTCGCAGTAAGGACACTAGAAGTTTGTTTTATTTGTGAAAAGAAACATTCGCGTCTTAATGTCTTCATTCGTTACAGATATCAGTGCAAGTTGTAATTTCCGACTTCTGGGTGGTCAGTAATGGAGTAATTTTATTTTACATTGTGTGATTGATGTTTAATATATTTCCTGACCACACACACTAGAAGTCTGGTATTTGATAGAATAATTCAATCCTACTACTTTGCGAGTTAAAAAAATAAAAGACTATCTTTGGTCTCCTTGGAACTCGGTATATTACATAAGAAGATGATTTGCTAATTCCTACAAAACGGACAAAATAGCCGTAGTCGTTTTTTTGGCGTAGTGAATGGAAGTATATCCATAAGAATGTGATCTAGGTTGTCGTGATTGAATTATTCTCTATATTTCCTTTCAGTTTTTGAGATTTCCGCTATCACTAAGAACAAAGTTAGACCTATTATAATTAGAATTGTTGATTATAATTATAATGCAATAACGCGCTATCTCTATACATAAGAAATGAAAAAACCAAAAACGAATGTTTTTTTACATATGAAATTTATTCTTTATATGTTTATATATTTATAGATATATATTTTCAACATATCAATTATATTTATTTTTTTAATACTTCTTAAACGTAAAAATAAACTCATTGTGAGAAAATATTTTGTAATTTTAAAACGGTTTACTCAATTTTAACTCTTAACTAATACATAAAAATATACGATGGTATTTTTATGATAAAAGAAGAAAATAATATATTACCATAGTTACTCAATGCCTAAATTAAAAAGGAAAATATAAGATGGACTAAGTAAAAAGTTAGAGTTAGCAAATCTCGTTGATCTGTGCTCCGGGCAATTTTGGATCGACCTTTCATCTTCAATTATTGCTACAGGTTAGTCAGTAAGAGCTCCATTGGCTTCCAGAAGTTCCTGCCGAATTTATTATTGTTTGAACTGATTTTCATTCATCACTAACAATTTGTATCAGTGGAAGAACACATAAATTATTTTGATTATAAGTAATATTATAATACAATATAATGCGGCTTATATGATTTAGAATGACGTTTGACAAATATTACCCGATTTTCTTTGCAAAATCGCAATTTTATTTTAAGGATAAATACGACTATTTCTATCTTTAGGAATGAAGTATGAAAGGATGAATTATTAAGAGTAATGATGAACGGTAAAAATGAAAATGTACAGGAATTGGAAATATTATAACTCTATAAGTTATATAATGACTTTTTTTTCCTTTTTAGAGTTCTAATACCAACAGCTGAATTTTTTAAGATTACTTTTCATTTTATAATATATATGTAATATTGTTGCAATGGTCCGACGTATGGATGAACTGGCAGTCGTGTACGTGAGGCGAATGTTGGTGTTCTTCCCACACGCGGACAACAAGAAGAAGAGGCAGGGCTAGATGTTAACATCGAGAGTGATCGGGGACAACCCACGGGACAGAGGTAGAGGCCATGACACAAACTTGGATGTTTATCCCCGAAACATGGAGAGAGAGCCTGTGTGAGAGACAGCCTGAATCGGACTGCCGAGAAACACCCCCTAGAACATCTGCTGACCCCCTGCCAAAACTTATCCTGTTTTTCCAGGGTTCGTCTATCAAGGTTCCCTGGGGGCCCCACATGGGCTTTGGCATTTTCCTCCTCTCTCCCCAGCTGACCGTTCTTTGGATCTTTATTTTGACGTCAGCATTTTTAGTTTTACATACAAATAGGTAGTTCACAGGAATTATTAATAAAGATATAGCATATATACAAAATATGGGGGTGGTAGCAAATAGAAACAGTGTACATTTTAATAGAAGGTAGGATATTTCAAGGGATCGGCTCTAATTAATTGAGAGATATGTGACATATTCTAAAAGTGTCATTATTATACAGTTTTAAAATATACGATATATATCCTTATATCTATAAAAATGAAATGCGAAATCGATGTTTGTTATCGCTTCACGCAAAATCTACTGACTCAATCATTATGGAATTTCGCATGTAGGTAGCTGAAGATTTCGTTTAACATATAGGCTATTCAAAAAACTAAAAAGATTAATGTGATTTTTTTAAAAAATAAAAAAACAAAAAGCGTTAGTTCCAGCCTTTTACCGCTTTCTTGCAGCACTGGTCGCGACGATAAATGAATTTGATTGGTTAATAATTAACACGTGGTTTGTTTACACGATGAATGTTAGTTTGTTTACATGATGAATGTTTTTAAAATGTAAGATTATCCAATCGTCGTGAAACTTTAGAATTTTATTTACTATACTACTGGAAAGGTTTCTGGTTTGAATTTGATTTAAAATAAATATTCGTTGCAATTTTATTTGCAAATTTTCTACTTTCACTCGCAAGCAGCGCCTTTCGCGGTAACTGGTGAAATTATATTTATAAATTGTAACAATGCTTAAAATGTGTTCCAAATATGATAAATTCAATTTGAGAATTTAGTAATATAATATATCAATGACGTTAAAAAAAATTGGCATTTTAATATTAATATATATTTAAAGAAATATTGTAACGTTTTTGTGTTAAATGTTAAAATGTAATGTTAAAATATATCTTTACATTGTTAATTCAATTTGTTGTTGCTATATAATAATTAAGATGCAAATTACATTGTTGTTTTTGTGTGAAAATATCTTTATTTACGGGCTGCTAACCAAAATAAATGATTTTTAAACCCCATTGTTGTTGTTGTTTATTATCGTTTGTTTATATAAAAAATTACATTGTATGTGATGATGATACCAAAAATGAATTTTAAATTAATATATATAATTCATTGAGAAAAAAAAGAAATAATTAATAACAAATTCACAAAAGTGACAATATCTTATTTAAAATATAATAAATGTTTTAAAAAATTATGTGTTTGAAAAATATATTTAAACGCATATAACAAAATTTATATACGTTTATAAATCAATATATAGGTGAATTGGATGTTTTCTAGAATCGTTTTAAAAAATGTTCGTTAGGCAAACTTTTACTCGGATAAAAACCGTGCGAAGCCGGGTACATTCGCTAAATACAGTTATTTACAAATCTTCGTTTGTGGCAAGATACTATTCCTTCAACTTCGAATTACCGAGTGGACCAATTAATACTGATTTTTTTCAACTTATCGAGAATTTTTCAAGGGACCGGGAAATTTTTCAAATTATCGAGAGTATAGGCAAGTATAGATTCAGTAGGGATTGGATGTTTGCTAGAATCATTTTAACAAATGTTTGTTAGGAAAACTTTTACGCGGGTAAAAATCGGGCGAAGCCGGGAACATATATATATGTTTGTTGGCTATGCACGCCCTCAATATGTAACTAATCTCACTCAAATCTGAACAGAACAGAGAGTTAAATCTGGAAGAGTTTTTTGTCGCACTTCAACCAAGAAAAATTATTATTAACCAAGTACTGAGCAAAAATATTTTTTAGTCAGAAATGATAATGACAATATTGCTGTATCATGCTTGATTGACATAAACAAAATTATTTAGGGGAATATTCACTAAAGCAGTTCACGGGCGGAGCAAGATAATAATTTTTAGAGTAGGAAGGAACAAAATTTACCAACGAAACATTCACTCGAGCAGAAGACACACGAACTCAGGTCATCTCTTTATATAAAATACCGTTTCTCGGCCTTTTGGCTAAGATCATGTAGTATATCTCAAGATATTTTATTTATATTTATCTTTTTAAAATATATTCAGTAGAGAGAGAGGATATTTTGGTTGAAAAATATATTTTATATATTATATAAATATATAAAATGTAACAAATAGTATTATCATTATTTTCATAATATTTTGTGTGTGTTTCGGAATATTATTATCAATAATATTCGTTAGGCAAACTTTCACCCGGATAAAACCCGGGCGAAGCCGGGTACACATCCGCTAGTATATTTATATATACTTATATAATTGCCCTATTCTGTCTGTGTGAAGTTCACTATGTGAAGTTCACGGATAAATTTTGGTCATCAACGCGCGCATCATCATTATGATCATTATCATTATCTAATGATAATAATTATTATTATCTACTTATATAAATGCCTTATTCTGTCTGTGTGAAGTTCACTGTGTGAAGTTCACGGATAGATTTTGGTCATCAACGCGCGCATCATCATTATGATCATTATCATTATCTAATGATAATAATTATTATTATCTACTTATATAAATGCCTTATTCTGTCTGTGTGAAGTTCACTGTGTGAAGTTCACGGATAGATTTTGGTCATCAACGCGCGCATCATCATTATGATCATTATCATTATTTAATGATAATAATAATTATTATTATTATAATACTTATCTACTTATATAATTGCCTTATTCTGTCTGTGTGAAGTTCACTGTGTGAAGTTCACGGATAGATTTTGGTCATCAACGCGCGCATCATCATTATGATCATTATCATTATCTAATGATAATAATAATAATTATTATTATTATTATTATACTTATCTACTTAAATAATTGCCTTATTCTGTCTGTGTGAAGTTCACTGTGTGAAGTTCACGGACAGATTTTGGTCAGAATGGATAAAATAAAAAAAGTGTCAAGGGATGGGAATCGAACCCACGGCCTTCCGCTTACCGGGCAGATGCCATGACCACTAGGCTACCCTGGACATATTTTTCCGTTCGCAAATATTATATAAAGTAATTTAAAATACAATATAATGCGGCTTGTATAATGTTCATGTTGCAGATGTAATTATCTCTATCGATTTAGTAGGTGAAATGCAAAAAAAAAAAATCGACATGATGAAATCTTTATGAAAATTCACATTTTTATTTTTATATTTTCAAGACACACACAGTTTGGGGTGGGACGTTTCACAAGAGAGACATCCACGGCGCCAATTTATAATTGTATTGAATAGTATTTTAATTAAAACATTTTAAAAACACACAGTTTGGAACGGGAGGTTTCACAAGAGTGACATCCATGGCGCCAATTTATAATTGTAACGAATAGTATTTGAATTAAAACGTTTTAAAAATATATACGGACTCGGGTAAAACCCGTGCGTTACCCGGGCCATTCGTCTAGTATATATATGTCATAATATATGCTCTTCCAGGATTAATAAAACAAATCTACAGTCGACCAGAGAGAGAGAGAGAGAACGCAGCTAAGGCCGGTCACTTGATATAGCAGTCACATTCCAAGGGGGCGACCGCAGGGCCTTTTCTTGGAACATCAGTTCTATGTTTACTCAGTCGGGGGGGTGGTGGATACACAAGACGTGCATTTCCGCGGTGGCAGCCCGCTAGCGCTCCCTCTCTCCCTCGGTTTGCTGGGTTCCATCTTCCAAACTTGTTGTTTCCTTATTTCTCACTCACCACATTATTATCACTATAGTGCCACATCGAAAGTCGACAGGATCATATCACTGAAGAGTCGACAGGATAAGATCTGGCCGGGAAGCGAATCCCTCATATACCGGAGTATGAAGAAACAAGAAGCCAAGCCACGATGATCAGCCAAACCCAACTCAACTGTAACCACTCCTCTTCGAGCCCTCAACCCCTTCCTCGCCAACCTTTGAACCGTGATCCCGAAGAAGTATTCACCTACGACGGAGATGGAGCTGCCACGCACTTCTTCCAGCACTAGATCTACTCAAGAACGATCGCCGTGCCAGAGCAGGACACCTCCCGCCATCATGGACAAGACTCCGCCATCTCCCTACCGCTACTGTGATGTACAACACTGGTACGCACAGTGTCACAGACAGAACTCTCCCGAAGCTCAATGAACTTACCTGCGCCCTAAACCAACATAACTCGTGAGTGTAATTGTCTTAACTCCTACCATTCATTCTTTAAATAAGTCATTCCTTGTAGATTGTCCCAATATTTCCATAATTAGCTCAATATGTGTGACAATGTAAAAATATTTAATAGCTCCATTTATTCTCTCCATGCCTATTAACAATGATTTTATGCTCCATACTATTTATCTAGATATTTGTAACTCATTTAATTAGTTACCTTACCAGTAGAATTTAACAATCGCTATTTTAATTAAATAATTTCCATTTTAACATAACTCTTTAAAAAAAAAAACTCTTAAAAAAAATTGGAATTCTACCTATTAATGCTTTACGATTTTTACTATTAACAATGGATTTTTCATAATCAAATTATTTATTAAAATATGCCTCCGGCACCTAAACTTTTGTATAGACCTCTCCTACTTGTAAGCACGGCTCACGAAAAATAATTTCTTTCCCTAATCGATTCAAAATTCACCCTGTAATTCAGGCGTCGAAGAATTCCAAACACCACGTTAGCCTTGCTTACAACCAACCCTTGGTGACTCTTATCTATCTTCCCCTTAATGCCCCTCTCATTCTTACAACTTTGTTAACTTTATACCAGCTCAGGACCTTTATAGAGAATTATTGATTAATCAATTATCGAACTTCTATATTGTCATTTCAAAATCCTAACCTTCGCCCTTCATTTATGATAATTTATTTCGTAGTTCATCTCTAGCCTATCCACCGACCCACACCATCTAGCCAATGGTGTGTTCGTCACAGGGTGCAGATTGACTAACTGCTAGATATTTATCAACCCCTTTTTGTTCGCACTTGAACAATCTGCATCGAGCGACACAGTTCGCTTCTTCTTCTCGCGCCACACGTTCGCCACACGGACCCTGTCTTCAAATCTATGTTTGTCCATTGTCCAAACCAGCACGATATAGCCTACCTTCGATATTTTCCACGGAGGTACGTTAAACATCGTCGCTGATTCTGTCCGGTCCGTCATCATTTCGCGCAGACATGGGTCTTACTTTCAACCCACCGCGAAATCATCGCCTTGCACAAGCTCCCACGACGGTTCAAACACCTCGTGTCAGAGCAGCTTGTCACTTGTAACGGACAACGCAGTCCTCGTCCCTATTTTCGGCACTGTGCGCGCAGACTTTCCGCAAATTAAATATAAGTCCGTTCGACTTCCTCACCTACACACGGGACTTTTCTCCTCGGACTCGCTACACAAGTAACTGCATAGATAAGTTAGATTGGCCCAAAGCAAGTTTCCCCTCGCTTTGTTCGCCGAAATTCTAACATTGTATGTAGTTTTATATTTACCTCAGTCCTGAGCTCACACAATTGTCAACCTCAATCTCATTTCTCGTACTCTACACTTATAGCATAGAAAGCCCATGACAAGTTTCCCCTTGCCATGTCCGCCTGAAAATTATCTTAAAGTTTAGAGTTCCCCAGTCTTAATGATCTTCAGAATTTCACCATATGTATGTGACCCTTCTTCTCGTTGTTCACACTCCTCCATATCACTTCCCTTATAGTACATTAGATTTTGTTGTATATAGCCTTTTATAACCTGGATATTTTCAAAGATTTCCTTAAATGTCAAACTCCCCGGTGTTGTAAAACTGCTTGTAAATAATATTTACTTGTGTACTTTACAATATTTTATTCACATAAAACTATGTCACCATTACCTTAACTAATTTTAACTGTAAAATTATTTTCTCTATTCCTGGCTTCTCCAGCTTTAAATATACTTAAACCATGTTCAGCCTTCTTCAACGGGGGCCATATGTCATAATATATGCTCTTCCAGGATTAATAAAACAAATCTACAGTCGACCAGAGAGAGAGAGAGAGAACGCAGCTAAGGCCGGTCACTTGATATAGCAGTCACATTCCAAGGGGGCGACCGCAGGGCCTTTTCTTGGAACCTCAGTTCTATGTTTACTCAGTCGGGGGGGTGGTGGATACACAAGACGTGCATTTCCGCGGTGGCAGCCCGATAGCGCTCCCTCTCTCCCTCGGTTTGCTGGGTTCCATCTTCCAAACTTGTTGTTTCCTTATTTCTCACTCACCACATTATTATCACTATAGTGCCACTTCGAAAGTCGACAGGATCATATCACATATATATATATATATTGAAAATAGAGAACTATCCATAAATAGACCTTCAATTAAAAAAACATATATTGGATTAAAATATAATTTACTTTAGCAATATTTCAGTTGGCTGAACGCCAACCTTTTTCAAGGTATCATAACACACATTAATTAGTTATAATACATCGAAAAAGGTTGGAGTTCAGCCAACTGATATATTGATAAAATAAATTATATTTTGATACGATATAGGCATTTATATATATATATATATCCACTGGTCCGCAAAATTAAAGGAACAACATATTTTTTCATTTATCTCAAATTTTTTCGAACATTTATCAATGAATTTTAGTCACAAATTTATTATTCCATTATTGATTAGAATACCCGGAATCAAAGAATTATAACAGGTATTTTATGCAAATTAGCCAGTCAAGCAATGATCTTGCAGTCAGTGCATAAATATCTTGGATATTGTTGTTAATATGGAGTGTGATCGCTTTTAACTGATAGACAGGCTCTACATCGGTGACCCATACTAAGAATTAGGGAGTTTATCAGCTCCTGTGAAATCAACGCCCATTCTTGTGTTAAGGCTGTTTCTAGCTCATTCGCGTTTCTTGGAGGGGGTTGGAGGGATGAGATCCGCCGTTCTAGGTTGTCCCATGCATGCTCAATGGGATTTAGGTGTGGGGATCGAGCTGGCCAATTCATCCGAGCAATTGCATGGTTTTGGAGAAAAGTGTCGACCACTCCAGCCCTATGTGGACGGGTATTATCATCCATTATAAGAGAAGGTTTTCTACCTTTTCTAATGATTGAGGCCTCACATATGCTGCCAAGATCTCGTTCCGATACCTCTGTCCAGTCAGGGTTCCTTGCCGAAAAATGTGGAGTGCTGTGTGACCACCGTATGACCGAAGGTTCCAGCCCAGACCATAAAACATTGGCTTCTGTAGCGATCCCTTTCAACCCTATTTCGGGGATAATTTCTGGTTCTTACCTCTCTCCAGACAAATGCACGACGATAATAGCTGTTTAGAAAGAATCTGGACTCATCAGTGAACATTACATGGCTCCATTCATCTGGATTCCAAGCGACATGTTGTCTGCGCCAAAGTTTCCTTGCTCTCTTTTGAGGTGGTGTCAACGGCACACAAATTATGGGTCGTCGAGCATAAAGGCCCTTCATGTGAAGCCTTCTGCCTATTGTATCAATTGAAATGGGAGAAAACTTTCTTATATTGGATGATAATGTCCGTCCACATAGGGCTGATGTGGTCGACATTTTTTTTTTCCAAAACCATGCAATTGCTCGGATGAATTGGCCAGCTCGATCTCCAGACCTAAATCCCATTGAGCATGTATAGAACATTCTAGGACGACGGATATCATCCCTCCAACCCCCTCCTAGAAACACTCATGAGCTAGAAACACACTTTAAAAAGGAGTGGGCCTTGATTCCACAGGAGCTTATAAACTCCCTAATTCTTAGTATGGGTCGCCGATGTAGAGCCTGTCTATCAGTTAAAGGCGATCACACCCCATATTAAAAACAATATCCAAGATATTTATGCACTGACTGCAAGAAGATCATTGCTTGACCGGCTAATTTGCATAAAATACGTGTTAGAATTCTCTGAATTCGGGTATTCTAATTAATAATGGAATAATAAATTTGTGTATAAAATTCCATTGATAAATGTTCAATAAAATTTGAGATGATGAAAAAAAAATGTTGTTCCCCTTTAATGGATTGGATTGTATTACTAAAATGATAAATTATTAATAGGCAATCCCCTAATATTATGTTAAAATCAATAAGCTTGAGGGATAAGTCTCTTTCAAATACATTTATTTCAAGCTTTCGGGCATTACCGCCCTTCGACAGGAAAAATTATATTAGCTACTAAAGTTTTCGGATCTAATCTATATATACATTTGTGAGACGCCCGTGTCTCAAGTGTAATGCGAGGCTTGCCGCGAGAGGGGATGAGATCTTTGAAAAAGATGGCCGTTTAGCCCATTGAAATATCGGAAATAAAAGATTATTCATTGAATCGCAGAGTTCATGATACAGAGGGGGGTTTGGTGGCTGCAGGGAATATTACATTGTAAATTTCAGGTAAATACATTTTTCTATTGAGGCTCTGGAATTTGTGTGTGTGCTTGACAGGATGGATTCAATGATTAGTCTTTGGTGTTTGTTGGCATTATTGGAATAGTGAATTTTCGGTGATGTAATGTTGAAGGAATGGCCAGTTTCGTTTATGTGCTGTACTATTAAGGATCTATGGTCTAAGTTATCGATATTTCTTTTGTGTTCATGAATTCTAATATTGACATGTCTCCCGGTTTCGCCTACGTAGATTTTTGGGCAGTTCAAACATTCTATGGAGTAAATAACGTTTTTTGGGAGATCAAAAACACACAAACCTGAAACTCCCTTGCGTCCTATAGTGGCCTTTTTCTCTTCTCCAACAGCCCCTCTTTCCAGATTTATAGCCAACTTCCTAAAATCGTTCCTCCAATTACAGAATGCCCCATTCCCCATATCCAACACCCAAACCTTTATAGGAGAAGTCCTTAAGATCAAACCTGAATCTGACCGCATCATGGTGTCTTTTGACGTGCAAGCCTTATACCCCAGCCTTCCACATCCTCTGATCATAAGTGATACAATAGAACTTCTGCAGGAACAGCATATTGATACAAATATCATCCAAAAAATCACACAACTCATTTCCATATGTCTAGATAACTGCATATTCGCATATAACTCCGAATCATTCAGGCAAGCAAAAGGGTCCCCAATGGGAAGCCCTCTATCGACCACAATTGCTGAGATCTCTATGCGCGCAATAGACCGAAGGATTACCGCCAATTTCCCCCATGATATAATCTTTTGGCGCAGGTACATCGATGACATCTTTTGCATTTGCACCACCACCAAAACCGATGACATCCTCTACAATCTAAACAATTATCACCCTGATCTTCACTTTACCGTTGAAAAAGAAACCAATAATACCCTTCCATTTCTCGACGTTAAAATCATCCGGCACCAACATGAATTGCACACCACCGTTTATTATAAACCATCCTTCCGTCCTAATTACGTTCAATACTCGTCCTTCTGTCCTATCAGTCACAAAATCAACACAGTCATTGCTCTATCAAAACGAGTCCATACCCACTGCTCCCTCCAAAAGTACAAGAACCTTGAAACACAGAACATATTAGCTAACCTCAGGGACTGCGCATACCCGATATCCTTTATATTGCGACACTTTTATGACCCAACTAAAAAGACACAGTCTCCAATATACAGATCTATTTGCAATATGCCGTATTCACCATTATCCTCCACAATAGCGAGATTCTTATTGAAATTTGGAATCAAAACCTACTTCACCTGCGCACCTACCTCTGGATCCCTTCTCCGAAACCAGATCATGAAACTCAATGAACCTCGCAGCACACCAAGAAACGTTATTTACTCCATAGAATGTTTGAACTGCCCAAAAATCTACGTAGGCGAAACCGGGAGACATGTCAATATTAGAATTCATCAACAAAAAAGAAATATCGATAACTTAGACCATAGATCCTTAATAGTACAGCACATAAACGAAACTGGCCATTCCTTCAACATTACATCACCGAAAATTCACTATTCCAATATTGCCAACAAACACCAAAGACTAATCATTGAATCCATCCTGTCAAGCACACACACACACAAATTCCAGAGCCTCAATAGAAAAATTTATTTACCTGAAATTTACAATGTAATATTCCCTGCAGCCACCACACCCCCCTCTGTATCATGAACTCTGCGATTCAATGAATAATCTTTTATTTCCGATATTTCAATGGGCTAAACGGCCATCTTTTTCAAAGATCTCATCCCCTCTCGCGGCAAGCCTCGCATTACACTTGAGACACGGGCGTCTCACAAATGTATATATAGATTAGATCCGAAAACTTTAGTAGATAATATAATTTTTCCTGTCGAAGGGCGGTAATGCCCGAAAGCTTGAAATAAATGTATTTGAAAGAGACTTATCCCTCAAGCTTATTGATTTGAACATAAAATGATAAATGTTGCTCTTATTAAATATAAGGGTAGCATTTCCATTCCAAGATTTAAATTTGTTTTATCGATCCTATCTATTTATATTTGATCATTTATTTCATCATATCATAGTGTATTCTTTTGTAAATATCTGGTTAAGAGCGTTAGAGTATCTGTAAAAGTGAGTGTCCATATATTCCTCACACACAGATATTGTATTCCTCCTACAAATATTTATTCCATTATAGAATCATATTAATCGCTAAATATTCACCTGCTTCTCGCTGGAATATTAAAATGGAATTATTTATCAATACTTGATTACGTATTTACATATTATTAAATTTTAAAAAGACATATCTTGACCACGTTCACATGAACTGTAAACCTATCTGAGAACAGGTTAAATCAATGAATAGTTGATTTCTGTTCCACTAGATGGGGCTCGGCTATCTGAGAGTTCATGTGAACGTGGTCAGGATATGCCTTATTTATTTAATAACAAACACCTTACCTTTTTTATTATTTTATTCATTATTTTTCTCATATTATTAAATATTTCAATACGTAATCAAGTATTTTACTTTCTTTTTCTGCAAGCCTCAAATAAGATGTTTCCTACTAAATTATTTTATCAGCTCAATTTCAAAGCAAATAGTGATCTAAATGATTTTTTATTCAATGGTTTCTATGATTCACGCTCACGCCTCAAATCAGATGTTTCTTCGTCATATCATTTCATTGACTTAATTAGAAAGCAAATAATAATTTAAAACGATTTTATGATTCAAAGGTTGTTTCATGAATCACAGACAAACACAAATTCAAATTTTTCCTAAATATATATTTTTTCTAAAATAATTTTATTTACAAAATGAACATGCTGGTAAAAATGCTCAACTTGTGTAGAGAACCCTACCTTGGGCCCAGGCCAGAGAGGCCAGAGCAAGTAGAAGCAGGCCCACTCGAGTCAACATGGTTGAAGGAAGTGTTGGGAAAAACCTGCACAAGAAAGGATGTCCGGATGTCGCAAGTCAGAGACATAAACACCTGCTACAATAATATTGATGGCGTACAATATGTTGGACTCACCTGTTGTTAAGATTCTCTAGCCAAAACTCACTGAATCTAGATAAACTAATGTCCAATTCATAAAATTAATTGAAAAAACTAAAAAATAATTTAAGTCAAAAGGCGATCCATTAAATATATTTCTAGAAAAAAGAGTACATCTATCTGTGAAAGGGAAAAAAATAATTAAAAAATTATTTGTTTTTTTTTTTTACAGATCCAGGTTCGCCCTTTTTTATATAGGCAGAAATATAATTTATTGCAACATATTAATTAGCAGAAGTTGTCTAGGTGAAACAAATTAATTTATCATTTTAATTGACAATATTGTCAAGAAACTCCATCCAGATGGGACACCTTTCAATCATCACTGGACCCCGAAGGGGAGGGGGATCACAAGTGTGAGGGGTTCTCGGAATCTTATCTGCAAAAAGAAAAACGGGATACCACGGTAGCTGACGACGCTCATTATTATTATCTTTACCTTGGGATAAGTTGTTTTCATCATCTGACTCTCTCTCCTTATAAATACCTCTTCTAAATAATTTTATTGAAGAACTAAAAGGTAAATACCCTTTATAATAAATTAATTACCCCCAAATTTTCCCTTGCTTTATTTATCTCCGCGACAATTTGTTATTTAAGAAAGGTTTTTTTTTTTCTTAATCGTGCACCTAAGCGTTGCTGATAACTTGTGTTATCTCTGTATGTAGAATATTAATTATCTAATTGCTTGATTTCTTTATTCCTAAGGATGATGCAATCAAAGAGAAAATATTGTTGCGAATTCAGATGATGCATTTTTCATAAATTAAACATTTGATCTCAGTTCAATTTCTCTTTTGACCTATTCTCACAAATTTATTCGTTCTCTTTTTAAAGCTAAATATCTACAGCCTCTGAAAGAGTGGATAAAGATAAATAAAGGAAGGATTTGTTGGTTCAATAGTTGTGAACCCCTAAGTGATTTTGCCAATTTGATCTTCCAGATATCTACAACTGTTAAAAACACTGTTTTGATTATATCGTTTGCAATAGATATTCTTCTTAAATAGAATAATATGTTGTTCATATTACTTATTTATTGACAATATGCAATAAAAGACTGGTAGAAATTCTCGATATTTGAAATATAAATTTATAAGGTTAAAATATTGTGTGTATGTTGAAAGGTTAGATAATATTAATATTAAAAAATTGAGAAGGTTTATAAAACCTATCGAAAATTAATAACAAGTATATTTTCATTAGAACACTAATAGGTCTTATGAGCAGAGTCGCTCATTTACTGGGGATTCACAGATATATCATTTTTGGAAAGACCATAGAAGAGAGATTTTACTTTAACGCTCGTCTATTTGTAATAATGAAAATGATTTCATCGTGTTACATTTTTAATTTTGTAATTTTTAATATGTATATTACTGTATCTCATGATGTATATATATATATTTTTTGTCAACAAAATAATAATATATATTTTTTTTATAATTGATTTAAATAATAATATATGTTAACTTGTATTTACTATGTATTTTATTACGACAGAGAATTTATATTCTATTATTATGTAAATTAAACACCACTGGAACCTTATACTACTTTAAAGATAGGCGTGAGAACAGAACAATTTGAGGCAAGAACTACGGTAGTGTAGACTACGAGAGAGACAACTAAGAGGACGACACAACAAAATTATAAACATAGCATCTCTTAAAGGTAATTAACTATTCAATTATTTACTCTTTGATCCACCTTTACTATAGAAACCAGCTCGGGAAACACGTATAACACCAATAAATAGAAAATCAAGGTAGATTACCCTGCAAAGCAGCAAAAAACCTAGCGTAACAATATTCCTTATTAAAAAATACATAAGTACGCATTTTAAAACATTTCCTAGTCTTTTTATTTTTTTTTTTTGAAGCTACCATACAATAGAAGACTATTGATTTGGAAGTGGGATTAAAAAAAACTGGTCGCAATAAATCGCATCAACTATGAACACTTTATAAAATTTTCCAAAAAACGGAATACTCAATGAGAACATTAAGGCATGTAAATCATGAAATTTATGGAATTGTTAATATATATTTAAGTGCAAATAATATTCTATTTTATTTATAAAATGGTTTTTCAATAGCCTCAAAGTGTATCAATAATTAAAGGTATCTTGTTTTTTTTCCTAAGATCATTTTAATCTGTAAAATACCTAGGTATAAAAATGGGCGATACGCGAGCAAATTTCAGATTTTCAAGAAGCAGAAATCATAAATCAACTGAATTTTCTATACTGTTACTTGTGTGCCATATGGCTATATCATCTGCATAATTAGGTGTCGTAATTAGACGTTCAACAACTCAAACTTGACCATGACTCTTAATTTAGCTCTCATACTTTTAGTTTGGCAAACAACAAATTTCCAATTTATATACACATATATTCTTACATAATGAGGCTTTTTTTTTCTTATCCCTAGTACACGTGGTACAGGCCAGGATAATCATGGTGGGTAGTTAGCGACTGCTTTTACTGTAAGCGCACCACATTTCTACACATATGGAAAGCAGTTCGACTTTGCAATTACAAATGTGCCAGAGCCCTGTTTGGTTACTTGCACTCGCTGGTGGGGTTGGACTTTTGCCAGAATCGGGGGCCATTGGAGCATTTTTTTTTAACAGAAAAAGTGTCCAATGCGGGATGAGGCTTTAAAGAATGCAAATTATCTTCATCTATTAACATACACAACACATCCCCCCCCCCCCCCCTTAATAATACTCCAGTCGGTCTGGGGGTTTCCTGGCTCTCTGAGATCTAGGACTGCGGAGAGGCACTTGCACAGCGGCAGTTTCCGGTTTAGGACGGCAGGAGGACACTCGCACAGCAAGAGTCCCCGGTCTAGGAGTGCAAGAGGGCAGGTGCACAGCAGCAGTCTCATCTTCGTTTCCTGATGTAACCTCTGGAACCTCCTCTTCACTTTCTTTCTGACTTCCACCTACAGGCTTCTCTCCTGATGTTCGAGGAAGTATCAAATTTATTGTCTCCACTTGTTTCTTTCTCACAGGTCGCAATTGATTGATATGCCTCTTATACACGAAGCCCTCGCAACCTATAAGTTAGTGATGACAGCTCAATAATTTCAAAATGGTTCCTTTTTTCCATTTAGGTCCAGTTGCATAGTTGCGGAAATAAACATCGCAACCTGTAGTAAACTGCTCCTGCCTTCTTACGGCTTCATGAAATACCTCTCGCAGATTTTCTATCTTTGGTACTAAATTCGATCTTAAACTTCTCTGCATTAGAAGTTCCGCCGGGGATTCCTTTATTACAGTTTGGGGGAATTCTATATGAGCAAATAATAATCTTTGTAGATTCGTCTCTAAATCATCCTTCCAATTAATCTTTCTCAAAAAGTTTTTAAATTCTCTCACATATCTCCCAGCTAAACCATTTGTACTAGGATTATACGGAGTGGTCTTAGTGTTAGTCTTCTTTTGCAGGCTTTCCGACTTGATGCCAGCCACAAAACGGTCTCGCAACATGGTTCCCAGCATATCGCCGAAATAACAATTTATTGCTAAATGTTCCGATTCTCTAAGAATTTCCAATTTCTAATTGAGTAGTTATTGCGACTGTTTGTTTGAATACTAAATAACAGATTGAGACCTACTAAATGTATGCTGATTTTACAAAATTGATGCACTAATAATAGGTCGACTGAATTAAATAAGGAAATATTATCCCTCTCTAAATTTGAGAACAATCTTATTCTAGGGATAAACAAGATCTTGAAATTTTTAAAAGTGCAATAGAGCATATCAAAATCGGAGTAACTGAATTTATAAAAAGTTAGTATAATACTCAATTATGAAATAAAATAAGGTATGTATGGTAATTTTGTATATATATTAAAAATGCTCTATCACACAAAAATCGATTTAGAAAATCTTACGTAGAAATTGTCAAAATTGTGATAAAATAATATACGAAAATGGGAGAGATCAATACATAAATTAAGAATAAACACTGGTAATATTTGTTAATGACAATCAAAATATATCACAAAAATGCCTTTCACTGATAACCTACAAATGTTTAAATATATGGATATTACTGTTAATATGCATTGAATAAATGCTGGGAACTAATTTGGATAATAACTGTTTCGGATACGATC
>CP092871.1:34896649-35036112 GCA_030710605.1 Cordylochernes scorpioides
GATCAGCCATAAATATCCTAGCAATCATAGTACACTTGTCATACCTCAAATATCACTCTCAGAATTCACGTGTAGACACTAAAATAAATTTAAAGATACACTATAAATATCCTAGCAACCATTATACACTTTTCATATCTCAACTATCTCTCTCAGATTTTACTTGTTAATGCTGAAATGGCACAAAAGGTCCTATATAAATATCCTAACAATTATTGTCCACTTATCATATCTCAACCATCACTCAGAGATTTAAGGTATAGACACTGAAATATCATTGAAGATCCGTTATAAATATCCTAGCAAACATTGTACACTTGTCATATCTAAACTAACACTCAAAGATTTTATGTGTCGATGCTGATATATCATTAAAGATCCGCAAAAAATATCCTAGCAATTATTGTACCCTTGTCATATATCAAGTATCACTCCCAGATTTCATGTGTAGATGCTGAAATATTATTACAAATCAGCTATATATATACTAGCCACCATTTAACTATTGTCATTTCTCATCTATCATTTTCAGATTTGTTGTAGACATTGAAATATCATTAGAGATCCGCTATAAATACTCTATCAACCATAGAACTTTTGTCAAATCTAAAGTTCTTTCTCACAATTTACGTGTAGACGCTGGAATATCATTAAAGATCGGCTATAAATATCCTAGAAACAATTTCATACTTGTCATATCTCAATTATCACTCTCATATTACATGTGTAGATGCTGAAATATCATTAATGAACCGTCATAAATATCCTATAAACCATTGTACACTTGTCATATGTGAACTATCACTCTCAGATTTCAAGTGTAGACACTGAAATAATATTAAAAATTCGCTAAAAATATCCTAGCAACCAATATACACTTGTCATATCTCAACTATCTCTCTCAGATTTAACGCGTAGATGCTGAAGTATAATTAAAGATCCGTCATAAATATCTTAGCAACCATAAATCTCTTGTCAAATCTCAATCATCAATCTCAAAATGTATGTGTAGACGCGGAATTAGGATTAAAGATCCGCCATAAATATCCTAGCAAACATTGTATATTTGTCAAATATAAACTAAATTTTTCAAATATCATGTATAGATGTTGAAATGTTATTAAAGATCAGCTATAAATATCCTAGCAACTATAAAACTCTTGTCAAATCTCAACCATCAATATCAAAATGTAAGTGTAGACGCGGAATTACATTAAAGATACGCTATAAATATCTTAGCAACCATAGTACCTTTGTCGTACCCAACTATCACTTTCAGAATTCACGTGTAGACGCTGAAATATCATTAAAGATCCGCAACAAATATCCTAGCAACCATAGTACATTTGTCGTGCCCAACTATCACTTTCAGATTTCACGTGTAGACGCTGAAATATCATTAAAGATCCGCAACAAATATCCTAGCAACCATTGTACACTTGTCTTATTTCAACTATCACTCTCACATTTCACCTATAGACGCCAAAATATCATTAAAGAACCGCTATAAACATCCTAGCAACCATTGTATACTTGTTATATCTCACCTATAACGCTCACAATCTACGTGTAATCACTGAAATATCATTAAAGATCAGCTATAAATATCCTAGCAAGCATTGTACTCTATGTCATATTTCATAACCACTCTCATATTTCACCTGTAGATGCCTGATATCAATAAAGATCAGATATAAATATACTGTCCGTCATTTAACATTTGTAATATCTCAACTATCTCTCTCTGATTTCACGTGTAGACGCTGAAATATAATTGAAGATCCGTTATAAATATACTAGCAACCATTCTACACTTGTCATATCTCAACTATCATATTCATATTTCATGGGTTGACGCTGATATATCATTAGAGATCCGCTATAATAATCCTAGCAACCCTTTATTACTTGTCATATCTCAACTATCACTATCAGATTTTACGTGTAGACGCTAAAATATCATTGAAGACCCGCTATGAATATCCTAGCAACCATTATATATTTGTCATATTTCAACTACAACACTAAGAATTCACGTCTAGACGCCGAAATATCTATAAAGATCTGCTGAAAAATCCTAGTAACCATTGTACACTTGTCATATCTCCATAACCACTCTTGAATTTCATTTGTAGACGCTAGAATACGATCATAGATTCACCATAAATATCCTAGCAAACATTGAATACTGGTAATATCTCAATTAAAACTCTTAGTTTTAATGTGTAGATGCTGAGATATCATTGAGGATCAGTTATAAATATAATAGCCACCATTTAACATTTGTCATATCTCAACTATCACTTTCAGATATCACGTATAGATGCTGCAATGGCATTAAAGGTCCGATATAAATATCCTAGCTACCATTGTAAACTTGTCATATCTCGAAAACCCTCTTATATTTAAGTGTAGATGGTAGGATAGAACAAAGATTCACCATAAATATCCTAGCAACCATTTAACACTTGTCATATCTCAATTTACGCTCTCAGGTTTCACGTGTAGTTGCTGAAATATCATTAAAGATCAGCTTTAAATATACTAGCCACCATTTAACCTTGTCATATATCAACTATCATTTTCAGATTACGGGATGACTTTGAAATATCATTAAAGATCCGCTATAAATATCCTAGCAACCATTCTACACTATTTAAGGAAGAAAAAAAATTTTGCAACAAGTTTCTTTTATTCTGCAACTTGTTGCAAAAAATTTTTTTCTTCCTTAAATTACTGATTGCAATTATTTAGGTTTTTATAATTCTACACTATGTCATATCTCAATTACCACTCTCATTCTTCATGTGTAGACTCTAGAATACGATCGAAGATTCACCATAAATATCTTAGCAACCATTGAACACTTGTCATATCTCAACTATCATCTTCAGATTTCACGGGTTGACGCTGATATATCATTAGAGATCCGCTATAAATATCCTGGGATCTATTATACACTTGTCATATCTAAACTAACACACTCAAATTCAAGTGTATATGCTGATATATCAATAATAATCCGCCAAAGATATCCTAGCATCCATTGTTCACATTTCATATCTAAACAATCACTCTCAGGTTTCATGTGTAGATGCTGAAATATCATTAGAGATCCGCCATTAATATATATCAACTAAGGTACACTTGTCATATCTCAAATATCACTAATACTTTTCGAGTGTAGACACTGAAATATTATAGATCAGCTATAAATATACTATATCTATAACTATCACTCTAAGAATTCACGTTTGGACTCCGAAATATAATTAAAGATCTATGTTTTGATCCATATATTTCATGTGTAGATGCTGAAATTAAATAAAAATATCTGCCATAAATGTCCTAGCAACAATTGTACACTTGTTATATCTCAACTATCACTCTCAGATTTCTCGTGTAGATGTAGAAATATCATTAAATATCCGCCAAATGTATCCAAGCAACCATTTTACCCTTGTCATATCTCAAATACCACTCTCAAATTTCATGTCTAGACATTGGAATACGATCAAAGATTCACCCTAAATATCCTAGTAACCATTTACCACTTGTCATATCTTAATTAACGCTATCGGAATTCCTGTGTAGATGCTGAGATACCATTAAAGATCATCTAAAAATATATTAGCAGCGATTAAACTTTTGACATATCTCAACCATCACTCTCAGATATCACGTGTAGATGCTGAAATATCATTTGAATCCGCTATATATATCCTAGCAACCATTTAACACTTTTCATATCTCAACTATTACTCACAGATTTCATGTGTAGCCGCTGAAATATCATTTGAATCCGCTAAAAACATCCTAGCAACCATTGTACACTTGTCATATCTCAACTATCACTATCAGATTTCACGTGTTGATGGTGATATGTCATAAAGGTTCCGAAATAAATATCCTAGAAACCCTTGTACACTTGTCATATCTAAACATAACTCTCAGAAATCACGTAGAGATGCTGGAATTTCATTGAAGATTCGCCATAAATATCCTAGCAAACATTGTACATTTGTCATATCTCAACTAACGTTCTCAGATTTACGTGTAGATGCTGAAATATCATTAATGATCCGTTATAAACATCATAGCAACCATAGGACCTTATCATATCTCAACTATCACTTTCAAATCTTATGTGTAGACGCTCTAATGCTTTCACAGATTAACAATAAATATCGCAGCCACCATTTAACACTTGTCATAGCTCAATTAACAATATCTGATTTCAAGTGTATATGCTGAAATATCATCAAAGGTCCGCCATAAGTATCCTAGCAACCATTGTAGACATGTCATTTTTCGAATAACACTTTTATATATCATGTGTGATTGCTGAAATATAATTAAAGATCAGCGATAAATATACTAGCCACCATTTAACATTTGTCATATCTCAAATGACATTCTCAGATTTCTTGTGTAGATGCCGATATATCATTAAAGATCCGCCATTACTATCCTAGAAACCATTGTGCACTTATCATATCTCAACTATCACTCTCAGATATCACGTGTAGACGTTGAAATATAATTAAAGATTAGCTGTAAATATCCTAGCAACCATTATACAATTGTTATATATCAATTATCACTCTCAAATTTCATTTTTAGACGCTAGAATACGATCAAAGATTCACTATAAATATCCTAGCAACCATTTAACACTTGTCTTATCCAATTAACACTCTTAGATTTCACATGTAGATGCTGCGATATCATTGAAGAGCATTGATAAATACAATAGCCACTATTTATCACTTGTCATATTGCAACTATCACTTTCAGATATCATGTATAGATGCTGCAATTGCATAAAAGGTCCGATATAAATATCCTAGCAACCATTTAACACTTGTCATATCTCAACTATCATTTTCATATATAACGGGAAAACGCTGAAATCTCATTTAAAATCCTTTATAAATATCCTAGCCATAAGTATCCAAGCAACCATTGTAGACTTGCCATTTTTCGAATAACACTCTTATATATCATGTGTAAATTTTGAAATATCATTAAAGATCAGCTATAAATATACTAGTCACCATTTAACACTTGTCATATCTCAACTAACATTCTCAGATTTCATGTGTAGATGCCGATATATCATTAAAGATCCGCCATTACTATCCTAGAAACCATTATGCACTTATCATATCTCAACTATCATTTTCAGATACCGCGTGTAGACGCTGAAATATCATTAGAGATCCGCTCTAAATATCCTAGCAACCTTTGTATCCTTGTCTGTTTTCAAATAACACTCTTAGATATCACGTGTAGATGCTCTAATATCATTAAAGATCCGCCATAAATATCCTATCAACCATAGTACACTTGTCAAATCATAACTATCACTCTCAGTTTAAAAGTGTAGATGCTGAAAATTCATTTAAGATCCGCTATCAATATCCTAGCCAACATTGTACCCTTGTCATTTCTCAACTAACACTCTCAGATTTCACGTGTAGATGCTGAAATATCAATTAAGATCAGCAATTAATATCCTGGCCACCATTTTCACTTGTCATATCTCAGCTATCACTCTCAGAAAATCATGTGTCGATGCTGAAATATTATAAGATATTGTCTCTAAATATCCAAACAACCATTGTGCACTTGTCATATCTCAACTATCTCTCTGAGATATCACGTGTAGATTCTGAAATATCATTGAATATTCGTTCTAAATTTCCTTGCAACCATTTTACCCTTGTCATATATCAATAAACACTCTCAAATTCACGTGTATACGCTGAAATGTTATAAAGGATCCGCTATAAATATCATAGAAACGATAGTACACTTGTCATTTAGAATAATAGTAGAGTAAGTTGTCATTTCTAAACTAAAACTTTCAGATTTATCGTGTAGATGCTGAAATATCATAAAATATGATACCCTTAATATCCTAGCAACCATTGAACACCTGGTATAACTCAATTAAGAATCTCAGATTTCATGTGTAGACGCAAAAATACAATCAAAGATTCACCATTAATATCCTAACCACCATTGTGTTTGCTAATGAGCTAGTATTACCTTTCGCCACATATTCACCTATAATATTCGACCTATCTGGATCAAATTTCCACAAGCTCTAATGTTTGATTCGTAAGGAGTCCTCATTATGTGATCGTCCCCGGACTATGCGAATTATAAAAATGACACAATAAATTGGTATTTTGTTTTCAGAGTTAAATGTACTTTATTTTTTTGTACACAAAATAAAAAAAAACACCCACACCAATGTACAAAACTTAGGATCGTAAAGATAGAGGCAGCCTGGCCGGCATTCATAGTTCTTCAAATTAAAGACATTTCGGACAGTAAATATTTTTATTGTCTCGGCTTTCCGACAAAAATCTTTTCTACTCGTCAGGGGCGAACAAAAATCAAAACATTTGGCAAAGAGTTAAAATTAGAAACAAGAAAAATTTACTGGTGTCTTTAATTTAAAGAAAAACTTAAGGAAGTTCAACATTTTTTATGTCAACGGGGTATTTAAAAAAAAAAGGAAACAGAGGTAAATTTGTTTACACTTGACTATCTTGTGTGTCTTCAATAAAGGTCACTGAAATATCTTTCAGAGTTATTGTCTTAATATCGATATACATGGTAAAAGGTACAACTTCCTTAGATTTTATCCCTTAGTGTTTAAGTAAATACATAAAGTACTTATACACCTCACAAAGGTATTTACTAAAATGGATTGTTTAGAAAATTTACGAAATATATACCATAAACATTAATTAAAATAAGCTTCAATATGATTGGTGTGAAAGAAATATGTACATAGAAAGATATTTCCCTAAATAATATATGTATATATAAACTGCTAGTTGCCGTGAATGCAACACCATGAAATAAGAATGCAAAAACATGTATTTACAACATGCATTAGCGGAGGTGACATATGCAAATGGTTAATGCCAATGGTGCGATGAAAGAAGAATGTAGACGGCAGAATGGAATGAAATTGTCTTTACTTACAACACCCCAATGGTCGTATTTGAGGTGTTGTCCTTTCTTACCTTCAGAGCCTGCCCACAGCCATATTTCAAAAGGATAATGCGCGACCACACGTGGCATTCATTGCCCAAAGGTTTTTCGTCATTCGCCAGATTGAATTGCTTCCATGGCCGGCTCGCTCTCCAGATATTTCGCCGATAGAAAACATGCTGTCTATTGTTGTTCAAAGATTGACCCAGATTACATTCCCAGCTGTCATACCAGATCAAATTTGGCAACGTGTGGAAGCTGCTTGGTCTTCTGTACCCAAAGAACACATCCAAAGTCTCTTTGAATCAATTCCGAGGCGTGTGGCAGCGGTGATCTCTAACAATGGCGGCTACTCTGGCTACTGATTCTGGCAGGAACCACCCTCCGTAGAAGTCTATAAATTTAATCATTTCATATTTAGTCAAGAAGTTATCTACAAAATAAATTTTGTTGTGATATCTCTTGGTGTTGCAATTTGGGTTCCAGCAGTGTACATTCAATTTTAGGTTCATCGCGACTTTTTTAATAATTTTAAAATTCTTGAAAAAATACAGAAATAGGATATAATTATTAAATCTATTAAATACCCAATAACGCGTCAGATAGTAATATTGTGGCGAAGAGATATTTTTATAACTTTATATTTTCATATAATTAATCAATGAAAACACCCAACATAATATAACTCTGTATTTATGAAGCCTTCATATATGTTTATAGCTTTGTTGTTGAATATTATCTAGCTGTGAATAATTTGTAAGTTTAAATTGTAGTCGCCTTGTAATAAAAAAAAAATCTTTTACTTTATCATTGCGATCTGCCGAGTCACCCATTTCTACGCTTCAATGTGTTAATTAATCCATTTAGAACGTGTATAACGACAATTGGTTGCTAGCGATAATACAAGGTTAAAAGAATTTCTACATCTATTGAAAGAGGAATTAGAGACACTTCCCGAGGAAGTTGATGTCGCGAAATATTTCTAAATTATTAGGAATAAAGGTTTCTTTCAAAGTACTAATCAGTCTCGTCATATTTATGGAAATTTCAAAAATTGCATATCTACTAAATTTGTAAGATATATCTGAATATAAATTGCCGCTTAAGAATGACGAGGGAGTGGGGAATACAGAGGGTGTTCACACTTATAGGAAACAAGTTTTATTATAAAATATTAAAAATTAACACAATATTTGAAATTTTTCAAATGTTCTATTTGAAAGCCTTTTTGTTTATTTACAGAACGGCGCCTTATTTTCCACGATTGCAGACACTTTCTGATCATAGTCATACTCAAAAGATCCCATTCTTCCTTTACCACTTTTCAGAGACCATCAATTGTCCTAGGGTGTCTCTTTCCAAGTGCTCTTTTGAGGCATCCAAAAATGCAAAAATCCATCGGGGCTAAATCAGGAGATTTTACAGGGGTTCTGTTCTTTGGAATAGTGTTGATTCCTGTTCTTTGCCTTAGATCTTCCAAATAAGCTTGGGTTGAAGATGAGGTATGACTTGTGGCGTTATCATGGTGAAACCAGACTTTGTTGCTATGTTTTACATAGATAGAGGGAATATCATTTTAAAATATAGGTTCTAAAATGTTGTTTTGATAGTACTCCGAGTTTATTTTGGCATTTCTTTCAACTTTTCTTATTTTTAGTTTTCCTTCATATTATATACCGCATGCCACCATAAATCCTTTGGGGTAACTTTCGGCACATTCCTTCAACCAAATGGCCTAGATTTTTCCACCCTTTTTTGATAGTATATAGCTCTTTTTCTGTCGCAATCGGTTAAATATACCCACGCTTCGTCATATGTAACAATAAAATTCCATCTATCAGCAGCCAAGAAAATTTCATAAAAATATCTGCTGATATTGTGTCGCTGACGAATATGGCTCTGAAACAATTTGTGAGCCGCATGTTTTTTTGTAGCTTTTAGGCCTAAATCTTTATTTATTATTTTATTTATTGTTGACACTGATGTTCCTATTAATTTGGCTATATCTCCTTGTGGCATAGGATTTTCTTTTGTAATATATTTTTTTTCACTTTATTGACAGTTGCAGGAGTTCACACAGATATAGGGTGATAATCCTTTGTCCATTTCCCCGTAGGTGCTTTGAATAAAAGCTTGATATTTTTGTTGTAAATAATATTATAAATACCTTTTTTAGAAATGTTGATATCATCTTTTGACGTGACAACGTCTTAAATTAGGTTGCGGCTGGGAGTCACTAATGAAAAAGTGTAACGCCCGGTAACGTTACGATGAGTCATCGAACGAGAGTGCTGCGCGCGCAGCGCTAGAGAATTAGGCGCATTGAATCGGCGCATGCTTGTCTCTGTCTTTGTCTTTCTCGAACGTTCTTGGCGTTGGAAATACAAGAAAGCGTCATAATACAAGTTCACACGTGTGGTTAAAGTATCGTCAGCTGTGTCTGTAGTGAAAATGTGGAGTGCTTAGATTCGTCATTTACAACAACTACAACAATAAAGGTAAATAATTGTACACTGATATTTCATTATCGTAAACTATGATTGATTGATTAATTGTTAGATTGACACAAAAGTTGTGAAACTGAGTTTATAGGTTATGTCATACTATTGATAAATGTTGATAGTGTTAAGTAAATTATTAGTTTAAAATTAATTAATCAATTAATTATTATTTTACAAATTTTAAATAGTTTCAAATTTATTTAGCAAAAATTTGAACCTTCGATCTGAATAAATGTTTTGATTTTCGAATTGATTCTTTAAAATTACAAATATTAAGAAAAAGTGGCAGATATAAGAAAACTTTATTTAAACTGTGTTGAGCAAGAATTTTAACATCTAATTTAAGTAAATGTTTTAATTTTCAACTTCATCATTTAAAATTACAAATTTTATTTAATTTCAAATTTATTTATCAAAAATTTGAACCTTCGATCTGAATAAGTGTTTTGATTTTCAAATACCAACGCGGCTGGTGGAGTGGCGATCTATCGTAAATTATCATCGACATCTACGGCGGAAGTGTTCCAAGTTGCGATTACAGACGTAACTCGTGTCATTAAAACCAAGGGTGACATGTGCATGACTGAAGTTACTTGCTTCGCCGCTAATACTAGCTTCAAGTTTATACTCGGTGCTGTATATATTCATCTAGGAGCTAGTATGCAGGATATTGGAATGTTACTATGGCAAGGACTCGGTCCGTACATTCACAACAGCCAGTACGTGCCACCGTTCGTGCAAGTTGATTCTAGTATACCGATTCTTCTGTGTGGTGATTTTAACAAAAACGTAAAGCCTGACAACTCGTTTCTTAATATCATGAAAAATACGTATAATCTTGATTGCGTATCAAACGTTTCTAAGTCAACTACGTTAAAAGGAACAACTATCGACTTGACTTTCGCAAGACACATTACAGCAGAAACACTTCCTTTCATTTCATATTTCTCCTATCATCGTCCTATCCTCAACAAAATCACTCAAATAGGAATTAGTTAAGTTTAAGTTTACATGTACAATGTTTTAGTAAACAAAATATATTTCTATAGTTAAAATTTGTGCAATTCTTATTTTCATTCAATTCCTTGTTCCTATTGTGCAATTTAATTATATTCATATCAATAAATATTCTACCGTTGTCACGTAAAATCTTCGCCCGTAAAACCGACTTTACAGGCAACCATTTTTTTTTTTGCATATTTTAATTATGTCCAAATAGGTAAGATTAGCTCTGGGAAGTCCTAAAATATAACCTCTTATGAAATTATTGTATTTGAAGGGCATTTTCTTTTAAATAACAAAAGATATGTATTGCGTGTTAGAATTAGCTTAAGCCTTTTCGAATTCCACGTTGTTGATTTTTTAAAATAAAGTAATAGTTCATTTTTTACACCGGGCGCTCGTTTCCTATAAGTGTGAACACCCTCTGTATATATACAAATTTTGTACGAAAAATAATAATAAATATGTATCAATAAAAATTTATAAAATATTGTCGCGCTTGACCCCTCCGGTTCTCCGTGACGACGCCGCTTCATCCTTCGTGGATCAACTACCCTGGGCTCCTGTTGCCTTCCCTCTGCAGCCCTACCCTGCAGAGCACCCAAAGACCTCCGAGAACCACCACTAAAGTGGATCTCCTTTCCTCTAGCAAGATCTCTCGGCCTTACCACTGGTGGGGGTAACGAGAGACTTACATGATGATTAGCGACAGTGGTGTTTGCGAGAGAGTTATGACAGCAACCGGCACCAAATCATCTAAAATTCCTCTTTTTTATTGTCTTCTTTAAACCACATTACATAATAACTCGTATATAATTTAACGGGTATTTACACTATTTTACATACCAGGGCCAATATCAACAGATATTTACATTTATTTGCCCCTGGAAACAGGACCACAGGAGTCGGCGATTCCCACACTAGTTCCGGACGGGAAATAGGCGAAAGCGCCATCTATTGGCGGAGGTTGTAATGTTTTCAGGCCCATATACGCGACAATATAATACACAACAAGAAAATAAATGTTGCTATATGGTCCCTATAGGAGCTTTGACTTACGGCTACTGATAAGTAGCCTGACATATTCATTTCATAGATTCCCTCGAGTTCAATAAAAACGCTTCTAATGCGGTGTAAAGGGCCTTATTGCAGCAAAGCGGCAATGGAATGTCATCTTCATAGAGGAAGTCTTGACATTAGCATGGTAGTTGGATCCTTGAGTCAGTCAGCGGGGATATAGGGTTGTGGCCTCGAGGTCTGTTCTACGAGCTACAGTTTGCCGTCCCTAATCTACCCAGCATCGAAGCCGAAATGTCATGTAGAAAATTGAAGCACAATAATACGAGGGTGAGTAGAAAAGTAAGGTCTCCTATTTTTTTTCATAGAAAAACACATTTAATCACAACTTTTTATACATCATTGGAAAAGTTGGACACTTTGCTATTTTTCTACATAGTCGCCTTGATGCTCAATCACTTTTTTTCATCCTGTCAACCAACTTTGTAATTCCGGTGTTGTACCACTCTCCCGCCGCCTCTTTGAGCCACTTGTCGACCCACCTGGCGGACACCTTTCTGTAGCCGAGGGTCTCAGACACAATCTTGTGCACGGAGAAGTGGCTGCAATCTTCATTCAGGCCATCCTCGATCTCTTCACGGGTTATCCGACGGTTTGCGTGCACCATTTCGTCGATTCGAGCTACGGTCGATTCCGGCAAACTCGGCCGCCCAGACCGCTGTTAATCGTGGACATTTATCCGCCCCTCGTTAAACTCCCGGCACCATTTCCGCACATTTTTGATGTCCATTCACTTCTCACCATACACTTCCACTAACTGACGGTGAATTTCGACCGGAGAATTATTTTTCGCATTTAAAAAGCTGCTCAACAAGTGGCTCAAAGAGGCGGCGGGAGAGTGGTACAACACCGGAATTACAAAGTTGGTTGACAGAATGAAAAAAGTGATTGAGCATCAAGGCGACTATGTAGAAAAATAGCAAAGTGTCCAACCTTTCCAATAATGTATGAAAAGTTGTGATTAAATGTGTTTTTCTATGAAAAAAAAATAGGAGACCTTTAATTTTCTACTCACCCTCGTAGTAAGGATAAAAAGGCAATTGATGAAAAGAATGCAATTGTAAATTTCTTCGATCACTGATGAATCTCTTTCTATAGATTCGTTTTAAACACCATCAGTAAGAATAAACCTTCAAATTTAGACTATAAAAACAGAATTAATTGTTGTAACGATCTGGTGGAATTAATTGGCAATATCGTTAGGAAGATCACTACTGATAAACAAAGCCCTTTCAATTCTCCTTTTCATATTCTGTTCAATAGTTATATAAATTAGTCCACCCATATTATTATAAATGTATTATTTATTATTTATTATTATTATAGAGTCCATATATGAAACCTCAATAACACTGAATGATTCCATACTCTATGACCTTTATCCTAAAATATTTCTATTCTAGGTTCAAGATTTTTAAAAAAATGTGTACAAATCTAGATAATGCATTTTTTGAGAAATGGTGAGTGAGAAGCTTCTTTTTAAGTATTCCTACTTTTATATGAAATATAATTCTAAGTATCATTTTATATTAAGCCTCTTTCATATGGTAACAAAGTATTTATTAATTGTATTACTTTTATTAACAGAGTGGTCATTTTTATGTTTATATTTTGCTACTCTGTAATTTTCCCTTGTGGCCTATCTTTTGTTTACCATTCATAGTTTGTTCTTGCCTGAAATAAATTGTTGCTTCCTCCTGAAGTCTTTGTCTTCCTTAATTTTCCACGCGGGGGGGGGGGGGGGGCAATATCTAATTATTATGAAACATAGTATTCAAACTTTATTTATATAATTCGCAAGGAATTATATAAATAAAGTTTGAATACTATGTTTCATGTCATTTCATATCACTAAACATGTAAAATATAAAATTTGAAATGATTCGTAATTATAAAATGTATAGCAATCTATATAACAAATTGTACCATGTTAATATAAATAACGAATGAACAAATTCAAATTGCATATGTCATAATATATGCTCTTCCAGGATTAATAAAACAAACCAACAGCCAACGAGAGAGAAATGGACAGCTAAAGCGAGACACTTTAGAAAACTAACTTACGACCATTTTTTTGGCCACATTCCTGAGGGGGGCGTCAACACCTGGCGACTAATCTTTTGTTAGCCCCGCTTGTGTACACAGGGAAAACAGTCGTTCAGCAGATAACGTCCCACTCGCCACCTCTTTCTCTCTCGGCTGGCTGCCTGGATGATTGACTCTAACAACTCGTCGTGTGATTATTTCTCTCCTCAACACATTTACCACTATATTGTCACATCGAAAGTCGACAGGATAAGATCTGACCGGGAAGCAAATCCCTCATATACCAGAGCATGAAGAAACAAGAAGCCAAGCCACGAAGATCGAACAAACCCACAACCAAGTTCCACAAGAACCAACGACCGACGCTACTGTAGCCGCTTTCCTTCGAACTCTCACCCTCTGTCTCGACCAACTTTTAAACCGTGAGTCTGAAGAAGCAATCACCTACGACGGAGATGAACCTGCCGCACACTTCTTCTCACAACTTGAGTCTCATCCGAACTTCCACAACTTAGAGCCAGCACGCCAAGCTCGAAAGGCTCTATCATCACTCAGAGGCGAACCTCGCAAAATTGCACAAGACTTAGCTCTACTCAATAAGACTTATGAAGAGGTCAAGGAGTCACTCTGCGCCGTCTATCCCCGACGCCCTAGCTTCACTCTTCAAGAGTTCTATGAACTTAAATGCACATCGATGGCCGAGATCGAGACCTACTACAAGAACAAGGTCCGAATAGGATTGGCGATCAACCTCCCTAAGAGTGCCATCGTGCAAGCACTATCCAACGGTGTGCCACGTAACTATGGCAACCTTTTAAAGATGGCACAACCCTCGGGACCAGAAGAATGGTTATGCTTAGCCCAACAGCTGACCTACGAAGGGGATAACACCAGCACTAAAGCTGCCCAACAACGATCACCGCGCCAGAGCAGAGCACCTTCCACCACCGTGGACAAGACCCCACCATATCCTTGCCGTTACTGTGGCCAGAATCATTGCAACAAACAATGTCGTAAACAACCATTCGCCGCCGACAATACTCTCCTTCACCAGGTACAGACTCCTGAACAGAGGTCTTCTCTCCGGGATGCGCAAATCCATCCCATCAAGCAAGCTATCACAAAACCAATAGCCACGTCCCAAATTTATCACGTCGCACCTTCCCAAGTCCCAATTGAACAGACTTCCCAAGTACAAATTGTACAGACTTCCCAAGTCCCAATTGAACAGACTTTCCAAGTCCCAAATGAACAGACTTCTCAAGTACAAATTGCACAGACTTCCCAAGTTCGAATTGAACAGACTTCCCAAGTCTCAATTGCACATACTCCCCATGATCCCACTACCCCTGATCCACATGAGCTGATTGTGGTAGATGAGATGTCCAAGAACCCTCAACATGACAACCGCCAACTGTTAGAGGACACAGCCCTTAGTGACTCTAGCACGCCGGACAAGCGAGACAGCCCCAGTCTCAGTGAGGAGAAGTGCTACGAGAGCTTTGGTGACTGCGAGCATTCCGACTGTAGTAGAGTAATGGAAAACCCCACTGGAATAATTTCTTCCAACAACGCCGTCCCCTGCCAGTCTACGCCACCACGAGCGGATCAAGCCGCCTACGTCCCGCGGACTCGTCTACACGCCATGTACGGCAACCACATTCCCCATCGGGACTTTCCAACATGAACCAAGTCTTCAACACAACCCAGCTTCGAAGTCCAACAGAAGCCCATCAACAGTGAGTGTTTAACTGTATTGTGATTTCATCCGTTTACATTTTTGCTTGTTATATATATCACATCCATGTTAGCCCCCTTTTAGCACAGTTCATGCTCTAAATAACTTATCTCATATCAATTTTAAAACCATAATATGCTACAAGCTTCAAGCTTACAATGCCTTATTTTATTCTCAATAACATGTTCTCTCGAAAATTTTTCTTATCTTACACCATCGCTCTTGAAAAAAAAAAAAAAAAAAAAAAAACTCTTGTTCTTTAATTTTTCGTACATCAACTTATGTTTTTATGAACCAATGACCAAATTTTCGCTGAACCTCTCAGTCTTTCTGCAGTGAATCTATTCCTACATTGAAACTTAGGTTCTGAAAGTCAAGGCTTTTTTTTTTCAACCATTCGACCTCAGAGGTCTTATTTTTGTCAATTGACCGCAAAGGTCCACTTTTTTTCACTCGACCCCGAAGGTCTTTTCTCTTTCACGTACGTGCATGTCCATTATTTGTTTAATTTATTAATTTTAGTGTTATCAAGAGAACCGTACATATGTTGTCTGCCTAATCAATCTCCTCCATTCTAAAGTATCTCTGTAAAATGTCTCAATACATATTAGCACCACGTTTTGTTGACGAATGCTGCAGAGATGACGATTTGCTCCAGCCTCTTTCTAATGGCTTCCTTTATTCATTTTAAAATGTTGAAACACTTACTTTACAGCTCTCTTACTTTCCACCTTTCTTCTCGGGACCTTATGAAATACTGGGGACTTTTCCCCTCGGACTCGCTACACAAGTAACTACATAGATAAGTTAGATTGGCCCAGGGCAAGTCTCCCCTCGCTCTGTTCGCCGAGGTTCTAACATTGTATGTAGTTTTATATTTACCTCAGTCCTGAGCTCACACGATTGTCAACCTCAATCTCATTTCTCGTACTCTACACTTATAGCATAGAAAGCCCATGACAAGTTTCCCCTTGCCATGTCCGCCTGAAAAATATCTTAAAGTGTAGAGTTCCCCAGTCTTAATGATCTTCAGAATTTCATCATATCTATGTGACTCTCCTTCTCGTTGTTCACACTCCTCCATATCACTTCCCTTATAATACATTAGATTTTGTTGTATATAGCCTTTTATAACCTTGATATTTTCAAAATTTCCCATAAATATCAAACCCTCCGATGTTGTAAAACTGCTTGTAAATAATATTTACTTGTGTACTATACAATATTTTATTTACATAAAACTATGTCACCATTATCTTAACTAATTTTAACTGTAAAATTATTTTCTCTATTCCTGACTTCTCCAGCTTTAAATATACTTAAACCATGTTCAGCCTTCTTCAACGGGGGCCATATGTCATAATATATGCTCTTCCAGGATTAATAAAACAAACCAACAGCCAACGAGAGAGAAATGGACAGCTAAAGCGAGACACTTTAGAAAACTAACTTACGACCATTTTTTTGGCCACATTCCTGAGGGGGGCGTCAACACCTGGCGAATAATCTTTTGTTAGCCCCGCTTGTGTACACAGGGAAAACAGTCGTTCAGCAGATAACGTCCCACTCGCCACCTCTTTCTCTCTCGGCTGGCTGCCTGGATGATTGACTCTAACAACTCGTCGTGTGATTATTTCTCTCCTCAACACATTTACCACTATATTGTCACATATATATATAATGACAAAAGAGATAAGTTTGGTCGTAGAATCTTAGTTAATTCAGGATATCACCCGCTCGTGATGGAATCTCCCAGAATCGATCTTTACGCTTAATTAGAAAAGTCAGGTTCTTCACTAACCAGAAGGTCATCTAAAGAAGAAGGAGAAGTTTTTTAAAGTCCTGAGCCCAGCATACCAAACACAGTTGGCCCAAAACTCCTGACCTTTTCCTCCTTTGTTATCTTTGTCTTTCTTTGTTTTGGAATCTTCTCTTATTTTCCCTGTGAGCTGTATACCTCTGGTTGAACACGAATTCCCTTACATTCATATCCATATGTGGAATGTGAGGCGCCGACAATGGCATAAGCTCCTTGTCCAACTTGCAGTCACAGGTCTGAAAAGGGAGCAGAGGCATAGCCTGAAAACAAAATAAGAAAAAAACGAAAAGTAGCATGTTTACCTCGGTTAAGGGCAGCACCCGGGAAGGTGATATGGACTTAAGGGAAGTCCTGGGAACGCAGATCAATCGAGCCACATGGCGACCTAACTATACATGACCTCTGACTGACTCTATTGTTTTTGGAAATAGCCAGTTTATTTTCCTATTGTGGCCTCATAGAGGGCGTACCTTTATTACCTTAACTATCCAGTCAAGGACTTTCAATGGCTTGTATGATTACATCGTTCGGTTGGCGTACAGCCAACCGAAATATTAAACAAATATGTCGTGATAGAATGGAAGGGTGCAACCGTTATGCATTCAATCAAGAAATAGTTACAGCCAATTGAGCAACGCATCCGCGACGTGCCGTAGCATTCCCCCGCGATTTCTACCACGTTTAGTTTTGTACAGTTTTTATAGATGGATGAATTTGTATGTTTACATTTTAACACAAACTTAACATATCTACATACTTATTTTAGCGGAAAGGAATTATACATCTTGATATCATACAATTTATGACATATTTATTTTTTCAATCAAATATATTCATTTATTATCAACAATATATATTATATCACAAGCAACAGCAGTAATGGTATTGACACATGTAAAGATGTCCTCATATAGTGATGGTCTAAGTTAGAAAGTGATAAAACGGCGTTTCATTATTGTTCATTTTTATACTCCTGTAGGCGGTATTGCCCGAAATCTTGGGATTACAATGAAAATGAAAAAAAAAAACTCATCTTCAGAAAGCTGTTGCATTAATCTATTGATAGTGATAATATAGCTGAGAGTTATACTCGTCGATGGGAAATCAATATGGCTGCCTTGGTCTTCTTCTTTCTTATTTCCACTCAATCATATTAGGATATCAAGTTGTGACCCTTGATGATGTCTGTTTAACAACAATCAAGAGTGGGTGAAGTAGAATGCGTCTGCCGTTGTCATTAAAACTGGGAGCCCTACTAAGTGTAAGGCCGACTCAGCTCCAAAAGAAATGGCCGCCTCTGACATGAGGAAAAGACATCATGTGCTGCCGCGCCTAACATGGAGTTCAAACGCTCCTCATCCTGTATCCCTAGATTAGGAGCGCTTACAGGGTGCTATCAGCCGGGCCAGCTGAGCCCAGGTTTTTTAGATAGTTTGTTACTGCTCCCCCTCCTCCTTTTTTTAATCTGGGCTTGGGGCCGGCAAAGGCGGAGTTGCTAGCTTGGTGATGATGGGGTATGTAAAAAGAATTGCGTTTGTGTAGAGTTGGATAAGGAATAAAGAGGTGATATACTGATGTTATAGCATATGTGTAGCAGTTATGGAAGGTGTAAAATATTAGTGTGACAAGATAGGTAGTAAGTTGACATAAGTTTGGTGTTGACGTGGTGTATTGAATTTTAAATTAGCAATAGTTTTTTTTTAATTTTGAAATGGGCTTATAAGGCTTGATTTAGTTTAGAGGGTTGAAAAGTAAAGGTCGATGGAAGGATTATATAAACCGTTAGTTTTCGACCGCTACAACACTGGTTCGATTCCAGCATTTAGGACTTTTTTACGTATTAAAAAAAATAAATAATCCAATAGCCGCCGATTCTTGCAAAAGTTCAACCCGACCAGCGAGTAGAAGTAACCAAACGGGATTCTGGCACATTTTAAAGTGCAAAGTCAAACTGTTTTTCACATGTGTAGACATGTGGTGCACTTACAGTAAAAGCAGTCGTCTACTTCTACCCACCATGATTATCATGGCCTGCACTACGTGTACTAGGGATGAGCAAAAAAAGAGGGTTGAAAATGCTTACATGCCAGGACAATGGTTCTAACGAAGGTAAAAAAAGGCCTTTGACTGTATTTTGTGCTAGTAAGAAGAAGAGAAATTATTGATTGTTAGGCTTTGGTTAGAAAGAATTGTCGGTAAATGTGTCCGATTGATTTATTTGTTGAAGAAAATAAGATTAGATATAAGAAAGCAAAATTAGGTAATATGAAAACCTTTATACAGGGTGATTCAAAAGTCTTGCACAATTTAAAAAATTAATAACTCCGCGAATATTTGCGCCAGAGCAATGCGGTAAACACAATTGGGTTAAGTGTGCAAGGGTATTTTTTATGGCAAATAATGAAAAATTTGAAATAGATTTTAGTAACAATTTTTTATTCGCTAGATGACGATCTAACAAAATCAGAGATTCGGCGGTCAAATTGCTCGATAAATTGAAAAATATAACTGATTGACATGCATTTTTCCTTTTTGAATACCAGGAAAGAACTCTAATAATATCAAATGATAAGTTAATAAAACACCATATCGTCAAAAGTAGAAGAATTGGATGACGATTTTTAAACGCAATCCGAGTTATGTAAAATAGGTAAATACAATTTAAAACATGTAGCAAAAAATATATATTTTAAGATGCAGTTTGCTAAAATCCTCTCAGCGATTTATATTTCGAAGATAATAATTTTCAATTTTTTAAATCAATTCTCCCTCAGTCTCGATTATACAGTATTTACTTTAATTCATTTGAAAAATATTTTATTATCTCTGAGAATTTTCGACTCTATTTTACGAGCGTTTCGTACTTTTAAAAGTATTCTAAGCGGTGAAGGACCCATGAGTAGCTGCTCTCTAAGGCAAATGATAAAAAATTTGAGAAGACTGGATCTCTGGAAGCAAAACTTCGGAGAAGAAGACCATCGATATGCAAGTCAGTGGCTGTTACGGTTTGGAAGAATGTTGAAGATATTGAAACGCTATCCACGTATGGAGAAATAAGTGCTCGACAAGATTCTCGACAAACGGAAAGTGTTATAACTTCTCTAAAAACACTGGTAAACACAATTTAACCTTTTCGCTTATTAGAATAAATAGCATAAGAAATAATCTTTGTACACCCCAAACTTTAGAAATTTTGCGCAAAAAAATAATACAAAATGATTTTACTACCACGTTATTCAACGAGAAATGTCGATTTAAAATTATTTTTATTTGAGGGGATACATTTTTAAATTTTTACAGTATAATAAGCGATAATAGCATTTGACAAGCCCATAGGATATTTCGAATAAAGTACGACAAATATATTTTGTCACCCCCACTTTATTTTATTTGTTGTATAATGACAAATTTCCAGTTGAATAGTCAAGTGTCGCCAATTTGTCAAGAAACTATACATTTTTTATAGCAAAAAGTCCTATTAGTTATGCCATCATTAATGTTTGGTACTAAACTGGTATTGATTTCAGCAGTGATTTTTAAACATTCAATCTATTTTACAAAACCGCATCTAATTTTTTTTCTATATGTTTTAATTTACATTTACCTATTTTACATATCTCGGTTTGCATTTAAAAATCGTCATTCAATTCTTATACCTTCGGCGAAATGGTGCTTTAGTAATTTATCATATTATATTATTAGGGTTTTTTCCTGGTATTCAAAAAGGAGAAATACGTGTCGATCAGTTATATTTTTCAATTTATCAAACAATTTGACCGCCGAATCTCTGATTCTGGTAGAGGGCTACACACCTAGCGAATAATATTGTATTTAAAGTAAATTCGAATTTTTAATATTTGCCCTGAATATTCCCATTGCATTCTGAAGACAAAGATGTTTACAGCATTGCTCTAGCGCAAATATTCGCGGAGTTATTAATTTTTAAAGTTGTGGAAGACTTTTGGATCACCCTGTATTTCTTGTAAATTCATAGCATTTTTAAATTTACAAATTTAATTCCACAAGAAACCGCGAAAGGCGCTTCTTGAGAGTGAAATTGAAAAATTGCAAATAAAATTGAAACGAATATTTTTCAAATCAAATTCAAACCAGAAATCCACCCGGTAGTTTATCAAACAAATTAAATTGTTTTATGTCAAACAGATGAGTGATAGATCAGGTATAAAGAGGACAGAGATATACCTTAAATTATATATATATATAATACTAGCGGATGTACCCGGCTTCGCCCGGGTTTTACCCGAGTAAAGGTTTGTCTAACGAAAATTTGTTAAAGCAATTCTCTATAAACTTATGAAAAAAAAATAATAGATATATTTTGATAATTTGAAACTCGTAAATTTGAATCTCTCGATAAAGTGAACATTTTCCCGGTCCCTGTGTGCCGTGTCTTCCTGAATTTTGTCTTTCCTAATTTTCTACATTACAAAGTCATCGTTTTATCTAGTGAACATTTTTCCCGGTTCCTTGAAAAATACTCGATAAGTTGAATAAAATCAATATTAATTGGTTTCCTCGGTAATTGGAAGTTAAAGGAATAGTATCGTTGCCTTGGAATTGTATCATTATTCTTGTCTCAAATAAATTGCCGTGTCATCCTGAATTTTGTCTTTCCTAATTTTCTACATTACAATATCATCGTTTTATCTAGTGAACATTTTTCCCGGTCCCTTGAAAAATACTCGATAAGTTGAAAAAAATCAATATTAATTGGTTCCCTCGGTAATTGGAAGTTAAAGGAATAGTATCTTTGCCTTGGAATTGTATCATTATTCTTGTCTCAAATAAATTGCCGTGTCGATAAATGATAAAACTAACTTTGACTTGTGCGCAAAATTCCCACGCTCTACGAGCGAAGATCAGAGCTTGGTTAAGTGGTTTCGTCAGGGTAGAGGATAAAACGTTCCGTCGGCGGTTATTTAATTTTTAGTATCGCATTTATATTTATTCGAATTTTATATTTGAACGATACTCATTATTTCTTTTGATTTTTATATATCGTGTATATCGTCTTGCACAATTATTTAAACTCTTTAAAATAAAGTACAATACTTAGAATAAAATATTTTCTTATACAATCTAAAATTAGAAAATAAACTTTTAAAACGGTAACCTCAAGGAGATAGCCATTATAAAGCACTAATATTTGAATTAGGTTTACTTAATATATTAGCCCTGAAAGACCCAAGGTCATCAGGCGTGGAGTAGACTTCCGGCCTAAGCCTATCTCTGTCGCAATGGTGGCGCTGCTTGCGAGTTAAATCTACAAATCTGCAAATAACATTAAGGATATTCAAGATATTCAAGAAAATATTTTTCAGACACCTTCCCAGTACTATACTAAATAACTTCCCAAAGTTTCATGGCGTTCCAATGAGTGGTTTGGTCAGGCATAAAGGACACACACACATACACATACATTCATTCATATATATATAGACTAGACGAATGATCCGGCTTCGCCCGATAATTCCTCCGAGTGCAATTTCCTTCATACTGAGTTTACATCAATAATAAATAGTAGAAGTGCCATAGAATAGCAATACAGAAGTAACACACAAACCACAGGCATAGAGTGTGTGTGATGGAAAAAATTGTATTATATTAGTGTTTAGGTATTAGATATAATTATTTTTTGCAATCCATTTAGTTGTTACAAAATAAATATAGTTTATATAGATGGCAGCTTTTCCACCCAACCCCCGAAGTACCCGCCCCAGCGCATTAACCCTTGAAATTGGCTGAGTTGAGTGAGGGACTGCGATGGATCTTGACTGCGATGCCCATCTTCTCAGTAAGAATAAGAAAAAATAGGTTTTTAAAAAATTTAATCCGAAATACTGGAATGTAAATATTTTTCTGTAAAAAATAAAAGAGCAAAAGGAAATTAGGCAAACATATGAGTTTGCTAATGACTGCGACTGCATTTTAAAAGATTTTTTAAGAAATAAAAAAACAAAGGCCAGAACAAAAATTAATAAAAAAAACGAAAGCCATTATTCACATACAGTAACGCTAATTTTGTAAAGTTATTTTTTTTTAATTGTATTGTGTGCACTTACCGTAACTTAGTAATATAAATTTCTCTCTCAATTATTAATACTTTGGTGAAAAAAATAACACTCGTATAAAAAGATATTTCAAAAAAAGTACGCAAGCTACTTGAAAAAAATTCAGAACGCTCATTGGTCGCTTAAATGGCCTGGTGTTTTTACTTCGCCTCGTATTTACTCCGCATAAAAAAGTTATTCAAATGAAAAATAAATAGTCAAAAATACTAATCAATATGTAGCCGAAATTTCCCTCAGGTTTATAAAAGGTGACATGCAAAATTTGGTACCAATTGGTTCAGTAGTTTTTTAGTTTATCGTGAAACAGAAAACAGACATTGACCTTTATATATAAGAAGATATATATCTAAAAGCGTACCTAACTATGTAAATTTATCATTACCAACATATGTAAATTTTAACTTTTGTTTTTGTTCACCTTGATTATTTTTCTTCAAAATGACCATTCTTTATTCCTGCCATTACTTTAAAAAATATATATATATTTACATGTTCATTCTTATTCACATATTTTCCTTTTTGTACATATTACCTTTTGCCTACTGATTATTGCTTTTTCACAAATGCCTTTTATTTTTATTATAATCATTAAATGTTTTCCACTTATCCTTTGCTAATGTAATTTTCATATTGTTTTCAATGTTCTTCATATTCTCATGTTATACTTTTGTATTTATCATTCATTTTATTTTCTTCCTCATTAATGATATATGTGTAACATATATGTGTAATATATGTTTAAAGTCACCCTGTTTACCATACCTCAATTGTAAATACTCTATCTCTCCCTTTTCTCTTGTGTTTAATATTGTCTGTAATTCCACGGCGAATCCGTACAGGGCAAGACGCCCTAATAAAGTTGTTTTGTTGTTGTTGTATATAAGAAGATATTCAAAAACGTGATGGTATTTAAATTTTCGAATTCGTGAATTCAAATATTCTCTTTTTTATGATAATCTGAGTAAATTTTGTATTTTTAGTTGGCCTTAAATATCTTTATATCTATACAAAAGACCCTCCATTTTTTTTGAATATTTTATAAATTATTTTCCGATTTGCAATGCTAGAGAACATATTTTTATTCTATGAATATATTTTTAATAAATGTAGATTTAACAACACAATGAAATCTCATCACATAGAAAGAGAGACAGAAAAGTGTGAATTACATTTTTCAAAATGTAATTTATATCAAAATATTATAAAGTTTCATTTATAACGGTCAAAATTTTAAGTATGAAAAATTTTACGATAATTACAGATTTTTGTCAAAAAATCACAATATACTCAAGAAAATGTGTGAGAACGCATTAATTACAATAAATAAAATAATAACTCTTTATTAGATATTCAAAAAGCCATGTGCATATATAGATATAAAAAAAATAAACATTTTGAAGTGAGATAATAGGAGATTTATTATTATAGTTTATATTTTTTCCAAAAACCGATTAACTTTGTTATGCTGACTGGGATTTGTCGAGGTCATTGCAGACGTCGCACATGAATCCTAGGTCAACCATGGTCCTGCCATTCAGCAGAGGGGATACCAAATATGTGGAGAACATGTCGCCGAAGGATCCGTCGGATTTCTGCTGATCGAGGATGGATTTTAGAGCCTTCCGGTAGTCCCATCCGGTATTATCGCAGTTGGCTGCCAGAACCTGAGTCCAACATCACCACAGTTTCATAGGATAGATACTAGAGTCTGGAGGTAGTCTCATAGTTGGACTGAAAATAGATACTAGAGCCATGTGGTAGTCTCAAAGTTGGTTGACAGAACCTGAGTCACCACAGATACTAGAATCTTGTATATCATCGCAGTACTTACAGATCCTAGGTAAAACATCACACATTTACATAGGATAGATATTAGAGTCTTGCAGTAGTGTCGCAGTTAGCAACAGAACCTAGGTCTCACAACGTCGCAGTACATAGGATAGATACTAGAATCTAATGTTAGTCTCGCAGTGACAGAACCTAGGTCCAACATCATCACAGTTACATAAAATAGATAATGGAGTCTTGAGGTAGTCTCATAGTTAGCTGACACAATCTAGGTACAACATCATCGAGTTATATATATAATAGATACCAGAGCTATGTGGAAGTCTTACTGTTAAATGACAGAACCTTGGTACAACATCACCACAGTTATATATGATAATAACTATAGCCATGTGGTAGTCCTACTGTTAAATGACAGACACTAGGTACAACATCACCACAGTTATATAGGTTAAATACTAGAAACTAATGGTAGTCTCACAGCTATCTGACAGACCATAGGTACAACATCACAAGAGTTACATAGGATAGATACTAGAGCCATGTATTAGTCTTACAGTTATCTGACAGAACCTAGGTACAACATCATATTAGTTACATAGGATAGATACTAGAGCCATGTATCAGTCTTACAGTTAGCTGACAGAACCTAGGTACAACATCATAATAGTTACATAGGATAGATAATAGAGCCATGTGGTTGTCTCACAGTAAGCTGACAGAACCCAGGTACAAAATTAACATGCTGTACCATATCAATTAGCCCCATAGTTTATATACTATACGTTTAAAAGACCATTTTTAGATTGAGATCATTCTTTTAACTTGAATTTATTCCGGAGAGTCCTGATATCTCACAGCACGCACACAGAAAAATAAACCATGTAACATGCAATAACCCGCTAGCTCTTTGTAAAGGATTAAATGTCAAGCCTACAGTCAAATAAGATTACTACACTTAGAAAACATCAAAATATCCAAGTCCTAACTTGAAATACAAAACACCTAAACTTATTAAAATACCTCTAATTTGGTAACAGGCTATCCATCTAAATGCATTTTTTATATTGTAATACCCGAATTTTTGAATGTCCATCTCAATGAAACCCCTTAATAGACATTTTTAGAAAAGAAGCGTACAAGCGCACAAAATTGGCACGAATCAGGCAAACAGAATTGCGTACAAGAACATAGGACACTCTACGTTGAAATATACAATTCTGTATTCTTTATAATATCCCACTACCTCAATACAGAAAAACTCTCATTGTATTGCTAAGGCCTATAAGTAATCTTATTAAAAATATCCCTCAATTAAGTAAGAAGCCAAAACCCATGTAACTAACATATACAAGTCATAGAGGTTCATTAATTCAAGTATTAAACAGCGCAACTTACATTTATACCATACATATTTCACTTAAATGACTACGTAAGCTCTACAAACTATATCTATTACCATATAACTATATCTACATGATACCTTTTACCCTGATTTCCCATGCATACCATAGCTAAACAAACATACAAACATATTCTGCACTTCAATTCATATATTTTATTTAAAAGAAAAACATTTTTATGAATCACCTATTAATTCCAGTTTAATATATATCATGTAAAATAATCTTACTCTATATCCATTCCAAATGTCCAGAAATAAAGCTTAATAAGGTATTTAATCATAAGGTATATTATCACCCAGTACCCTGCCATCACAAATTTGCCATATCATAAAACTGAGAGAAAGTAATTAGCTCTTCTGAGACCACGCGACAGAATATTTCTACATCCCGGGCAGTGAACTTTGAGCCATTGATCAATTGAGACAAACACTCAAGCTCTCTTACTCACTTTATCTATTATCTCTTTTTGGTTACCGGCTTTAAGCATTTTTTTAAGATTTCAACTAAATTGATTACCATTACTGAATTTCAAAAACGTTCTAAATATTTCACAAAGAGACTCAAGAAATTTCTGTTTTATAAATCTTGAATCATAGAGTATGGTTCATAATGTAATCTTGTATCAAAAGAGGCACATTTGCCTTCAAATCTACACACCAAAACAATGGAATTAATACCTCACTCTAGTAAAACCTTTATTAGTGATGATGAAATATCACCCAAAAGTAGTATTGTGGCTCATTCTTTGTCATTATTAGTAAAGGTTTTTACTAGGTTGATGCAATAATGCCATCGCTCTAATGCACATTTAAAGGAAGATGTACCTCTTTTGCTACATAAATATTATATTATCCTTCCGCAACTTTATAAGCTAAAATATCATCTATAATTTTTAGAATAAAAATATATTTTGCCATTCTTTTAAAATAATACCACGAGTTACACGAAAAAGCAGTTGCAATTTTCATAAAAAGGATAGAAAGAGATAGAAAGATTTGTAAGATATCAAAATTCAAATCAGGGACCATCGTGGACTTCATCCCTTTCATCAGGCTAGAACAGGGGTGGCGAACGTGCGGCCTTAAGGCCGCATGTGGCCTTTTCTACCCAAGTTGTGGCCTTTTCATAAATTCAAAATTATAATTTTTGTTTCGCAGTTTTCAATTACTTTCATTATTTTATTGAAAATATCTAATACGAATTGTCATATATTATATAATATATATAAAATAGTAAATGTATGTATTTAAATTTCTAAAAGTAATTAAAGTGTCGTGTTTAAAATGAAGTACATAACTATACAACTATATCGGCAGCGCCGATTTGCGGTCAACACTAGAACTAAAACTAAATGTAACGTCCAAGTAACGTCGAGGCAACGTAATTGCCGGTGTATAAATGTATCAACTTTACTAAATGGTTGTTTATTTTTTTAATAAGGTAGGTTGTAAGATAATACATATTACAAACATCGAACAATGTTTTCTATTGTATTGTAGTAAAATACGGGTGAATTAATTTGAAATTCAATAATCATTGCATAATTTAAAAAAAAATATCAGTTGAACAATTATTAATATTATTAATTTTCTGTGAAAGTAAACTTATGTAAAAAAAATGTGGATTTTGATTTCAGCCCATTTCTCCCGTATTTTCAAAATACAATGTTATGTGCGGCATGGTATTTTTATGTATAAATTTTCATATATCTTTTAATTTTAGAATCATGTCTAAAAAACAAAAATGGACTCTAAAGGACGAGAATCGATTATTTAATGAAGAATGGGAATTGCAATACTTCTTAATTAGTTCCAAAGATAAAATGGTTTGTTTGTTATGTAGTACAGTTATAACTACAATTAAAAAGTATAATGCTAATCAACATTACATTAATCATTCGAATCATAAATATGCAATTCTTGAAGGTGAAGCACGTAAAACTATATTACAACAACTTAAAAATGAAAGCCTTCACCGGCAACAAACTTTCAATAAGTTCTTTCAACAAAATAATAATGCCACGGAAGCAACATACAAAGTAGCGTACATTCTTGGAAAACGGGGGAAAACCATTTAGCGACGTTGAAATGATAAAAGAATGTATTGTGGAAGTGGTCAAATGCTTACATCCAGAAAAAGTAGATAAATACAAACAATTACCTCTTTCAAGAGGAACCATCACCGAACGACAACACAAATTAGCTACAAATATAAAACAACAGTTCTGCAAGATTATTAAAGAAGAAAATATATATTTCTCCATAGCATTGGATGAATCCACAGACAATACCGATTCAGCACAGATTTTATTTTTATTAGAGTTATTACTGAGGATTTTCGATGTTTTGAAGAGTTGCTTGCATTAGGAACACTTTCAGGAAGAACACGAGGAATAGACATCTTTGAGAACTTCAAAATAAAAAATTGTGAAGCAGGGTTAAATATAAATAATTTAGTAAGTGTGTGTACCGATGGTGCACCAGCCATGGTAGGAAAGCGAGAAGGTTTCATTTCGTTATTGAAAAGAATATGCTAATTTAGAAAACTTGATTTCTTTTCATTGCATTTTGAATCAACAAAACCTATGTGCTAAGTCGGCTAGTTTGAACAATACTTTAGAAAAATTATTGTTATTGTAAATTTTATTCGATCAAATTCAATGCGTCATCGTCAATTTCGAGATATAATAATGTCAGATAATGACACATTCAATGGAGACTTACCATATCATAGCAAAATACGTTGGTTATCAAGAGGACAGGTTTTGCTAAAAATATTCACCCTGCGTCAACAAATAATTAAATTTTTTGAAGAACAAAATAAATATTGCGATTTATCAGATAAAGAATTTTGTAGAAATGCTGCCTTTTTATGTGACATGACAATGAAGCAAAAGGAATTGAATTTGAACTTGCAGGGTAAAACTAAATATATATACGAAATTTGGCAAAAAATTCGAGCTTTTCGAAAAAACCTTTTATTCTTTAAATCTTTACTAGGTCGATTAAAAATTTCTAAAGAACATTTCTCACAGTTATCGGAAATTATGATGGAGCAAAATTAATTCTCTCAAAATTTGGATGAGTATGTTTCTGTTCTGGATATACAAGGTAAGTCCCATAAGTTCCCGGACTGGGTCCATAAAAATATTAATTAAAGAAAAATGTAAATAAATTTGACTGTTTATTATAGAAAAAATATCTGGCAACACGGTGGTACCAATATCGAGGCGGTACGTGCGCGCGCGACAAGGTCATTCTAATTTATTTGAAGGTCACACCTAGCGCTGCGGCGATTTTACGATGGAACAAAAATTGAGACAGAGGATTTGCATAGAATTTTGTGTGAAACTTCAAATATCAGCAACCGAAACTTTTGATATGCTTAATAAAGCATTCCCCAATGACGCCCCGAAGAAAACAACTGTTTTTGAATGGCATTCTATATTTAAAGCTGGCAGTATTTCCTTTGAAGATGATCCTCGTCAAAGACGCCCAAAATTTCAAAGGACTGATGAAAATGTGCAAAAAATCACCGATTTGATAAAGGAAAATCCTCGAACCACTTAGCTGGAACTAGAGCAAGACACAGGCATCTCTAAAACAACGATTGGAAGGATCGTAACCGGAATTTTGAAACTCACAAAGACTCCTGCATATTTCATCCCAAGATTCCTCACTAATGAGAAAAAACCGTTGGAAATGACAAGAACGGATCCGGAATGGAAAGAGAAGATAATCACAGGCGACGAGACATGGGTCTATTATGGCTATGACCCTGAAACCAAGCGTCAATGAGAGGTCAGGGTGAGCCTAGACCCAAAAAATCCATGATATTGAAATTCAGAAACAAGGTGTTGCTGGTCGCTTTTTTAGATAACAAGGGCATTGTTCACCACGAGTATCTTCCTTCAGGCCAAACAGTTATTAAGGAATTGTCTTTGGGCATTCTTCGCTGTCTAAGGTAAGCGATTCGAAAAAAAAGGCCAGAAAAATGGACTAATGATGACTGGATCCTACACCATTGCAATGCCCGCTCTCACACAGCGCACTTGGTGACGAGCTTTTTGGCGAAAAACGGGACAGAAATCCTACCTCAACCACCCTATTCCCCAGACATCGCACCAAATGACTTTTTCCTGTTCCCCAAACTTAAAGCAGTTCTAAAAGGAAGACATTTTTACACCAGGGATGTCATAATAGAAAAATCGCTGTTGGCATTGAAGAGCATTCCAAAAGAGGCCTATAAACCCTGTTTCGACAATTGGGAGAAACGATGGCGCTGGTGCGTTGAAGCAAGGGGGAATTAATTTGAAAAGTTTTAATAATTAAAAATATATATATATCCTACCTTTTTTTATGGACCCAGTCCGGGAACTAATGGGACATACCTTGTATTAATTGAAGAATATAATAAAAGGTTCTCAGATTTTGAAAAACATGTTCTCACACAAATTAACTTTCGAACCACACCTTGTTGATATCGACGTAGCGCCCAAAGAATATCAAATGGAATTATTTGAGATAGGAGAAGATAATATCTTTAAATGACATTTCGATTCAAAAAAAGATCCTATCGAAATATGGAAGACTGCAGTTATTTATCCTCGTCTAAGACAACACGCACGAAGAATTATTTCATGTTTTGGAAGTACATATTGCTGCAAGGCAACATTTTCATACATGACTCAAATTAAAACCCGCCTAAGAAGTCAAATAAGTGATGTTAATTTGGTAGATCAACTTAAATTACGTACCACGTCAATTGAACCAAATATTTCTTTTTTGTCATCTAATAAACAACCACAGAAATCCCATTAAATTTCTGGTTTGTAAATTAAATGTCAAATATTTAGGAATTTATTAATTGTATGTCATTTTGAAAAAATAAACTATTTAATTGCAAAGAAAATTATGTATTTTAATTTTGTATATAAATCCCTTAAATTAAATCGTACATATATACTTAGTCTAGCCATAAATATTGTTACAAAACAAAATCACTGATAAAAATTTTAATATGACCGCGTGAAGTATTCAAAATACAGTAGTTGTTATTTGAATATCTCGTGCACACGTGTTTAGAAAAAAAAATCGGAATATATTTGTTTTTTGATAATGGATTGGGGTGTTAAAGAAAACCTTATAGCTGTAATAGCCTTACACAAGGTAGGCCAAAGTCCTTCATTCATTTTTAAACGTTTACAAAATTTGAATATTACGCGTCAATTTGTTTATCCAACCATTGAAAGGTTCAACAAGGCTGGCACTATTAATGACCTTGAAAGATCTGGTCGACCTCGCGTGCAACGAACGCAAGCAGCTATAAAAGCCATTCTCGAAAATAAATTGCCGAAATTCACGCCGAAAACAAGAGATATTAGCAAAGCAGATGAATTTAGCTCCAAGAACCGTTTCCATGATAATCAACGAAGACCTTGGGCTGATAGCTTTCAAACGACGCACAGGTCATTTGATAACCCCTCCTCTTAGAGATATTAGAAGGGTTAGATCAGAAATGTTGCTGGCGCGGCATGATGGTCGATGGCATGAGAGAATCCTTTTCACAGACGAGAAAATGTTCACTGTCGAGAAAAAGATTAATCGTCAGAATGATAGGATATATGCTCGTAGCTCTATAGAAGCTTCTTTGAAAGTCAGAAGACTTGAAAAAAGTCACCATCCTTCGTTTTTCATGGTTTGTTGGGGAGTTAGCTACCAAGGTGTAACAGATCTCCACTTCTGTGCCAAAGGGGTAAAAACTACAGCTAAAAACTATCAAGAAGATATTTTGGAACAAATAGTAAAGCATCTGAATACAAAAATGTTTAATGGAGAACATTGGATATATCAACAAGATTCAGCTCCTGTTCACAAAGTTAAGTCAACCCAACAATGGTTGGAGACGAATGTTCAGGAGTTCATAAAGGCCAATGAATGGCCCTCTGGAAGCCCTGATTTAAACCCCGTTGGTTACAGTTTGTGGGCATATTTATAGGAGAAGGTGTGCTCTAAAAGATATCATAATTTGGATCAATTGAAATCAGCATTGGTGAGAGAAATGAAAGAAATACCCTTGGAATAGGTGCGTGCCGCCATAGATCAATGGCCCGAACGTTTGAGATCCTGTGTCAAAAATAAAGGAGGACATTTTGAACGATTGTATATATTTAAAATCTATGTCCTATTGGCTAATAAAATATGTATTTATATTCCATTAGTTTTTGTTCTTACTCATTTAATTTATAAAATTGTTTGTAACAGAATTTATGGCTAGACTGTGTGTATATATATATATAAATAAATATAAAGCATATATTGTATCCAAATTTATTAATCAGCCAATATTTCTAGGGGCAACACGCCTCTCTTCATCCATATATATATGGATGCGGCCTTCTCAAAAATGGTAAAATGAAAATTGGCCTACTAATGTAAAAAGGTTCTCCACCCCTGGGCTAGAATTTTCACAAAGTTACATTTTATTGGCCGAGATAAAGTTGTAACATCAAACAGATCTCACGTTTATAAAGACTTGAACGCTATCTTGAAAAAGGTAGAAGCTGAGTCTTCTGGTAGCAGTCGAAATTTCCCATAAATATTTGAACCTAGAACGTGCTAGTGTGCGTTATATTACTGCATCATAGATAGCCTTGTCAAGGATGGAATGGTCTTCGGAACCAACGCATATACGGTTAAGGCGTATCCATCCTACTTTGGTAGAACTTGAACATTATTTCATATTTTATTATTGTAAAAAGAATCACATAGTGTTATTTTTCTTATAGCATAATACCTGGATGGCAGTGGTAGTAGTGAGAAGAGTGCCAAAGCTTCCATATCTCTGCTGTAAGGTTTTGAAATAGGCGATGGCCTTGTTCAGAGCAGCGTCAATCTCGGGTGTGGATTTGCATCTCCTCTTCAGGCAGGTAAAAGATAGGGCAGCGTAGCCCTTGGTATCTATTCACACGTTTCTTGTTTAAGACACAATACATAGTGTTCCAACACAGAATTAAAAAAGGCAGGACATATTACGTGAAATTCTACCCGAAAATATTCATATATAACTATTATAAGAATTAAAATAATATTAACACCTCTGGACAAATATTGAAAAAAATTAGTTTTTATTTCAACCTTATCATATCAGATAGTTTAAAAGACAAATATATATTATATATGTACAGGGTGATCCAAAAGTCCCGCACAACTTTAAAAATTAATAACTCCGCGAATATTTGATCTGAGCAATGCGGTAAACACCAATGTGTTCAGGATGCAATGGAATTTTTATGGCAAATAATGAAAAATTCGAAAATGATTTTAGTTACAACTTTATTTTCTAGATGGCGCTCTACCAGAATCAGAGATTCAGCGGCCAAATTGTTTGATAAATTGAAAAATATAACTGAAAGACACGTATTTTTCCTTTTTGAATACCAGGAAAGAACCCTTATAATATCAAATGATAAATTAATAAAACACCATTTCGCCAAAAGTTAGAAGAATTGGTTGACGATTTTTAAATACAATCTGAGATATGTAAAATAGGTATATGCAAATTGAAACATGTAGCAAAAAATATTTATATTTTAGATGGAGTTTTGTGAAAAAGTTTGAATGTTTGAAAATAACTACTGATATCAATACACGATTTTTGAAATGTTAATATAGTACCAAAAATTATGATGGCACGAATAATAGGATTTCGTGCTATAAGGAATGTATAGTTTCTTGACTAATTGGCGACACTTGACTATTTAACTGGATATTTGTCATGATCCAAAAAATGAAATATAGAGGGGAGTGACAAAATATATTTGTCGTACTTTATTCCAAATATCCTATGGGATAAATATATTGCTGAATATCTTTCAAGCACACTTCCAGACTCAGCTATACGAATGAAGGCAGGACTCTAAAAATAATGTAAACAGGTTAGTTAAACAAGCAAGAAAATATCATCAACCAGATATTTACTCGAGAGAGAGACTTCACATTAAATGAGCTAAACTCATCAATAGAAAAGTTAAATCCAAGATGTCACCTGGAGATGCTCTAGTCTTTGGTCAAATGATTAAACACTTTGGAGACGAAGCTAAAAATCAGCTCCTACGAATACTGAACACATAATGGCAAACTGGTAAACTACCAACGAATTGGAAGATATCAATTATAGTGCCAATACTGAAACCAAACAAAGATGCCAAGGAATGCAAGAACTATCGGCCAATTGCTCTTACCAGCATACTTTGTAAAATAACAGAATGAATTATCCCCTCTAGGCTCATAGTCTGGCTCACTAACAATGATAAAATAAACTTCTACCAAACTGCCTAAAGTTCCAGACACTGTAACTGATAAACTGTAATAATTCTGTCAATCAATAATAGATTTCTAGGAAAAACCGCCAAAGAAGACAACCGCCGTATTCCTGGATATGATCTCAGCTTTTGATCGAGTGTAGAAATTATTTGAAAGGCTGCACAACATCGGAGTAAGAGGAGAATCTTAATCTGGATTGCAGACTTCTTAAGGGGAAGAAAGATAAAGGTTCGGTCAATGGAACATTTTCCAAGGACCGAAGAACATGGGCTGGTGTACCTCAGGGATCTGTGCTCAGTCCTCTACTCTTCTCGCTATATATTAACTGTTGTTTATGTAAATAGATGGATATTATTTGTATCATTTAAAGCCTCATTATGTAAAAATATATATATATATAAATTGGACATTTGTTGTTGGCAATGGTCAAGTTTGAGCTCTTGTACCTATAATTACGACACAACAAAAGTGGCGACGAGGATGCGGGATCTACAGAGCCAGTAAAAAGCTGAGGAAAACGGCGTCTATGCAAGTATAACAACTACATCTTTTAAACTATCTGGAGCAAGAAAGCAAAGGAGTAGAAAAGATCAGCATGACAAGTTCAAAGTTAATAGTACCTTTTAGATGCTATAGCCCAGTGGAGGACACTTCGATCTTTTTGTACAAAAATTTGAGGCTTTCTTTTTGGCATCTGAAGGAGGAGATTAAAGTGCTGATTTTTACCTCGCTACCAGATTCTGAAACTTTGAAGCAGGAAAACGACATTTTCTTCCTGGTCTAATGAAAGATCAACCCTATGATACTATCATTCAAAGAATTAAGCTGCATTTGGATCCAAAGAAGAAAGTGACACCACAGCGATGCAGATTTTTAAAGATAATTCAACAGGAAGGAGAAACAATTTCGGAATATCTTAAAGAATTGAAACATTTAGCAATAAATTGTAATTTCGGCGATATGCTGGGAAACATGACTCGAGACCGTTTTGTGGCTGGAATCAAGTTGGAAAACCTGCAAAAGAAACTACTACAAGAAAACGACGATGTAACCCTGGATAAGGTTTTGCAGTGGCGATCTCGTTCGAACTGGCGGAGATAAATACAAGATAATTACAAGTTAGATCAGTGGCCAAGATATCCCCTGTGAATGGAAAAGATAAAAAGAGTGGGTACAATAATAGTATGGTGCAGCATAGGCCTTTCAGGCAAAAGGGAGAAATAATGTGTTTATAGATGTGGTGAAAGACATTCACAAGTGGCCTCTGTTTGCCCTCATAAACAAAGACTTGTTTTAAAATGTAAAAAACTGGGTCATTTAAGTAGGTTCTGCAAAGCTAGTAAAAAATGTGGGGATGTAAATTTGTACGAGAGGACTCTATATATTCTGTACAGGCCGACACTGATGAAACAATAAATTTAACAGTAGATGATTATTCTTTGTGCTTTACAATAGATACAGGAAGTCCAATTACGTTAATACCTAAAGATATAAGATTTATTGGCAAGGTAAAATATATTGTTTCCAACAAATTTAAGATTAAAATCCTTTTGTGGTAAATCAATAGAGATTATAGGGCAAAGAAATGTTTTTGTAAAAGAAGCCAACCAATATTTACGATTAATAGTTGTAAATGAAAATTCCAGGTGATTTTGTTAGAAAGAGAATGACTTAAACAGTTAAAACTTGATTATTCTTTATTGTTTAGCATTAAAAATTTAAAAAATGAATCTAATAGAAATAGTTTGATTGATAGATATGCAGATTTGTTTAACAAAGATTTGGGCTATCTAAAGGATGTTAAAATATATTTTAATTTAAAAAAGGATGTGACTCCTGTGTTTTGTAAGGCCAGAAAAAGTTTACCTTTCTCTCTAAAAAACAAAGTAGAGAATGAAATTGATCGTTTAGTGAATTCTTGCATTTTATAACCTATAATTCCTGCATATTGGACCGCACCAATAGTACCAGTATTAAAAAAGGATGGTAGTGTAAGGATATGTGGTGACTTTAGATGTACAGCTAATAAAGCAATAGAATTAGATAGGTATCCCCTTCCATCGATCGATGAGATATTTTCAAAATTATTTACAAGCACCGTACCTTCGACTCTAGACCTATCACAGGCTTACTTACAAGTAATGTTAGCGGAAGAAGCCAAAGAGCCGTTGTTGATATAAACACAACAAAGAGGTTGTTTTCTTATAAAATACTACCATATGACGTAGCGGTAGCACCAAATAAATTTCAGGGGATTATGGAAGGTATATTTGCTGATTTGCCAGGTGTGGCCTGCTACATAGATGATATTTTGGTTGCAGGAAAAGACTTTGAAGATCATGAACAAGAGTTGTATCTAGTGTTCAGATGATTGCTAGAAAAAGGTTTAAAGTTAAACAGATATAAATGTAAATTTAAAAAGAAATCGGCGGAATATTTAGGGTTTAAAATGGATAAATATGGACTGCATCCCTTAGAAAATAAAATTAAAGCAGTGAACCTAAAGAATGTTTCGCAATTAAGATCTTTCATAGGACTCTTAATTTATTATTATAGATTCATAAAGAATATAGCAAATATTTTAGCGCTATTCTATAAGCTTTTGAATAAAAATTGTAGATGGAATTGGACGAAAGAATATCGAATGTTATTCAAAAAATTTAAATCATTATTAATGGACTATGGACTAGGCGTAATTCTGAGTCATAGAAATGATAGAAAGGAAAGATGCCCTATAGCCTTTGCTTCTAGAACATTAACTGAAGCGGAAAAACGTTTCTCTCAACTAGAAATGAAAGCGTTGAGCATAACCTTTGGCGTTGAGAAATTCAAACAATACTTACTGGGACGATAATTTGTATTGGTCACAGACAACCGACCCTTAATTCATATATTTTCACCTCATAAACCAATTCCCATATGTGCATCATCCAGAATTAAAAGATAGTCCTTAAAATTAACTGCATGTAATTATACTGTGGAATTTCGAAAAACTAGTGATAATTCCAATGTTGACGCATTGTCACGTCTTCTTTAAGAATCGAGTTTCAGGGAGTCTCTTGATGAAGACCAGGTACTTCTTCTCAGGAAGTTGAATGAGGTACCGTTCTCTTTTATGGAGGTGGCATATGAGACGCCCCAAGATAAAATACTGTCTATAGTATTAAGGAATGTTAGAGAAGGCAACTGTGTGTGGAAATTCACAAGGGTACCGAGAAAAACCCACTAGCTCCTCATTATAAGATCAATGAGGAATTAAGTTTGGAGTTTGGTTGTCTTCAATGGCGTGAAAGAGTGGTAATTCCCCAAAAATTAAGATCTTTAATTTTAAATGACTTGCATGAAATGCTCATAGGGATGAAGATGATTGCCAGACGGTATTTTCTGGTGGCCAGGCATAGGCAGTAACATCGAGGAGTTAACTAGAGAATGTAGAGTATGCCAAGAATCGGCAAGCATGCCCCCGGCACCATCTCGGAATGGACTTGGCCCGAAAAACCGTGGCATCGACTTCATCTTGATCTAGCGGGTCCGTTCATGGGAAGAATGTTTTGGTTCTCGTGGATGAATACTCAAAGTGGATAGAAATTTTTATCATCAAAGATATTACCAGCATAACGATTATAAATCATCTTAGAGAAATTTTTGCCAGATTTGGATTGCCCTAATTTTCGGTTACAGATAACGGAAGACAGTTTGTCTCCAGTGAATTCGAGCAATTTACAAAAATGAATGGTATACGGCACACTAAGACCAGTCCGTATAATCCTAGTACAAATGGTTTAGCTGAGAGATATGTAAGAGAGTTTAAAAACCTTTTGAGAAAGAATAATGGGAAGGATGATTTAGAGACGAATCTAAAAAGATTCCTATTTGCTAATAGAACATTCCTCCAAACTGTAATAAAGGAATTACCCCGCGGAACTGCTAATGATGAGAAGTTTAAGATCAAGATTCTCGAATTTAATACCAAGATGGGAAATGGGGTAGGAAATATTGGTTATTCTCGAATTTGAAATTCATTATGTTTCATATTTATGTTCTTTTTAATATTGTTGTGGTACTGAAGTGTTGAATTCATGAGGCCGTAAGAAGGCAGGAACAGTTTACTACAGGTTGCGAGGTTTATTTCCGCAACTATGCAACTGGACCTAAACGGTAGAAAGGTACGATTTTGAAATTATTGAGCTACCGTCACTACCTTATAAGTTGCGAGGGCGTCGTGTATAAGAGGCATATCAATCAATTGCGACCTGTGAGAAAGAAACAAGTGGAGACAAGAAATTTGATACTTCCTCGAACATCAGGAGAGAAGCCTGTTGGTGGAAGTCAGAAATAAAGTGGAAAGGAGGTTCCAGAGGTTACATCAGGAAACAAGGAGGAAACTACTTCTGTGCACTCCTGTTGCTGTGCACGTGCCCTCTTGCACTCCTAAACCGGAGCCTGCCGCTGTGCAAGTGCCCGTCCGCAGTCCTAGACCTCAGAGAGCCAGAAAACCCCCCGACCAACTGGAGTATTATTAAGGGGGGAGATGTGTTGTGTATGTAAATAGATGAAGATTATTTGCATTCTTTAAAATCTCATTATGTAAGAATATATGTGTACATAAATTGGACATTTTTTAGGCCAAACGAAAAGAATAAGAGCTAAAAAAAGAGTCATGGTCAAGTTTGAATTGTTTACATCTAATTACGACACAACCTTAACAACATACATCCTCACTGAAGACACAAAAGTTGCCTGTTATGCAGATTATATAGCCATATGGCACACAAGTATCAGTATAGAAATATCAGATAAATACTGAACACATCAATGAGAGGACTGGAGAAGTGGGCAATGAAACTCAAAATGACAATAAACCCAATAAACACAAACCTATAGGTCTCCTTCACTGACAGGAAAAAAGGCATGAATTTAACTCCAAAATAAGCATAAACAACCATATAATTGATAAAATTAGATCTCCAAATTACCTAGGTGTTATACTTGATGAGGAATTGCGATTTACAGAACACATAATTAGCACCTCAAATAGAGCTACCAGAAACCTAAACATTCTGGGAAGGCTATGTGGAACAAATTGGGGAGCAAAACCCAAAATTCTCAGAACAACATATATCACCTTAATAAGGCCAATAATGGAATATGCGAAACCTGTTTGGGCTCCCTCAACCAATAGCTTGAAAACTAAAGAAACCGAACACAAATCCCATAGAACCTATTTAAACTGGACACAAAAAAAAAGGCTCAAAAAACTTCAACACTTCAGTACGACAACAATATTAGAAAGAACATAAATATGAAACATAACGAATTTCAAATTCGAGAATAACCAATATTTCCTACCCCATTGCCATCAAATGTAATCATCAATCTTAACCTGAATGAACCATGCAATAAAAAAAAAGAGAACAAAACATACTTAAAAAGAAAGGACCTGACACAATTGGTTTATGCGATCAGATAAATTATTTAACAGCATATACAGATGGATCATCAGACCTTACCATAAGTAATGGAGGGGCTGGAATCAACATAATACTGCAAGATGGAACATACATCAAAATAAAAGAAGGAGCAAGAAAGATTTCGTCAAACTTCACTTGTGAACTAACTGCTATCTGGAAAGCTATTGATGTATGCCTTAACCAACCATCCCTGCATCAACCAGAAGAAATTATAATATACCGTACAACGACTTCATATCCGATCTAGAAGCAATTCAGAAGGGCAATACTATAATCATACAGAAAATACATTCTTTACTTACTCAACTGATATCCTTGGAGAATAATTGCATTTTACAATGGATTCTTGCCAGTGTTTGGATCGGGGGTAATGAAATGGCAGTTGAATTTGCAAAGGTAGCCAGAAAGTTGAGCCAAAGGAAAGAACAAATGTCATTATTTAACGCTAATGCTTTTTCAAAATACAAGATAATTAAACAAAAAATAAGAAAAGACCAAAATGTGAAATAAACTCCGAGAGAAAAATGACAAAACTATAACAAGAATTAGAACAAAACTTTATAAAGGATGACAATACATCCAGATGGCACAAGAACCTATAGAACATGCAACAACTGTCCTGGTGTGGAACTAACACCTACCCACATATTCTCATGCCCGCAGCCTTGCAGAAAATTGACATAGACCCAGAGCAGCTGCTTTACACACCATGATAGTGGACAATGCTGCTGCTGCTGTGATAGAGATGCATGGAGACATCTGAGGCTCTTTATTGGACACGACAAAAACAACAACGGCATTCCAGAGTAAAATAAATCATCATAGATAGATAAATATTTTTAAAATTAATTAAAATAAATATAATCGATACTGAGAGAGAGTTGAATTAAAAAAATAGAAAATTATTATTTTTGAAATTTAAATAGCTGTGTGAGAGGATTCCAGCAAACCGCATCTAAAATATCAGGTTTTTTTTTTTTTGCTACGTGTTTTAATTTGCATATACCTATTTTACATATCTCAGATTGTATTTAAAAATCGTTAACCATTTCTTCTAACTTTTGGCGAAATGGTGTTTTATTAATTTATCATTTGATATTATTAGGTTTCTTTCCTGGTATTCAAAATGGAAAAATACGTGTCGTTCAGTTATATTTTTCAATTTATCTAACAATTTGGCCGCTGAATCGCTGATTCTGGCAGAGCGCCATCTAGCGAATAAAGTTGTAACTAAAATCAATATCGAATTTTTCATTATTTGCCATAAAAATCCCATTGCATCCTGAACACAATGGTGTTTACCGCATTGCTCTAGCGCAAATATTCGCGGAGTTATTAATTTTTAAAGTTGTGCGGGACTTTTGGATCACCCTGTATATTAAAATTTATTATTACATCAATTTTTTTTTTCAATTATTTTTTCACACACACACATGTATATATTAGATAATAAAAAGGTATATATTGAATTTAAGGCAAAATAAATATTTTAATAAATCTAATATATGCATTTTTATTATCTAAGAATTTTTTAAAGAAAATAAAAACTATTCAGGAATGATATGTTTCAAGAACACATTCAATATCTCTAGTTTTCTGACATATATAAAGAAAGCCCTTCTACAGGAGAAATACTTTAACTTGAAATAAAAAAAAAACCTATTTACCCCATTATAAATCATCCATAAAGGTCTACGGTGACACAGAAGGCGCTTTTACTCTGTAAGGAATATAAGATACTTTACTCATTATGCGGAATTATATCTAAAAGACACAACACTATCATCCCGGGGTGTTGGTAGGCCTTGTAGCATGGTGTGCTATCAAGATAAAACAAAATCCAAACAAAGTGAATATTCTTTATTATTATTATTTTTTGTTAATATTGTCGCAAAGTATGTATTTTTTTATTAACAGAGTATCGTTTTTGATGTTTATACTTTGCTACTCTGTATATTTCCCTCTTTGCTTATATTTTGTTTATCATTCTTAGTTTGTTCTTGCCTTAAATAATTTGCTGTCTCATCCCGAAGTTGGCCTTCCCTAATTTTTCACGTGGTAATATGCGTAGTTCTCTTGTAGAATGGCCTTCTATAAGCTCTATTGTGTCTATTAGAATAAATATAAGCCCTTTAAATAAAGATAAATAAAATATATTTATGATCAAAACTCATCTTAGGATATCAAGTTTTTATCTTGATTAGTTAAAAGGGATTCATTTATTGAATAGGCAACAATGATAGTTTCCATAAGATTTCATTGTTCAACACACAAAACCTTATTTTCAAATATTCATTTATATATTAAATAGGAAATAAGGTATTATTGGTTTATAATTCAAAATATATACACCCGAAATAAAAAAAAACTCCGCCTTTGTCGGTCCCAAGCCCGAATGAAAAAGGAGGAGGGGGAGCAGTAACAAGCTCACTAAAAAACCTGGGCTCAGCTGGCCCTGCTGATAGTACCCTGTAAGGGCTCCTAATCCAGGGATACAGGATGAGCAGCGTTTGTACTCCATGTTAGGAGCGGCTGCACATGGCATCTGTTCCTCGTGTCAGAGGCAGCCATTTCTTTTGGAGCTAAGTCGGCCTGTCACTGAGTAGTGCTCCCAGTCTTAATGATAAAGGCAGACGTATTCTACTTCACCCAGTCATGATGGTTGTCAATCTCAAGCTCTACAAGCTTGATATCCTAATATGATTGAGTGAGGATAAGAAAGAAGAAGACACACGAAATGCTTTTATTGAAAAATTTATTTAAAAAAAAAAAGAGCTTACGAAAGATTTTCCTTTTTGTACTCAATTACCAAAACGCATTCTTACTGATTAATCTATTTGATATGTTACAATACGTTTGTAATTGAACTATGAAATGTAAATCTTCTGAAAAAAAACTCATCCTCTTTCCTTTAATTAATTAAATAAATTTATATAGTATTAAATATTTTTATTAATTAATTTTATAATAAATCGCTTTGTTTCTTATACCATTCAATTAAATGATTAAGGGAATGCCTATTTCTTAAATAATAAATCATCTTAAAATATATTGTTATGTATAAAGAAATATAAAGCAAATGGCAAATCAAGGGCTCTGTTGGGTTTTAATTTCATGTTCAAAATATGGTCTAAGTTCATTCTATCGAGCCTTAAATGAGTTTCAAGAATCTATTATTTATTTGACTTTTAGACATTTAATATACCAAACCCATAGAAGGCTTCTCTATACAATATTGTTAAAGAAAAAGAATAGGCCATGATAAATAAATTTTAATAAAAGTTCTCTTAATAATAATTCCTTTGGATTTTACATTTTTGCACAAGGCAATATTCACCAATGAGTGCGCAAGTGAATAAATGCGAAGTCAAAATGAATTGTAAATGTCATGTGCATAACGGACAGCTATCCATTTTATTAAATGCATTGAATCAAGTCAAATTTGAACTCGCTTATAATTTTTTACAGATTCAGATCTGTTCGAAAACCAAAAAAATAATAATAATGTTTTGGAAAATTCGGACTAAAGTCAGCATGGATACCATGGTTTCGGGCTATGACCCTCATCATTACAGGGGATGCCTGATTTCATTCCTTTTATAGAATGTCATGAAAATGTTCAAATATGCTGAATAGGTGTTTCAGCTGGTGAATTAGTAGGACCTATATTCAGTCAACACTGATAACATAATCTTCCCCAAGCAACTACGAAAAAACGATCACCATGGCCAGCGCAATGTGTATTTGGGATATTGACTCAAGGTCCAATGTTACCTTGCCAGGGTGCAGGGCCATCCGGCTGTTCCAGGATGTCGAACAATTTCTGCAAGTTGGTTGGGGAGATGTCTCCGCCGCTATTACAGACCTCGAGTTGGTTGAGGACCAAAGAGAACAGGGAACGGAACTCTGTCTTGTCCTGGAGCATGGCCGTGATGTCCATACCTTCGAAGTTCTTTGGGTCCTGGCAAGTGGCCAAGAGTCCTTTGATATGTCCGCCTATGATAGATGTATCGTTCCTGTCACATACATTTCCTTAGAAAATATATTCTTATCTCTATATTTTTATCATTAGTTTTATTCCTCAAAAAACATTGAATACAGTAATTTTGCATTGTTATATTTATGATAATCTCAAATGTCAATCAGTTAAATATTAGACACTGAAGAATATGTATATTTAAAAAAAGTCCATATATATATATTATTATATTATTATTTGAAATAGATACTTTTTAATCCAAATTCAGGATGATATCCATGCTTATTAATTTTGGACACTGTTCTATATTAGTTTAAAAATAAAATATGGGACAGTTTTATTCCCTAGATTAAATTTTACAACTTTTTTCTTTAAGTCTTTTTAATGCTTAACAAAGGTTTAGAGAATATAAAAAGTGGATCAGGGGACTATATCATAAATTTAAAGAATTTTCTGATCGTGCATACTTTTAGGAGATGACTTACTGAACTTCAGAAAAATTTCCAACTGACCATTTATTCAAAAATATATAAATCAAAACTCTTTTTAAATGTGCGCGATTAAACACGTTTAGTTTATGGATATTTTGTGGGATGCTAGTGAACAAGCCATTGATTATTTTTGCCGAAGTTATTGAATATCGCTTGGCTGTGGAAATTGCTGAATTTTCTCTCCATCATGTTACATATATGCTATAAGAGATCTGGAGAACATTCGAACTAGTGAAGAAATGTCAAAATTTTGAAGGAAGTCTCGTGGCATGTTGATTGTATGTAGGCGGGTATTATCTTGTTCTAATGTTGAAATGTATAACTGAGCAGTCACTGTTTCTTGAATAAAGACCAAAGGGATCCAATCTTCATTACTGATACCACTCCACACAATGAACCCAGGAGTTCTTGCTGCATGACTATCCACAATATAGTTCTGGTGAGATCTCTCTTGTGACCTACGCCTAACCATGAAATCCCAAACTAAAACTAGATATTTTATAAAAAAATTGACAGACTGCCATTCTTGATCTCAATGACGTACCATTCAACCTATCTGAATCTATCGCTTCTGCGTCTGACCGAGAGTGAAATTCTTAATAAAGCTGGCGAGTTAGAACATTTGATTCTATAGGACGGTTATTAATTGGTGCTCATTGATGGTCCAGATTCATTCTGTACATGTAAATCTGCTTGTATAATTGGTACAGTTGTTGTCCTGTCTGCTACAACCATCATTCGAATCCTCCAATCCTCTATCTCTCTCTGTTTTCCTATGAAGCGACTTGAGCCAGGTTAATTTCAAAATATTTTCTTCATCTGACCACTGAGACCAAATCCTCAAAACACTACTTTTATTTCAGTCTACTTTCATAGTATTATTTCTAATTTAATTTCCACTTTATCTCTGACCTATGATTCTGCATCATTTAAAATCAGAAATATGCTTGTCTGACGCCCTTTTTCCTGCCTTGACATTGAACAGATTAAATATAATATTGATAATGAAAAACATTAATAATATATTTTATACTAGCGGATGTACCCGCTTCGCCCGGGGTTTACCCGAGTAAAGGTTTGTCTAACGAACATTTGTTAAAACAATTCTCTATAAACTTATAAAAAAAAGATATATTTTGATAATTTGAAACTCGTAAATATGAATCTCTCGATAAAGTGAACATTTTTCTCGGTCCCTTGAAAAATACTCGATAAGTTGAATAAAATCAATATTAATTGGTTCTCTCGGTAATTGGAAGTTAAAGGAATAGTATCTTGCCTTGGAATTGTATCATTATTCTTGTCGCAAATAAGTTGCCGTGTCATCCTGAATTTTGTCTTTCCTCATTTTCTACATTACAAAATCATCGTAATCATGATAATATTTAGAGCAGATTGTTGAATTATAACAGATAAATTAGAATATTTATCTTGATTATTTTTAGGCGAAAAGTATTTTAAAAATTTGTTTGCTAGAAACCTTCTCAGTACTATACTAAATAACTTCCCGAAGTTTCATGGCATTTCAATGAGTGGTTTGGTCAGGCATAAAGGACAAACACATACATACATTCATTTATATATATATAGATGAGTCTATATGAATATCCTATCATGAATTAACAATGTTATTTTTAATGCATCTATATTCTAATTACAGTTTTAAAAGATCGGTCCTATACATGCTTTCTCTGTAGTTTACAAATATTTCGGAATATTTGATAATGTGTTTATACGTGATGCAGTCTTGTTTTTGTTAGTTTATATATGTAATAGCATAAAAAATATAATATACTTGTAAAGGTCGGACAGTAGGCTGCGGGCCACTGCTTGGCGGAGTCCCATAGCGGAAAGTTTGCAAAGTGTCCCGTTGTATTCACAGAAAGCACCGTCTATACCTAGAAATGCAAAGGGCACAGCGACCTGGTATGGCCTGGGACTCCACAATTGGCACTGATTCATGTATTCAAGGGCACTGAATCGAGCCTCGGTTAGCAATTTCAGCAGGTCATCGTCCGTATCCTTCAGGTAGCAAAACGGCTTGGACAGCGCTGGAACAACTTCCACGTTCAGATCAACATCATATAGTGTCATTGATACAAACATTAAGGAACATTAAGGAACATCAAAATTTTATTTATATTGTCACTGTATAAAATATTTCCTATATATATCCAATTCATCATGTAAAGTATCTTATAATAACTATTATGTAAATAGTAGCCAAAATTGTCATTATAAAAGAAGCTTGTTTTGGCATGCGGGCAGAATAAACTTTCAATAGAAAACTACCGTTTGCGTGATTCCTAATATTTATTCACACAGAAATCCTTGACATTTTGGTGGAGGCGCTGGGTAAATGATACTAAAGAATAAAACGGCTGACTTCGTAAATTTGAGAAGAAGTCTCCGACTGAGAGGATTACCACCTGAAGGTCATCACAAGGAACCAACAATGTTGAAAAGCGAACCAGGAGAAACTCGGCTCAAGTCCCATCAACCTACATTTCTTTACAGCAGCCAAGATATCCTTCCACTTTCGTTGGAGATGGAAGTGAAGATGCTTAAAGGTGGCTGATAGATTACCAGCGTGTGGCAAAGTTCAACAGATGGGACGATTCTATGTGTTTGGCCAATGTCATATTTTTTCTGGCCGGAACAGCCCGACAATGGTACGAGAATAATGAGGACCTACTGACATCCTGGAAAGTGTTTCGGACAACAGGAGGAAGAATGTTCATTCAAGATGTGCTATACCTGTGTCAATTGGCCAATCCTCTGATGGACGATAAAACAAAGTTAGGACATTTGATGAAGGGAATAGCGGAGGACATCTATCAGATACTGATCGCTAAAGACGTTGAAAAAGTGGATCAGTTCCTAAAGGAATGCCGGAAAATAGAGTTGTTAAAAAACGACGAATAACTGCTAGGAAATTCGAAAGGCTCCCAAATGTGGCTCTCGTGGCTCACGAGGAGGAGGATCTTCCCTCTTTGATAAGAAGAATTGTCCAGGAAGAATTTCAGAAGGTGAAAATACCCCCAACAGCATGCTTCCTTGGAGTTGAGCAGAATGCTGAGAGTGCGCCTCTGGAGGATTTGATAAAAAGAGAGGTTAAAAGGGAACTTGCTCCCATCACCAGAAAGAGTAGCTTCCCGAGACCCCAGAGGAGTTATACCAGGCCGCTGCCACCACAAAGATTTCCTGAAAATTCCGAAGTAGGGAACACTGACGCCTGGAGAACTCCAAACGACCAGCCGATTTGCTTTCATTGCGGGCGACCGGGACACGTGGTGAGATATTGTCGAGATAGACGACGTATCTTCGAGGAGGCTAGAGGAGGAAGAACAAACTATTTTCTTAACGCCGAATTCAGCAGATATGACGGGGAACTAGAATCTGAACTGAATGAACGCTACCGGAATCCATCTCCTTATCCTGGCCGCGGAAGATCGCTGTCGAGAAGAAACAGCACTCCGTCGCCTTCCCGCCGATCTCCTCGCCGCCAAGTCCAGGAAAATTAAGAGGCGAGGCCTATACAGGAGGTAAGTCCGCCGACGTAAGTGAAATTCCTCCCCCTCTCATTACTGCTAATATAAACGTAATTCTGTGGTGAATTCCGTTAACGGACAGAATATTGAAGCATTGGTTGATTCCATGCCCGATTTTTCGGTCATTTCTGAAAATTTTCGCCGACATTTGCGGATCCCGTTCTTTGTTAAAAAAAGGCCCAATTTTACGAGTGGCAAATAAGAAATACGTCGAGACTTTGGGACGCTGCAATATACGAATCACCATTAAAGAGCTTGAAGTTCGTTTCAACTTTGTCGTACTATCTGAATGTAGTCACCATATAATACTCGGTTGGGATTTCTTTCAGGCCACAAATGCGATTATTGATTGGGGAACGGGCGAAATGCACCTGGAGGAGTGCGCAAGTCAAGGTATAGAAGATGAAGATCTAGCCGTATATGCTTGTGAAGATTGCATAATCCTAAGCCGCTCGATTAGTAAAATTGCGGTTATTAGTGAAAAGGTTCAAGGCGCAAAATATCTGATCGTGGAGGGTCACAAATATCTCCTCTTGAAGAAAGAATTGGCCATTCCTTCATCGGTCATCAACTTCCATCACGGAAGAGGAGACGTATGGATGACACATGCAACATATCGGAACCAAATAATCCCTGCAGGTATGCTCGTGGGCAATCTAGGTAAAATTGGAAGTAGTGGGATATTCAGTTTAGATATGGATGACTGCAAAGAAATTAGAACCAACATAAAAAACGAGGATATACGTCAAAATATCTTATCTCTAGTAGATTATACTTTAAGCAAAGAACAGAGATCAAATATGGCTGAATGTTTGATAAACTACGCGGAGATTTTTGACTTTGAGAGAAGAGCATGTAGACCTTTCTCCTGCGTAAAACATAAAATAGACACTTCAGACAACCGCCCAATTAAGCAACGACCGTACCCTGTGTCACCTACTAAAAGGCGAGCAATACAGGGAGAGGTCGACAAAATGATCAAAATGCGAGTCGCACAACCATCCGAAAGCCCCTGGTCTTCTCCAGTGGTCCTAGTAAAAAATAAAGATGGGTCATGGAGATTTTGCGTGGATTATCGAAGGCTCAATCGGATCACGAAAAAGGATGTGTATCCAATACCAAGAACCGATGATGTATTGGATAGTTTAACGGGAGCCAAGTTCTATTCCAGCATGGACTTACGCACAGGTTATTGGCAAATAGAAATTTATAAATTTTTCATCAATGTAGATTTTAATTGTACCCCCTCCCCCACTAACTCTTAAAATTGTAACGTCGTTTTTATGACTTAATAAAAATCGATTTTGGTCTATATAATAGAAATTGATGAATGAGACCGTGAAAAGACAGCTTTCGTCACCCCTGATAGTCTCTATGAATTTTGAGTCATGCCGTTCGGCCTATGTAATGCCCCAGCCACGTTCGAAAGAATGGTGGACAATCTGCTGGCTGGACTCAAGTGAACAATTTGTCTTTGCTACTTGGAAGATATAATTGTCTATGCGTCCTCCTTTCAAGAGCACATGGAACGCCTGGAAAAGGTCCTTAAATGTATCCAGAGGGCAGGTTTATGTCTCAATTCCGAGAAGTGCCGATTTGGATCAAAGATAATCAAGGTATTAGGGCATTTGGTTTCAGGGGAAGGTATACGCCCAGATCCTGGAAAAATAGAGGCCATCATAAATTATCCGACTCCAAAAAATACAACTGATGTGAGAAGTTTCATCAGGATTATGTTCTTACTATAGACGCTTTGTGAGGAACTTCGCGAATAAAGCAAAGCCATTACACGAACTACTGAAAAACAATACTAGGTTCGTTTGGTCAAAGGAGCAAGATGAGTCGTTCCAGATATTGAAAGCGGCGTTGGCTACAGATCCTCTTCTCGGCCATTATAAAGAAGAAGACGAAACACATCTGCACACAGACGCGAGTGGACATGGCATTGGAGCAATATTGATTCAAATTCATGAAGGAGAGGAAAAGCCAATCGCCTATGCTTCAAGAACCCTCAACGCTGCAGAAAATAACTATTCTACGACAGAGAGAGAATGTCTGGCCGTAGTGTGGGCTATTTACAAGTTCCGGCCTTATTTATTCGGGAGGCATTTTACTGTAGTTTACGACCACCATTCTCTGTGTTGGTTAGCCAATATAAAGGATCCATCCGGAAGGCTAGCCAGATGGGCTCTACGACTTCAGGAATTTGACATTTCAATTGTTTATAAGAGTGGAAAAAACACCAAAATGCGGACTGCCTTTCACGAAACCCTCTTCTAGACACGGACGAAAACAACATTCCAGAGTTGATCTCAATTACCGACGTAAAGAAAGAACAAGAAAAGGACGATCAAATTACGAAAATAATCCAAGGTAGTCAATCTAAAGGCGATGAAGATTTTAAGTTAATCGAAGGTATTCTTTACTGAAAAAATTACGATCCCATGGGCAAAATGTGGCTTTAGTGGTTCCTAAACAGATGAGAATTGACATCTTGAGAGAAGCCCATGATTGACCGATGGCAGGACATTTGGGATTTGCCAAAACCTACGATCGAGTTAGAAAAAAATACTTTTGGCCCGGCATGTACAGATCTGTGAAACAATATGTGTCATTTTGCAGAGAATGTCAAAGGCGAAAAGGATCCACGGGGCGCCCACCTGGACAACTGGTACCAATCCCACCTGTAGCCCGGCCTTTTCAGAGAGTAGGAATAGATCTGTTGGGGAGATTTCCTGTTTCGTACAACGGCAACAAGTGGATCGTGGTTGCGACACATTATTCATCTAGGTACGCAATGACCAGAGCAATACCTAATGAAAGTGCGGAGGAAGTTGCAAAATTCATGATAGAAGACGTATTGCTGAAGCATGGAACTCCTAGAGAGTTAATTTCAGATCGAGGTCGAACCTTTATATCCAGAACATTAAAGGAAATCAACGACCTCTGCGGGACCATACATCGATTTACGTCAGCCTATCATCCACAGACCAACGGCTTAACCGAGAGACTCAACAAGACTCTCGCTGACATGTTGTCCATGTATGTCGATGTCGAGCAAAGAAACTGGGATGCAGTGCTCCTCTGTCACCTTCGCCTATAACACCTCACAACAAGAATCCATCGGGTTTAGCCCTTTCTATCTCATACACGGACGAGATGTAGAGACTCCACTTGACACCATCTTAGCCTATAGAGAAAACACCAGTCAGGAAGACTACGTGGAGAGTATGGTGACAAATGCTGAGGATGCACGCCAGTTGGCTCGGGTGAACATCTTACGATCACAAGAAAGAGACAAATCTCGATATGACCAGAGCCACAGACCAGTCCATTATCAGACAGGAGACCTGGTGTGGGTGTTCACGCCTGTCCGTAGACAAGGGTTGGCGGAGAAACTCCTAAAGGGATACTTCGGCCCTCATAGGGTGAACAGACAACTCTCCGAGGTAACCTATGAGGTGGAGCCTTTGGAAAAAAGACCACGACAACAGAAAACAAAATATATCGTCCATGTCCAGCGGATGAAGCCTTATCGGAGCCCAGGAGAGAAAATTCAGGCCTAAGAAATAAGCATAACCTTATCGGAAAAATAGAAGGCAAGTTGGGAAATTCTTTTTTTTATTATTATTATTTAAAATTAATTTTGCACTTCTAGTTAGTTTCTGAATTATGTGTGTATAATTTGTTAGTATGTTGTAAAAGCAGCGGGTCGCTGCTTGCTTTTGAGAGAGGGGTAATGTCACTGTATAATATTTGCATATATATTCTCAATTCATTATGTAAATTATCCTATAATAACTATTATGTAAATAGTAGCCAAAATTGTCATTATAAAAGAAGCTTGTCTTGGCATGCGGGCAGAATAAACTTTCAATAGAAAACTACCGTTTGCGTGATTCCTAATACTTATTTACACGGAAAAATCCGTGACAATATAATCATATTCAAAATCTAAATCAAACAACATAAATAATAAAATATCAAGTATATATGTAAATTTTAACATTAGGAAAATTTATGAACTATAGAAGCGCCGTTTTTTCTACTTATAGGCTTTTATTCAAATACTTACCTACTTATGTCGGTGCATATATCTTGTTAAATATTAATATACTTAAATAATTCCTAGAAATTTGAAACATGTTTAGACCTGTGAATGTGTAAATGCAGTCTAACCAAATTTCAGACCTCTGGGTTGTCGATGTAGCCGACAATGGATCAATTTCTATTTTTATTTCAAATTATGTGATCGATTTTTAATATACTGTAACGACGATTCCCGAAAGAAAGATTCGGCACGATCATGATGGCAAGTGAGCAGGGTCAGTTTGAGTAAATTCGAGGGCGAAAAATAGCTGATGAGGGAAGTGCGCGCGAGATTGACGTAAATTTGATGCCATCGAAATCTAGGAATGTTTCACTCTTCAAGTGTTCTATTCCATGTGCTATTTGAAAATCCTGATAGTGCAGCGACCGCCCTATAATGTATTGCCTGAAGAGGGATACTTTGTTCGTGAAGAAAATTCTGGGTATCTCTAGAAATAGGAAATAGCGGCCAACAAACAAACCTGTTTCGAGCTATCAGCATTATAAGAGTTTACAAGGAAATTTCGGAATTTAGAAAAACAATATTTAGAAAAGTTTATCAAAAATCTGCATTTTAAATGAGAGGATTGATCAACTGCAGAAACCTCTCACACAACGATGAGAATTTTCTTTCCAGACCGAGACAACGGAGGAAGATAATACTAAGGAATGAAATGCTGAGCAGAAACTTAGATTTCTGCATTTTTTCTGAATATCTCCGTGAGATCATCGGATATAAACGTGAGCTCAACATGGCGGGGTGAAGGTCTGTTGCGACGAGGCTAGACTGTCTGGGATTAAGCAGTAATCCAACTGGGCGATACGGAGCTGAACGTTTCGTGACAGGGCGACAAGCCTTAGAGGTTCGAAGCACATTGAGCCGGCGACCCGAATGAATGAGACGAAGCATTCGACGCTCCATGAAGATCCGACGACAATGCCTGTGCATAGGTAATCGAAGTGATCAGCAATGAAATAACTTTGGTTTCTATATTTACTCAATTATCCAATCACACTCTTTCAATATACATCAACCAAACAGAAGTCTGAAATATATAAACCATCTTAATACAAATATAAATTAATACAAAGCAATAATGCGACATCTATATATAACGAATAAAGACATTAAGACGGGAGGTTTATTTTCACAAATAAAACGAACTTCTACTGTCCTTACTGCGATGAACCATCAGTGTAGCATCAGTAAAGAAAAGGCCTGGTAGATTAAATTAGCGAAACCGTTGGGAGGGTTCACCACTGATGATACAAGCCCTCCCAATATTTTTTTCATCGCAATAAGGACAGTAGAAGTTTTCTTTTATTTTTGAAAAGAGAAATTCGCGTCTTAATGTTTTAATTCGTTACAGATATCAATGTAAGTTGACATTTCCGACTTCTGGGTGGTAGAAATAGAGTAATATACTTTTACATTGAGTGATTGATGTTTAATATATTTCCTGACCACACACACTAGAAGTCTGGTATTTGATAGAATAGTTCAATCCTACTATTTTGCGAGTTTAATAAATAACAGACTCTTTTTGGTCTCCTTGGAACTCGGTATATTACATAAGAAGATAATTTGCATATTTCCTTTAAAACGGACAAAATAGCCGTAGTCGTTTTTTGGCGTAGTGAATGGAAGTATATCCATAAGAATGTAATCTAGGTTGTCGTGATTGAATTATTCTCTATATTTCCTTTCAGTTTTTGAGATTTCTGCCATCACTAAGAACAAAGTTAGACCTATTATAATTAGAATTGTTAATTATAATTATAATGCAATAACGCGATATCTCTATACATAAGAAATGTAAGAACCAAAAACGAATGTTTCTTTTACATATAAAACTTATTCTTTATATGTTTATATATTCATAGATATATATTTTCAACACATATTAATTATATTTATTTTTTTAATACTTCTTAAACGTAAAAATAAACTCATCGTGAGAAAATATTTTGTAATTTTAAAACGGTTTACTCAATTTTAACTCTTAACTAATACATAAAAATATACGGTGGTATTTTTATGATAAAAGAAGAAAATAATATATTACCATAGTTACTCAATGCCTAAATTAAAAAGGAAAATATAAGATGGACTAAGTAAAAAGTTAGAGTTAGCAAATCTCGTTGATCTGTGCTTCAGGCAATTTTGGATCGACCTTTCATCTTCAATTATTGCTACAGGTTAGTCAGTAAGAGCTCCATTGGCTTCCAGAAGTTCCTGCCGAATTTATTATTGTTTGAACTGATTTTCATTCATCACTAACAATTTGTATCAGTGGATGAACACATAAATTATTTTGATTATAAGTAATATTATAATACAATATAATGCGGCTTATATGATTGTAGAATGACGTTTGACAAATATTACCCGATTTTCTTCGCAAAATCGCAATTTTATTTTAAGGATAAATACGACTATGTCTATCCTTAGGAATGAAGTATGAAAGGATGAATTATTAAGAGTAATGATGAACGGTAAAAATGAAAATGTACAGCAATTGGAAATATTATAACTCTATAAGTAATATAATGACTTTTTTTTTTCCTTTTTAGAGTTCTAATACCAACAGCTGACTTTTTTAAGATTACTTTTCATTATTTAATATATATGTAATATTGTTACAATGGTCCGACGTATGGATGAACTGGCAGTCGTGTACGTGAGGCGAATGTTGGTGTTCTTCCCACACGCGGACAACAAGAAGAAGAGGCAGGGCTAGATGTTAACATCGAGAGTGATCGGGGACAGCCCACGGGACAGAGGTAGAGGCCATGACACAAACTTGGATGCTTATCCCCGAAACATGGAGAGAGAGCCTGTGTGAGAGAGGCAGCCTGAATCGGACTGCCGAGAAACACCCCCTAGAACATCTGCTGACCCCCTGCCAAAACTTATCCTGTTTTTCCAGGGTTCGTCTATCAAGGTTCCCTGGGGGCCCCACATGGGCTTTGGCATTTTCCTCCTCTCTCCCCAGCTGTCCCCAGCTGACCGCTCTTTGGATCTTTATTTTGACGTCAACATTTTTAGTTTTACATACAAATAGGTAGTTCACAGGAATTATTAATAAAGATATAGCATATATACAAAATATGGGGGTGGTAGCAAATATAAACAGTGTACACTTTAATAGAAGGTAGGATATTTTAAGGGATCGGCTCTAATTAATTGAGATATATGTGACATATACTAAAAGTGTCATTATTATACAGTTTTAAAATATACGATATATATCCTTATATCTATAAAAATGAAATGCGAAATCGATGTTTGTTATCGCTTCACGCAAAATCTACTGACTCAATCATTATGGAATTTCGCATGTAGGTAGCTGAAGATTTCGTTTAACACATAGGCTATTCAAAAAACTAAAAATATTAATGTGCTTTTTTTAAAAATAAAAAAACAAAAAGCGTTAGTTCCAGCCTTTTACCGCTTTCGTGCAGCACTGGTCGCGACGATAAATGAATTTGATTGGTTAATAATTAACACGTGGTTTGTTTACACGATGAATGTTAGTTTGTTTACATGATGAATGTTTTTAAAATGTAAGATTATCCAATCGTCGTGAAACTTTAGAATTTTATTTACTATACTACTGGAAAGGTTTCTGGTTTGAATTTGATTTAAAATAAATATTCGTTGCAATTTCATTTGCAAATTTTCTACTTTCACTCGCAAGCAGCGCCTTTCGCGGAAACTGGTGAAATTATATTTATAAATTGTAACAATGCTTAAAATGTGTTCCAAATATGATAAATTCAATTTGAGAATTTAGTAATATAATATATCAATGACGTAAAAAAAATTGGCATTTTAATATATATATTAATATATATTTAAAGAAATATTGTAACGTTTTTGTGTTAAATGTTAAAATGTAATGTTAAAATATATCTTTACATTGTTAATTCAATTTGTTGTTGCTATATAATAATTAAGATGCAAATTACATTGTTGTTTTTGTGTGAAAATATCTTTATTTACGGGCTGCTAACCAAAATAAATGATTTTTGAGCCCCATTGTTGTTGTTGTTTATTATCGTTTGTTTATATAAAAAAATACATTGTATGTGATGATGATACCAAAAATGAATTTTAAATTAATATATATAATTCATTGAGAAAAAAAAAGAAATATTTAATAACAAATTCACAAAAGTGACAATATCTTATTTAAAATATAATAAATGTTTTAAAAAAAAAATTATGTGTTTGAAAAATATATTTAAACGCATATAACAAAATTTATATACGTTTATAAATCAATATATAGGTGAATTGGATGTTTTCTAGAATCGTTTTAAAAAATGTTCGTTAGGCAAACTTTTACTCGGATAAAAACCGTGCGAAGCCGGGTACATTCGCTAAATACAGTTATTTACAAATCTTCGTTTGTGGCAAGATACTATTCCTTCAACTTCGAATTACCGAGTGGACCAATTAATACTGATTTTTTTCAACTTATCGATAATTTTTCAAGGGACCGGGAAATTTTTCAAATTATCGAGAGTATAGACAAGTATAGATTCAGTAGGGATTGGATGTTTGCTAGAATCATTTTAACAAATGTTTGTTAGGCAAACTTTTACTCGGGTAAAAATCGGGCTAAGCCGGGAACATATATATATGTTTGTTGGCTATGCACGCCCTCAATATGTAACTAATCTCACTCAAATCTGAACAGAACAGAGAGTTAAATCTGGAAGTTTTTTTGTCGCACTTCAACCAATAAAAATTATAATTAACCAAGTACTGAGCAACAATATTTTTTAGTCAGAAATGATAATGACAATATTGCTGTATCATGCTTGATTGACATAAACAAAATTATTTAGGGGAATATTCACTAAAGCAGTTCACGGGCGGAGCAAGATAATAATTTTTAGAGTAGGAAGGAACAAAATCTACCAGCGAAACATTCACTCGAGCAGAAGACACACGAACTCAGGTCATCTCTATATATAAAATACCGTTTCTCGGCCTTTTGGCTAAGATCATGTAGTATATCTCAAGATATTTTATTTATATTTATCTTTTTAAAATATATTCAGTAGAGAGAGATGATATTTTGGTTGAAAAATATATTTTATATATTATATAAATATATAATGTAACAAATATTATTATCATTATTTTCATAATATTTTGTGTGTGTTTCGGAATATTATTATCAATAATATTCGTTAGGCAAACTTTCACCCGGATAAAACCCGGGCGAAGCCGGGTACACATCCGCTAGTATATTTATATATACTTATATAATTGCCTTATTTTGTCTGTGTGAAGTTCACTGATAGATTTTGGTCATCAACGCGCGCATCATCATTATGATCATTATCATTATCTAATGATAATAATAATATCATTATCTAATGATAATAATAATAATTATTATTATTATTATTATTATACTTATCTACTTATATAATTGCCTTATTCTGTCTGTGTGAAGTTCACTGTGTGAAGTTCACGGATAGATTTTGGTCAGAATGGATAAAATAATAAAAGTGTCAAGGGATGGGAATCGAACCCACGACCTTCCGCTTACCGAGCAGATGCCATGACCACTAGGCTACCCTGGACATATTTTCCCGTTCGCAAATATTATAATAAAGTAATTTAAAATACAATATAATGCGGCTTGTATAATGTTCGTGTTGCAAATGTAATTATCTCTATCGATTTAGTAGGTGAAATGCAAAAAAAAAAAAAAAATCGACATGATGAAATCTTTATGAAAATTCACATTTTTATTTTTATATTTTCTAGACACACACAGTTTGGGGCGGGACGTTTCACAAGAGAGACATCCACGGCGCCAATTTATAATTGTATTGAATAGTATTTTAATTAAAACATTTTAAAAACACACAGTTTGGAACGGGAGGTTTCACAAGAGTGACATCCATGGCGCCAATTTATAATTGTAACGAATAGTATTTGAATCAAAACGTTTTTAAAATATATACGCACTCGGGTAAAACCCGTGCGTTGCCCGGGCCATTCGTCTAGTATATATATATATATATATATATATATATATATTGAAAATAGAGAACTATCCATAAATAGACCTTCAATTAAAAAAACATATATAATAACAAATATAATTTACTTTAGCAATATTTCAGTTGGCTGAACGCCAACCTTTTTCAAGGTATCATAACACACATTAATTAGTTATAATACATCGAAAAAGGTTGGAGTTCAGGCAACTGATTTATTGATAAAATAAATTATATTTTGATCCGATATAGGCATTTATATATATATATATATATATATATATATATATACACTGGTCCGCAAAATTAAAAAATCAACATATTTTTTTCATTTATCTCAAATTTTTTCGAACATTTATCAATGAATTTTATACACAAATTTAATATTCCATTATTGATTAGAATACCCGGAATCAAAGAATTATAACAGGTATTTTATGCAAATTAGCCAGTCAAGCAATGATCTTCTTGCAGTCAGTGCATAAATATCTTGGATATTGTTGTTAATATGGAGTGTGATCGCTTTTAACTGATAGACAGGCTCTACATCGGTGACCCATACTAAGAATTAGGGAGTTTATCAGCTCCTGTGAAATCAACGCCCATTCTTGTGTTAAGGCTGTTTCTAGCTCATTAGCGTTTCTAGGAGGGGGTTGGAGGGATGAGATCCGCCGTTCTAGGTTGTCCCATGCATGCTCAATGGGATTTAGGTGTGGGGATCGAGCTGGCCAATTCATCCGAGCAATTGCATGGTTTTGGAGAAAGTGTCGACCACACCAGCCCTATGTGGACGGGTATTATCATCCATTATAAGAGAAGGTTTTCTACCTTTTCTAATGATTGAGGCCTCACATATACTGCCAAGATCTCGTCCTGATACCTCTGTCCAGTCAGGGTTCCTTGCCTAAAAATGTGGAGTGCTGTGTGACCACCGTATGACCGAAGATTCCAGCCCAGACCATAAAACATTGGCTTCTGTAGGGATCCCTTTCAACCCTATTTCGGGGATTATTTCTGGTTCTTACCTCTCTCCAGACAAATGCACGACGATAATAGCTGTTTAGAAAGAATCTGGACTCATCAGTGAACATTACATGGCTCCATTCATCTGGATTCCAAGCGACATGTTGTCTGCGCCAAAGTTCCCTTGCTCTCTTTTGAGGTGGTGTCAACGGCACACAAATTATGGGTCGTCGAGCATAAAGGCCCTTCATGTGAAGCCTTCTGCGTATTGTATCAATTGAAATGGGAGAAAACTTTCTTATAATGGATGATAATGTCCGTCCACATAGGGCTGATGTGGTCGACATTTTTTTTTCCAAAACCATGCAATTGCTCGGATGAATTGGCCAGCTCGATCTCCAGACCTAAATCCCATTGAGCATGTATAGAATGTAATGTTCACTGATGAGTCCAGATTCTTTCTAAACAGCTATTATCGTCGTGCATTTGTCTGGAGAGAGGTAAGAACCAGAAATAATCCCCGAAATAGGGTTGAAAGGGATCCCTACAGAAGCCAATGTTTTATGGTCTGGGCTGGAATCTTCGGTCATACGGTGGTCACACAGCACTCCACATTTTTAGGCAAGGAACCCTGACTGGACAGAGGTATCAGGACGAGATCTTGGCAGTATATGTGAGGCCTCAATCATTAGAAAAGGTAGAAAACCTTCTCTTATAATGGATGATAATACCCGTCCACATAGGGCTGGTGTGGTCGACACATTCTAGGACGACGGATATCATCCCTCCAACCCCCTCCTAGAAACACTCATGAGATAGAAACACACTTTAAAAAAAGAGTGGGCGTTGATTCCACAGGAGCTTATAAACTCCCTAATTCTTAGTATGGGTCGCCGATGTAGAGCCTGTCTATCAGTTAAAGGCGATCACACCCCATATTAAAAACAATATCCAAGATATTTATGCACTGACTGCAAGAAGATCATTGCTTGACCGGCTAATTTGCATAAAATACGTGTTAGAATTCTCTGAATCCGGGTATTCTAATTAATAATGGAATAATAAATTTGTGTATAAAATTCCATTGATAAATGTTCAATAAAATTTGAGATAAATGAAAAATAAATATGTTGTTCCCTTTTAATGGATTGGATTGTATTACTAAAATGATAAATGTTGCTCTTATTAAATATAAGGGTAGCATTTCCATTCCAAGATTTAAATTTGTTTTATCGATCCTTCCTATTTATATTTGATCATTTATTTCATCATATCATAGTGTATTATTTTGTAAATATCTGGTTAAGAGCGGTAGAATATCTGTAAAAGTGAGTGTCCATATATTCCTCACACACAGATATTGTATTCCTCCTTCAAATATTTATTCCATTATAGAATCATATTAATCGCTAAATATTCACCTGCTTCTCGCTGGAATATTAAAATGGAATTATTTATCAATACTTGATTACGTATTTACATATTATTAAATTTTAAAAAGACATATGTTGACCACGTTCACATGAACGGTAAACTTATCTGAGAACAGGTTAAATCAATGAATAGTTGATTTCTGTTCCACTAGATGGGGCTCGGCTATCTGAGAGTTCATGTGAACGTGGTCAGGATATGCCTTATTTATTTAATAACAAACACCTTACCTTTTATTTTATTTTATTCATTATTTTTCTCATATTATTAAATATTTCAATACGTAATCAAGTATTTTACTTTCTTTTTCTGCAAGCCTCAAATAAGATGTTTCCTCCTAAATTATTTTATCAGCTCAATTTCAAAGCAAATAGTGATCTAAATGATTTTTTATTCAATGGTTTCTATGATTCACGCTCACGCCTCAAATCAGATGTTTCTTCGTCATATCATTTCATTGGCTCAATTAGAAAGCAAACAATAATTTAAAACGATTTTATGATTCAAAGGTTTTTTCATGAATCACAGACAAACACAAATTCAAAATTTTCTTAAATATATATTTTTTCTAAAATAATTTTATTTACAAAAAGAACATGCTGGTAAAAATGCTCAACTTGTGTAGAGAACCCTACCTTGGGCCCAGGCCAGAGAGGCCAGAGCAAGTAGAAGCAGGCCCACTCGAGTCAACATGGTTGAAGGAAGTGTTGGGAAAACCCTGCACAAGAAAGGATGTCCGGATGTCGCAAGTCAGAGACATAAACACCTGCTACAATAATATTGATGGCGTACAATATGTTGGACTCACCTGTTGTTAAGATTCTCTAGCCAAAACTCACTGAATCTAGATAAACTAATGTCCAATTCATAAAATTAATTGAAAAAACTAAAAAATAATTTAAGTCAAAAGGCAATCCATTAAATATATTTCTATAAAAAAGAGTACCTCTATCTGTGAAAGGGAAAAAATTAATTAAAAAATTATTTGTTTTTTTTTATTTTACAGATCCAGGTTCGCCCTTTTTTATATAGGCAGAAATATAATTTATTGCAACATATTAAATAGCAGAAGTTGTCTAGGTGAAACAAATGAATTTATCATTTTAATTGACAATATTGTCAAGAAACTCCATCCAGATGGGACACCTTTCAATCATCACTGGACCCCGAAGGGGAGGGGGATCACAAGTGTGAGGGGTTCTCGGAATCTTATCTGCAAAAGGAAAAACGGGATACCACGGTAGCTGACGACGCTCATTATTATTATCTTTACCTTGGGATAAGTTGTTTTCATCATCTGACTCTCTCTCCCTATAAATACCTCTTCTAAATAATTTTATTGAAGAACTAAAAGGTAAATACCCTTTATAATAAATTAATTACCCCCAAATTTTTCCTTGCTTTATTTATCTCCGCGACAATTTATTATTTAAGAAAGGTTTTTTTTTTCTTAATCGTGCACCTAAGCGTTGCTGATAACTTGTGTTATCTCTGTATGTAAAATATTAATTATCTAATTGCTTGATTTCTTTATTCCTAAGGATGATGCAATCGAAGAGAAAATATTGTTGCGAATTCAGATGATGCATTTTTCATAAATTAAACATTTGATCTCAGTTCAATTTCTCTTTTGACCTATTCTCACAAATTTATTCGTTCTCTTTTTAAAGCTAAATATCTACAGCCTCTTAAAGAGTGGATAAAGATAAATAAAGGAAGGATTTGTTGGTTCAATAGTTGTGAACCCCTAAGTGATTTTGCCAATTTGATCTTCCAGATATCTACAACTGTTAAAAACACTGTTTTGATTATATCGTTTGCAATAGATATTCTTCTTAAATAGAAGAATATGTTGTTCATATTACTTATTTATTGACAATATGCAATAAAAGACTGGTAGAAATTCTCGATATTTGAAATATAAATTCATAAGGTTAAAATATTGTATGCATGTTGAAAGGTTAGATAATATTAATATTAAAAAATTGAGAAGGTTTATAAAACCTATCGAAAATTAATAACAAGTATATTTTCATTAGAACACTAATAGGTCTTATGAGCAGAGTCGCTCATTTACTGGGGATTCACAGATATATCATTTTTGGAAAGACCATAGAAGAGAGATTTTACTTTAACGCTCGTCTATTTGTAATAATGAAAATGATTTCATCGTGTTAAATTTTTAATTTTGTAATTTTTAATATGTATATTACTGTATCTCATGATGTATATATATATATTTTTTGTCAACAAAATAATAATATATTTTTTTTATAATTGATTTAAATAATAATATATGTTAACTTGTATTTACTATGTATTTTATTACGACAGAGTATTTATATTCTATTATTATGTATATTAAACACCACTGGAACTTCACACCACTTTAAAGATAGGCGTGAGAACAGAACAATTTGAGGCAAGAACTACGGTAGTGTAGACTACGAGAGAGACAACTAAGAGGACGACACAACAAAATTATAAACATAGCATCTCTTAAAGGTAATTAACTATTCAATTATTTACTCTTTGATCCACCTTTACTATAGAAACCAGCTCGGGAAACACGTACAACACCAATAAATAGAAAATCAAGGTAGATTACCCTGCAAAGCTGCAAAAAACCTAGCGTAACAATATTCCTTATTAAAAAATACATAAGTACGCATTTTAAAACATTTCCTAGTCTTTTTATTTTTTTTTAAGCTACCATACAATAGAAGACTATTGATTTGGAAGTGGGATTAAAAAAAACTGGTCGCAATAAATTGCATCAACTATGAACACTTTATAAAATTTTCCAAAAAACGGAATACTCAATGAGAACATTAAGGCATGTAAATCATGAAATTTATGGAATTGTTAATATATATTTAAGTGCAAATAATATTATATTTTATTTATAAAATGGTTTTTCAATAGCCTCAAAGTGTATCAATAATTAAAGGTATCTTGTTTTTTTACCTAAGATCATTTTAATCTGTAAAATACCTAGGTATAAAAATGAGCGATACGCGAGCAAATTTCAGATTTTCAAGAAGCAGAAATCATAAATCAACTGAATTTTCTATACTGTTACTTGTGTGCCATATGGCTATATCATCTGCATAACAGGCAAATTTTGTGTCTTCAGTGAGGTAAGGATGGATGTCGTTAATGCTGTGTCGTAATTAGACGTTCAACAACTCAAACTTGACCATGACTCTTAATTTAGCTCTCATACTTTTAGTTTGGCAAACAACAAATTTCCAATTTATATACACATATATTCTTACATAATGAGGCTTTTTTTTCTTATCCCTAGTACACGTGGTACAGGCCATGATAATCATGGTGGGTAGTTAGCGACTGCTTTTACTGTAAGCGCACCACATGTCTACACATATGGAAAGCAGTTCGATTTTGCAATTACAAATGTGCCAGAGCCCTGTTTGGTTACTTGCACTCGCTGGTGTGGTTGGACTTTTGCAAGAATCGGGGGCCATTGGAGCATTTTTTTTAACAGAAAAAGTGTCCAATGCGGGATGAGGCTTTAAAGAATGCAAATTATCTTCATCTATTAACATACACAACACACCCCCCCCCCCCCTTAATAATACTCCAGTCGGTCTGGGTGTTTCCTGGCTCTCTGAGATCTAGGACTGCGGAGAGGCACTTGCACAGCGGCAGTTTCCGGTTTAGGACTGCAGGAGGACACTCGCACAGCAAGAGTCCCCGGTCTAGGAGTGCAAGAGGGCAGGTGCACAGCAGCAGTCTCCTCTTCGTTTCCTGATGTAACCTCTGGAACCTCCTCTTCACTTTCTTTCTGACTTCCACCTACAGGCTTCCCTCCTGATGTTCGAGGAAGTATCAAATTTCTTGTCTCCACTTGTTTCTTTCTCACAGGTCGCAATTGATTGATATGCCTCTTATACACGAAGCCCTCGCAACCTATAAGGTAGTGATGGCAGCTCAATAATTTCAAAATGGTTCCTTTTTTCCATTTAGGTCCAGTTGCATAGTTGCGGAAATAAACATCGCAACCTGTAGTAAACTGCTCCTGCCTTCTTACGGCTTCATGAAATACCTCTCGCAGATTTTCTATCTTTGGTATTAAATTCGATCTTAAACTTCTCTTCATTAGAAGTTCCGCCGGGGATTCCTTTATTACAGTTTGGGGGAATTCTTTATGAGCAAATAATAATCTTTGTAGATTCGTCTCTAAATCATCCTTCCAATTAATCTTTCTCAAAAAGTTTTTAAATTCTCTCACATATCTCCCAGCTAAACCATTTGTTCTAGGATTATACGGAGTGGTCTTAGTGTTAGTCTTCTTTTGCAGGCTTTCCGACTTGATGCCAGCCACAAAACGGTCTCGCAACATGGTTCCCAGCATATCGCCGAAATAACAATTTATTGCTAAATGTTCCGATTCTCTAAGAATTTCCAATTTCTAATTGAGTAGTTATTGCGACTGTTTGTTTGAATACTAAATAACAGATTGAGACCTACTAAATGTATGCTGATTTTACAAAATTGATGCACTAATAATAGGTCGACTGAATTAAATAAGGAAATATTATCCCTAAATTTGAGAACAATCTTATTCTAGGGATAAACAAGATCTTGAAATTTTTAAAAGTGCAATAGAGCATGTCAAAATCGGAGTAACTGAACTTATAAAAAGCTAGTATAATACTCAATTATGAAATAAAATAAGGTATGTATGGTAATTTTGTATATATATTAAAAATGCTCTATCACACAAAAATCGATTTAGAAAATCTTACGTAGAAATTGTCTAAATTGTGATAAAATAATATACGAAAATGGGAGAGATCAATACATAAATTAAGAATAAACACCGGTAATATTTGTTAATGACAATCAAAATATATCACAAAAATGCCTTTCACTGATAACCTACAAATGTTTAAATATATGGATATTACGGTTAATATTCATTGAATAAATGCTGGAAACTAATTTGGATAATAACTGTTTCGGATACGATCACTGCCTCACTTACTAAGCTCGGAAAGCTTGCCGCATCCTGGATATGTCTGGCCTTATCTAAATAGTTATGGCAGAGCTTGACTATCTTCTTGCAGCCCGTCAAAGGATTCTATGGCTACTTTTCCGCGAGGATATCACGGGATTTTGGAACAGCGATCCTTTAAATTGCTACTTCTGCAATGTTGGCATCCAATACAATTTGGTCCAATATCTATTCCACTGCCCATTCCTACATGAAAAGAGAATGGAAATTCGCGATATTTCGGAGCTAAATCACTACAATGAATAACATGTATATAAAATATTCACCGCTCTCCTGCTGGATAAAACATTTGTTTATAAATATTTTAAATTTTTCAAGGCGATTGATAAAATGAGAGAAGAAGTGCTCAACTCCACTGACAACGGCTGATTGCTCCCCCTTCCCTCTAAATTGTTTTTCCTCCTCACTCATGTACATATATAACCTTCTAGGGGAATCCTCTTGTAAGACAATAGTGTTTTAATAAAGGTTTTTGTTGTTGTTGTTGTTGTTGACTATCTTCTTGCCAGACTTCTTCTGGTCTCCAACCGAATTTGGAGCCTATTTGCTTCCTTAAAAGTGCCCACAACACCAGAAACCATGATGACACTAATTATTCACCAATACCCGATTTATAACTGGCACACCTTTATTAAACTAACGTATCCTTATATACAGAATTATTTTTACAAATATGTAAAACTTCAGAATGAATATGCAAAAGAAAAGGAGATATTTACATGACCGGCGTCTACAATAACCTTGAAATCGCTCAATATTCTGATGCTATAGCTAAATATGTGGGAACAAAAGACAGGATAAACTGAAGTTATCAATAATATACTTAATTAAATCAATAAATTTTATAGAAGTAGAACTAAAATATTAAAGGAGAAAACGAAAATAATCCTCTTAGTTAACTGAAATATTCCTTAAATGTATAATTGCTACACCTGAAAACCTTTTTACAAAGTTTTTGTTGCATTAATTGTAAATTTAAAAGAATAATATTAGAACAAAATAGAATAATTAATTATCTAACACTTCAGATACCTACTCTACTATAGAATGAACTTTTGTAAAGAGCTTCACGTGCAATTATCAAGATCGGATATAGCATGCATTATGTGTAGCTGTCTTTTTTTATTAAATTTATTTAATTGGAGCATATAAACATTTGAAGGTATTTCCGATCATGTAGCAATAACTTTCAACATTCGATATAATTTTAACGTGAAGAGAATTGAACAAAATTCAGCATGGAAATTCATAGAAAAATATGAAAACTGGAAACATTTTCTCATAAAATATCAATTCAAGATATACATAATTTGTTGAATGAAATAAATCGGGCATCTAAAACTACGGATTTTGACAGGATTATGATGAAGCTCTCTCTCCCACACAAACTTAATTAGTGAGGCAGCTTATTCGTCTCTCGAAATCAAATAAAACTCTTTCAATCCTATATCTAATATAAAGTTGTGGAATGGGAATATTGAAAATATGAAAAACAATTTTCTTTATGTAGAATTACCGTGCCATATTCTGTTATGAAAATTCGAAACTATTATAGACGTGTATGATTCTTATAAAAATTTAAAAAATTTATACTGCCCTTACTGCAATGGAAAAATTAATGGGAGGGCTACAAATTGAACAATATCTACTGCTCTTACTGCAATAGAAAAAGCCTTCTTATCAATTTTTGCAATGCAGTAAGGGTATTAGAAATTGTTTAATTTGTAAAAGAACCATACGCGTCTATAATATTTTAGGAATTTCCTTTTATTAAAACCGTGTACTATCGGCATAGAGTTATCAATAAAATAACCTCCAAATTTTCATGAAACAAATATATTAACGCTATCAAAAGACCTAAGAGGAAAGGTTGAGGAATATTCATTGAATATATACGGGGTTATACGGCGGGTGGTGTAGGACTCCTAATTTTAGCGTTTTTAAGTACGTTTTAACGGGTGCTGCAGCATGTGACCAAGCTTTATATTCTTTATTACATATCTATTAGCACTTTGTCGTGTCTATTGGCATATTGCAACCGTTTTTCTCGTAATGCTCGGCTCAAACGCAACATTCGTCTTCGATAAATCTCCCCTGTGATCATTTAGTTAGGTTTTAAAAGCTCATAATAAACCACTCCTAGCTGGTCCCACCAAATACATTGTATAATTTTCTCGCAATAAATATTCGGCTTGGCCTTCGATGATGAGGCACGGCCAGGGTATCCATACGTTACCCGACTTTTTGGATTATCATAATGCAACCACTTTACATCGCCAGTTACAATGCAATGCGAAAACCCGCTTTTTTGACGTTGAAGCAGTTTTTCACACGTGTAAAAACGGCATTCGACGTCTCTTGGCTTTATTTCAAACGGAACCCAATTTCATATTTTTCAGATCATTCCCATTTCTTTTAAGCGATGAAATATGGCTGGTTGAGTGACTCCAAGTGTCTTTGCGATTTTTATTTTGTGTTTGCATTGGATCTTCATCGCACCTTATCTTTAATTATTATCCTAAAACTTTGATGGCGCTCCGGGTCTTTCTTCGTCTTTCAAATAAAAATTGCCACTTTTAAACTGTGCAAACCACTTCTGACACATTCGATCAAATAGAGCATGTGTGGTCACCATATACTTCCACTGAAATGCGATTACTCTCAGCAGTCTTTTTCTTCATATTAAAATAATGAAGTAAAACTCTCCGCAAAAATAAATTATTTGCTACAGAAGTTGACATTTCAGGAACAAACAGAAACTTAGTTGTTAATAATTCAGAGAAATGACGATTACTGAAAAAAGGAAGCCTAATGATGATTCTTCAAAATAATGGTCTTGCCAGATGAAAAAATGGAATAATATACTAGTAGTGGCATATTTATGATAACCGAACTAGTTTATTTATACTTTTAATATATTTTGAAATAATACTTATAGAATGACAAGTGCATGATGAGTTTCTTTGGAAAATTTCAACCCAAAAATGCTCTCCTTTATGGTTCTAACTTCGATGCAATCTTTTATATTTATAGCTGAAATTTATGTAGATATCATGTGCATGTATAATTTTGATGTATAATATATATAAATCCCTATATATATAAAGGTCAGTGTATGTATGTATGATTGTGGGTATCTATGTCGGCTATACACGTCCACAATACGTGACTAATCTGACTGAAATTTCAACAGTATATAGAGTAGAATCTGGAAAAACTTATAGTGAAAATTTCAGGTCTTAATCCCGAATATTCTTCGAGTTATTTGCAAATTGCGTTGCAAATTTGCCTTTTCGCTCGCAAGCAGCGCCTCTAGCGGTGAAGATGGGAGGTAATATCAGCTGACCTAATGTACATGTAAAACGTGTTTTGACAGGACATAGAGAAAAATCTGGAAAATATATTTATCGGATTTTTAGCCAATAAAAAATAAAATTGACAGGTTCTGGGCGAAAATAGTCGTTTTTTAGTCAGAAAATGATGATGACAATATTGCTGTATCATGTTTGATTATCAGATACAAAATTATATCGGGGAAAAATTCCAAAAGGCTGAGACCACGGGTGAAGCCAGTTCATTTTTAGTGTGCAGGAACAAAATTCTAACAGAAAAACACTTATTCGAGCAGAAGACAAAAAGCCAGATCATCTATTTATAAAAATATCGCTTCTCTGACACAAAGTTTGGAGCGGGACGTTTCACAATATTGACATCCACGGCGCCAATTTATAATTGTAACGAATAGTATTTGAATAAAAACATTTAATCGGGTAAAACCTGGGCGTTGCCCGGGTCATTTGGCTAGTATATATATACGCGTATATATATATATGAAATGTAAATAATAAAGTTTATCTGATTAAAATTTAAATCTTAAATATAATTTAAATTAAGTTGATATTATAGAGTGAGTTGACATGGATTTATATATTGACAGAACTATATTTAAAACTTTTAATAATAGTAATATTTTATATATAAATAGGAAATTCTATTAGATTAGCAAGCTAAATCTAAATTAAATATATAAGATAAAAGTTGTTAATTTTTTTGTGTTTAAGTTAGATGAATAAATAGTTGTTTATATGTATTATATTTATATCTTATTAAGGAGAGAAAAATGTAATAAAAGTAATTATATGTTATAATAATATGTTTTTATTTTAAATAGAAATAAAGAAAATTTTGAAAATAAAAATAAAATTTAACAAAAAAAGAAAATTTAACAACGTAACGTCTTTTATCATCGGCTTTTACCCTTCATTTAGACATACTCTAAAGATAAATAGGAAGAAAGGAAGAGATTTATAATGATTATATATTTATTTTTAGTAAAAGAGAGGAAAGAGATAAAGAAAGAACCATACACTTTTATTTAAAACAGGTAGAGAATTGAAAGGGTGTTAGTATTTTATAGTTAATTAATAGTTTTTGCAATTTTTTTATATTTTTTCCCATATAATTTTTTTATAGAGTTAGAATAATATAATATAATGTTTTGCCTAGTTGAATAAAGATAAACATATTTTAAATCTTTGCCAATTAGAAATTATTTTTGGAACCCTATGGTAGACCAGGACAATACAAAAAAGGAAATTGGAAAATCTATTGGAAAGAGAAATCTGTGGTATCAGGGCTCTTCATATGAAAATACCACCCATTTCACCCTTACTTCATTATGGTTAGATTTCTCTTCGACCATTAAAGTGTATAATTAAGTTAATATTAGATAACATAGAATGAGGTTGTATACTTACCTATTCAAAGTGACGTCTGTTGCTCCCTAGAGACAGTGCACATGTGTGGACATGTAACATGTGGCTGTTTGGGACCCGCCAACTTTGTTCTAAAAGTAACCTTCCCTCTTCTAGGAAACCTTATTTTTTAAGTTGTTTAAAGTTAGAAAAGCTGTCAGAAAGAATCATTAGACATTTTAAAGATTTTGAAAATATGTATTAATTTCTTGTTTCCATTGATTTAAGTTAATTTTTTTATTAAAATTATAAATTAATTGAATAATAAAACATTTATTATGCTTCAAATTCATTTATATTTGGTTTCCAGTTCCCTCCCACAGTAACTGGAGATCAAATTGAACGAATTTAATGCTTTATAATCGTTATCATATAATATATTTATTTAAAGTCATAGGAAATATATTCAGTTATTCTATCATTTGTTTTATTATAAGAGTAGAATATAAGTTGTTGGTTAGAATATTTGGAGAAGTTTGAAGTTTCAAGTTTATAATCATATATATATTATTATTGCTTAGGTATTTGTGTATTGATAGTTTATTGTAAGATTTTACTGTTTTGGATTTAAAACCGTTGTTTAAATACTCTTTATTAAGATTTTTAATGTCATTAATAAAATTTGTTCTAATGTTGTTGAATCTATAAAATCTTAAAAATTGACCAAAATATATGCCTTTGCAGCAATTTGATGATATTTTGTAATTGACATTACAGAATTTAATAATTTTAAAATTATAACAAATACTTTTGTCATATGTTCCAACTGATTTGTTTGCAAGGTTTATATTTAAGTCTAAAAGTTAAATTTTTTGTTATTAGTTATCTTTTCATTATTTTTAAGTTTCAAATATCTAAATATTTGAGTAAGGTATATTTTGTCTTCTTCTTCTTCTTTCTTATCTCCACTCAATCACACTAAGGTATCAAGCTTGTAAAGCTTGAGATTTTTGATGGTGTCTGCCGGGGAAGAGTAGATCTCATCAATGGATGAGTCAATACAGTAAATAATATGTCTTGGGGTTGCAGGCTGAGAATTGCACTTAGTACATAGTGGGAAGATTTCGCAACCATTCTGGAAAGTCATTGTCCGTAGATGACCAGAATTGAGTCTGGAAATCAAAGACTGTTGTTCTCTTGGGAGGACAGAACCGGTGCTAGTCCCTCCTGCTCTGTACCAGTCATGTGCAGCATCAGATTTCCATTCCTGCAGGTATTGGGTTTTGATGGTACGGAGGAGGTCTCTTTCGTCTATTCGGGTGGTGGATTTTCTTGCTTCAGGTAGGCCAAGAGCTCCAGCTTTTGCCAGAGAGTCTGCCATCTCATTACCAGGAATTCCAACGTGAGCTGGAAGCCATTGCACTGTGACTGAGCTGTTGGCTGGGAGTCGGTTTACAGACTTAGAAATGCTCTTGAGGAGAGTTTCTTGACTGGAGAAGCAGCTTTGAAGGGTATAAATGGCTGCTCTTGAGTCGGAGTAGATTATTATTTTGCTCGACGAGTTGATTGTGATGTCTTTTAGAGCCGTATCTATAGGGTATATTTTGTAAATTACATTATTGAATTGTGGGTTATTCAAGATAATAATGTCATCTACATAGCGGAATATATGCCAATTTACATCATTCTGTATAAATAATTATCTTTCATACAAAAAAGTAATAAGTTGGCTAGTAGAGGACTGGATGAAGTTCCCATTGGAACACTTTTATACTGAATATATATTTTGGTTTGAAAATTAATATAATTGAAGTTTAAGAAGGTTTCAAGTAATGTTTTTGCTGCATTGTTATCTAACTTAAATGTTTTGTATTTGTTGTGAATAATTTGAATATGGAATGTTTTATCATTAATGAATTCGTTTATTAAGCTGTGTATTTTATTATTAAGGTCTTCTAAACGTATGTTAGAGTAAAGATCTTCAAAATCAAATGTATGAACTGTATTTATCTTTGGTAAATTATTCGTTAGGAAGTTATAATTTATAATCATGTTTGTTAGTTATTTTATTTATTATGAATTGAAGTGTTGAAGCTAGTCTTAAATCTATGTTTTTATGACTGAGTTTATTCCTGATGTGATTGTTCTGAATGAGATTGGTGTTTTATATAATTTAGGAATAATTTAAAATTTTAGTGTGTTTGTGTTTTTGTTGTAATTTATAATTTTTAGTGAGTTTTCTACATTTTTAATATCTTTTTTGATTTTAGTTTCAGTTGTTCTTATGAAAGTGTATTTACTATTGTTATTAATTTCATTTTTAGATGGTCATGATATAAGTTTTTACATATGATAGATAAATTATTTGAACATTTATCTATTGGACATATGATAAAATCTTTTTGTATGTCTTCAAAAGTGTCTTTTGAGGAATTAATTTCCGATTCATTAGGTTTTGTGTATTTTAGTGTGTTTTTATAATATAAATATAGTTTTTTTTATTTCTTTACTTAATTTATATTTCCATTCTAGTAAAGTAAATTCAGGAATTTTGTGTTTTATACTAGTTTTATTAATGAATATATCGATGTCTTTTAATATAGATTTAATTGTATTTTCGAAATTGTGTTTGATCTGAGGTATGTATTTATATCCTCTATTCAAAATGTTTTGGAGTTTTGGTTCCAAAAAAGAATAATCGCTAGTTAAAATATGTCCTGTAAATTTATATTTATCTGGAACATTGTGGAAATTACATTTAGATTTTTAAAAATTTGTTAGATTATTAATAAACGGGTTATAATTGCATAATATACTGCCTATATTTTTGTTATATTTCCAGGTAGTTTTAAAATTTAAACCCCTCATAGGAAATAAACTGTTAATAGATTGGTCATTAAATATATCATTAAATTTTAAATGTTCAAATAATTTGTTATTGAATTTAATAATAATATTAATTTGGTTAGTTTTTTGTTTAATTTTTCTGTATTTGAAGATGTCGTTTGTGATATCTATTAATCTATTAGAAAGATTGTGAATTTTAATGTGTTCCACAAATTTTATAAGTTTGCTATTATTTAATTTGAATAATGTTTTAATAAAATTTTCAATGAAAATTTTTGTGTACATTTTGTTTATGTCTAAAAGGTTATTAAAGTTTATGAAGCCTAATTTGTTGGTAGTTTTACCTCTGGTTTTGATTGAATTATAATTAGAGTTATGTTTTTTTTTGTATTTATTACTAATTTCAATTTAAAAATTAATAACTCCGCGAATATTTGTGCTAGAGCAATGCGGTAAACACCAGTGTGTTCAGGAGGCGATGAGAATTTGCATGGCAAATATTGAAAAATTCGAAATTAATTTTAGTTACAATTTTATTCGCTAGATGGCGCTCTACCAGAATCAGAGATTCAGCGGCCAAATTGTTTGATAAATTGAAAAATATAACTGATTGACACGTTTTTCTTCTTTTTGAATACCAAGAAAGAACCCTAATAATATCAAATGATAAATTAATAAAACACCATTTCGCCAAAAGTAGAATAATTAGATGACAATTTTTAAATGCAATCCGAGATGTGTAAAATAGGTAAATACAAATTAAAACATGTAGCAAAAAATATATATATTATTACGACTCTTCTCAGCCGTCGATGTTTGCGTGCAAGGTTTCTGAGAAGACAATGTGGGTTCGTTTTGGATACAGCTTAGTACTATAAATTTATTACAGATCTTTAAAAGGGATATTAACAACTATACATAGGAGATGAACTTGCCTTCAATGCCGCCCCAGGTAGGTTCCTCCTCGTCCTCCTCTTGTTAATCCACACAGTCTCCGAGCCCACTTCCTCCAACCAACTTGCCGCGTCTGTCGTCACCGCCGTTCTCCCCGCTGCAGGTCCCGTTGTCACCAGACAGACTTCTCTCCCCAGACTGCCAGGTCTTCTCGGTGCACCAACCCCCGGCAGGCCGGCCGCTATCCCGGCTGATCCCTTCACGACGTCAGCGCCAGCTGGACTCCCTGACTACCACCCCCTCCTCTGGAATTTGTCAATCAACACTTCCTGGAAGGGGCCCCTGAATACCTTCTTCTCTTGGCCTGCCTTGCTCCACCGCTTCACTGCCCCCTTCTCAATCCTTTTCGTCCCGAAAAGGCTGATTTCACCAGAGGCGCTGATCGGCGGCCCTTTGATCTCCCTGACGTCTCTGGCCACATGATGGTCGTCCGCCTCCCGGAAGCGCAGCGGCAGGATTAGCGCCAGCCCTCGTTTGCAGAACCACATCCTAACTCGGATTTTCTCCCCACGACAGGGCGTTAGATCGTGGGTCTCAAAAGTGGATGCGCTTTCTTGATCCAAACTGACCATATCGTGGCCTTCCAGCATGTATTCGTCCTTGTTAGACTTCCAGAGGTGTTCGGGAAAGTTCCTTTCTTCTGTCGGTTTCGCATTTCTCTGCAACTGAAAATGTATTCTTCACAAATTCTAGACCTGGACAACTCGATGATGTCTTTGCCCTGGAGCATGGAATCCTCGAAATTTCTGAAGGTGTCAGACCGCACAGTAGTTTCAATTTCGGCACAACTTTTTCTAAGTGATGGTGGCTGAGTCTGCACCTTGTCGGGCGAAGTAACGAAGGTGATGGGCACACACTCGTAGCACATCTTTTCAGCTTGTATTACAGACGACGGCGCTGACACATGGCGCGCGACTTCCGCGGCACAGACCTTGTCGTCGGACTTCAACAGATGGTCCAATGCTCTATCCCGTTCAGTCGTGTCGCCGGCTCCAACTTTGGGGAGCTTCGACCATCTAGCCATGTCGCATTTCCACGGAGCACCAAGCTCCGTCCCGTCCAGTTGGATCGCCGCTGTAGTCCCTGACAATCTGTCACTGTCGCAGAAGTCAGCCGCGCTGTCGCACTGCAGCTCGCCAAGATCGTTGCTGTTCCCATGGAGTATTTCAGAAAGAATCCCAGGGGTTGAATTTCCACTCTGTATATCACCTGGAGGGCACTCTCCTTCCGTCCGCTTGATTTGGTTCGAATCCCTCGTGCCACAGCCGTTGTCTGAGGCGATCAGCTCGTCCTCTTCCGCTACACAACCAGTCTTGATCATTTCCTGCTGTCGACACTCTTCGGACTTCTGGATCACGGGAGAATCTTCTAGCGTAGATTCTGACAGTTCACTTACAACGTCTCCTGACGTGATGATCTTTGTTGTGATGGTCTTGTCGGGATCTTCATCACCTGGGATCGTCTTTTGTCCCCTCAGACATTTAATACGTGGGCTATTGGTTGCTGTGATTGTTTTTGAAAAGCCATCCGGATTTCCTGGCGGTAGTACATTGAACTTAACTTCGCAAGACATGGGTGTGGCAGAACGTTTGACATTCCGAATATGCTCGAGTCGGCTCAATCGAGTATCCAAGTTTTCTCCGAGCTCTTCTATTTTCTGGCTTATCAGACTGAGCAATTTTGTGAATTTTTCAATTTCGAGGTCGGTTAGTTTTCCATTTTTCTTTTTAAATTAGCGCAAAATAAAATCTTCAATTAAAATTAACTAAGCTGTATCCCACTTCTGACACCAAATGTTACGACTCTTCTCAGCCGTCGATGTTTGCGTGCAAGGTTTCTGAGAAGACAATGTGGGTTCATTTTGGATACAGCTTAGTACTATAAATTTATTACCAGATCTTTAAAAAGGTATTAATAACTATACATAGGAGATGAACTTGCCTTCAATGCCGCCCCAGGTAGGTTCCTCCTCGTCCTCCTCTTGTTAATCCACACAGTCTCCGAGCCCACTTCCTCCAGCCAACTTGCCGCGTATGTCGTCACCGCCGTTCTCCACGCTGCAGGTCCCGTTGTCACCAGACAGACTTATCTCTCCAGACTGCCAGGTCTGTTCGGTGCACAAACCCCTGGCAGGCCGGCCGCTATCCCGGCTGATCCCTTCACGACGTCGGCGCCAGCTGGACTCCCTGACTGCCACCCACTCCTCTGGAATTTGTCAATCAACACTTCCTGGAAGGGGCCCCTGAATACCTTCTTCTCTTGGCCTGCCTTGCTCCACCGCTTCAATAATTTAGAAGCGGTTTGTGAAATAGATTGAATGTTTGAAAAACACTGCTGAATTCAATACACGATTTTTTGAAATGTTAATATAGTACCAAAATTTATGATGGCACTACTAATAGGGTTTCTTGCTATAAGGAATGTGTAGTTTATTGACTGATTGGCGACACTTGACTATTTAACTGGATATTTGTCATGATACAACAAATGAAATATAGAGGGGAGTGACAAAATATATTTGTCGTACTTTATTCCAAATATCCTATGGGCTTTTCAAATGGCATCCTTGCTTATTATACTGTACAGAATTTTAAAAATGTGTACCCTCAAAAAAAAGCATTTTTAGATTGATCTTGATGTAACTGCCTTCTCTCTTGTTTCAGGTGACAATACTTGCTCAAAGTGGCCGCCCTTCATTCTCAAACACCGCCTGCAGACGATAGATGACAGATTGGACAGCAGTAAATAAAATATCTGTTAAAATTAATGAAACGAGCCGTCTGATAGTAGCCTTCAACATGGCCAATGTGGTAGGCCGGCATCGATGAACACGCGACTTAATGTACTCCCCTAGCCAAAAAACGCAAGGCGTCAAGTCTGGTGAACTTGGAGGCCGCTGGTGTATAAAGTGGCGACTTATCACACGATCTTCACAGAAGGTATCCTTCAGTAATTGTTTGACAAAGCGGGAGATATGAGGAGGTCCTCCATCTTCCATGAATGTTATTCCGCTTAGTGATTGTCTGTCCTGGAATATATGGGAATAAACCTTTCTCTCAAAAGTTGAACATAATGTTCAACAGTTATAGAAACGGTTTTAAAAGTTCTTCTAATGATTTATTCAAATTAATATGGCCAAATAAAAAATAAGAAGTGAACCCACACCAAAATATAACTCTGGGCTGATGAAGTGGCATTTCTGTAAAAATCCTAGGGTTTTATGTTGCCCAAATACGGCTGTTTTGAGTGTTAACTTCTCCGTTTAGAGAAAGGTGAGCTTCATTTGTCCACAGAGCATTCAACAGCCAGTTTTCATCAATATCAATTTGCCAGAAAACCCATGCATTGAATTCTGGACGATTCTCAAAATCGCCGACTTTTAGCTCATGAAACCTTTGAATTTTGTTACGGGTATTTTTTAAGAAAATTCTGAGGGCTCTCCAAACTGTTCCATACGAAATCCCCATTTGTCGAGCACTTACTTCTCCATACGTGTATAACGTATCATTAACTTCAACATTCTGCGAAACTGTAACAGCCACTGACTTGCAAGTCGATGGTCTTCCACTCCGATATTTTGCTCTCAGAGATACAGTCTTCTCAAAGGTTTTTATCATTCGCCTTGGAGAGTAGCAACTCATGGGTCCTTTACCGCTTCGAATACCTTTAAAGGTACGAAACGCTTGTAAAGCTTCAGTGGCAATAGAAAAATTTCACCAAGAGTGCTTTATCCTGTAGTGATGATAAAATAAATTGTTGTGCATGTAAATTAATAAATAAATATTATTTGCATTTTTCAAAGCCACATTATGTAAAAAAATTGGTGTATATAAATTGGACATTTATTGTGGGCCGAACCAATAACCATACACACCTCATCTCTTTAACGGAAGAGTTTTATTTGTTCGGTTTGCCTTTTTTTACTCTCTTTGGTGTAGATTTGCCTTTTGATAGTTCTTATTTATGGAGCCGAACCAGTATGATGGTGGTGGTGGAGGAAGTCAGCAGGCCAACAACAAGCGGCCGCGTCCTGAGAACGAAGACCTCCTCCCGTCTTCCCATCATCAATTTGAATTGAACAGCACAGCGAACTTGTTCAACTTTGGGTGCCGAACCTTCGAGACGATCATTGCCGACACCAGCCTGGACTCCCCCGAAAAAATATAGATAGCCACCAGAGGACTGATGCTGACTCTGGTCCAAGAGGCAGAACTTCTTCTTTAGGACGCCTTCAAGGGAGCCAGTCTAGGAAGACCCAATCCCACAGCCAACGTCCCGATTCCCTCCACTTCATTCGCCTCGGTAGTGGCAGAGAAAGACAAGCCGGTTAGGCCTGCACCTCCGAAACCCAAAGCGAAAGCCACATTTGTGAATCTGACGCCTTCCTTCGAATCGCATGTCGTCATCAGGTCGGCTAACCCCAAAGCCAACCCAAGGGAAATTTTGAGGGAAATTCGAAAGATTCATCCTTCCCTAGCGTCAACAAAAGACGTGGTGACGTCCATCAACACCAGCGGCAAGGTGGTTTTCTACACCAAAACAACCCAAATGGCAAAGTTGCTGTCCTCTGGGATGACCTCCTTGCCAACGGGCCTAAGCTGCCACGAGCGCCCGGTTATCCTACCAAGATACCGCCTCTTCAGAGTGGACGGGGAGGTGCGGGACGAGGAGATATGCGAGAGCTTCTGCTTCAACCACTCTGTGAGAAGAGAAAACGTGACATCAGGGTAGTCATCGATCTAATATTGCGGCACACAGCACTAATACAGTGTTCATCGAAGTGGACAACCAAGTCGCCGAAATCCTCGGTCAACATGGACGTATCCCTGTGGCGGGTCTAATGCACCGGTATGAGCGTAGTCATACTTTAAAGCAATGCTTCCGTTGCTGTGGCTTCGGCCACCGCGCTTCTGCCTGTCCAGCTGCCCATCCAATCTACTATCGCTGCGGATCTGCAGAACATGAGGGCACCCAATGCTCGGTCGAGCCAAGTCAAACCAAAAATTCTGAAGCCACCATCAAACCCTTTACCACCTCATCTACCTGTCCCTTTGAAAAAGAGAGAATAGCCCGAACAAGAAACAATGTTTAGGTCATTGCGTGTCCTGCAGGTGAAGGCTAAAAAATCACCATCTGCCATTCTTGAAATTGCAAATTTGGCAAATTAACTCAGGCCCACATCGTGCTCCTGCAAGAACTCCCAATTAACTTCTTCTGGCCCACACCTGGGTTTCAGTCATTTTTTGTCCCAGACGCCTACATCCTCTCGGGAATTATGGCATGTAGCAACCTTCATATCATCCCTCTAAACTCCACATTCACCGCCGAAACCACCATATCCATATGTCTAGAGTAGAGTATCATTGCGGTGTACTCGGCCTACTGGCACGGCTTTAGAGCTGCCGATTATTTCATTCCTCTTCTGAAAGATACGATAAGACGGGCCTCTCTTCCAGTGATCCTGGGTATGGACACTAACGCCCACTCTCCTACCTGGGGCATCGGTGCGAGGTTAAACTTCCTGGGTGCTAATCTTGAAGACTTCGCCAGATTCAATGATCTTCATTTCCTGGGACCCCCTGTGGTCTCTACCTGGTCAAATGGGTCTTTAGCTTCTTCTATAGATCTCACTCTGGCATCCAGCTCACTGGCTATCCATGCCACTAGAGGTTTATTAGATGAGATGGCCTTCACTCACCATATACGGAGGGTGTTTCCTTTCAAATGAAACGATTTTCGAGCGCTCGCGTTTTGCACGTGCAGGCATGCTGCACACGACACTGGTTCCAATAGATCTAGAATCTTCTGGAGAATTCATTTTCATCAGGTATCATGATTTTTGCAACATGGGGGGAGAGAGACTAACGCTCCAAGTCGAACAAACAATTCGGACCCCTTTCCAAAGAAGGAAACAGTTATAGCGTCATAGTGAAAAAGCTAAAAGCAGAAGGACTAGATGTTGGCAAAGCTACAATATGTAGGGTAGTAAATGGCATCGGAAAGAAAAGGGAAGCTGAATCCAATGGGCAAAAATTTCAAGTCGATCGACCACGTCCGGTGCGGACCCCCGCCACGGTTTCCAAGGTAAAGCGGCTAGCAACTACTGAAAATCCACCATCTCAGCGCCAACTTTCCAGAATGTGTGGAACATCGCTAAAAACGATAAATAACATCATTCACAAAGATTTGGAACTGGATACCCGACGAAAAGGCAAGGTTCACAAGCTCACCCCTTTCCACATGAAAAACCGTGCAACGAATGCCCGGAAGCTCTACGAGGAACACCTGGCCGGTTCCAGATCGGAATATACTGCAACATTGGACGAAGCATGGATGTATGTGACGTATTGCAATGGAATCCGGAAGATCTGTTACATCAAAAGAGGCAATCAGGTCCCGGATAATTGGGTTCACCAATGCTCCGAAACTTTCCCTAAAGGTTTCATGGTTGTCGGGGTAATGACTGGCCGTGGAGTCCTTCCGCTCATAAAGGTTCCATCGAAGGTGAAGGTGAACTCAGAATTCTATATAGAATGCGTTCTGAAACCTGTCATCGAACAACTGAAGGACCTTTACCCAGGGGAAATGGACAAAGTGTTCCTTCATCACGACAAAGCCTCTTCCCATACCTCCAACAAAACCCAACAGTTCCTACAAGAAATGAAGGACACCCTAGGCCTAAATTTTATCAGGAACTCGGACATTCCAGTGAAGTCTCCCGACGCCAGCCCACTGGATTTTTACGGGTTCGGTATGTTGAAACAACGGCTCTTCAACCGACGTCCCAAAACTGAGGCCGGACTTTGGAAAGCCGCACAAGAGGAGTGGTCGAATGTTTCGCTCTCCAAAGTCAAGGAAGTGTTCGCAGCTTGGAAAGTCCGATGCAGGGAGATAGCCAAGAAGAAGGGGAAGCACATAGAACACATGAAAAAAATTCACGTTCGAAAAATAAAGTTCTAACGGACGTTTGAAATCGTTTCATTTGAAAGGAAACACCCTCTGTACCTATCTGAACTACATTCCTAGACATGGTCAAAAACGAGATAAACTCCTCCTGGGTTGAATCCTCATGTAAAGAACAGACCTTTAAATCCTTCCTCAACTCTTCTTTCCACCAGGTAACTACCCAATTAAACGAAGCCTCTACCCCAGAAGATATTGACAGGGTGGTCCTCCTTCTGACTTCCATCCTGCAATCCGCTTGTGATTCTTGCATGAGGAGAGGCTCCAATACTACAAGACCGTCAAAGCCGTGGTGGACCCCCGAACTGAGTCTGCTCAGAAGGTTGGTTATCTCCCTCCGCCGTTACAGTCAGAGTGTGGGGTGTCCCATTAGGAATTTCTTTCATGGTTTATACCGAGCGTGCCATAATCGACTGAAGGCGGCTATACGGAAAGCTAAAAAGTAAATCCTGGTTTAATCTCTGCAAGGAGGTGTCATCCGCGTCCTGGAGTGCCATACATCGATTTATCGCCCGGGGACGCGGCTCCCCCAGAGGTCCGCCACTTCTCAAACATGATAACGGCTCTCCTTACTATCCTCATGAGACTTGCCAGGCCGTGTTAAATCACTTTTTCCTACCTGACACCAGACCTCACCCGCTAAGGAATGCCATTTCTGCGCACTCAGACGAACCTGAATTCAAACCCTGGGAAGTTTTGCGAGCCATTCATCGCTGTGTAAAAAGGAAAGCCCCGGGCCCTGATGATCGGTTCAAAATGCCTAGACCTGGGAGGCCCTTCCATGCAATTCCTGCTAGCCGAATTGTTCTCCAAATGCCTCCGTATGGGCCTATTCCCCCGTCCATGGAAAAAAGGCCGCCTCATACTTCTGCCAAAACCCTACAATTCAGCCACCAGTCAACTGGTGAAATACAAACCTATTACTTTGTTGAACACTATGGCCAAATTGTTTGAGAGATGTATCCTGGCCAGACTTCAGTGGCTCGCAGATCGTCATGGATGGTTCTTTGAAGATCAATACGGTTTTGTAAATGGTCGTTCAGCGGAAGATGCACTGGCAAGTATCACTCAATTCATTGAAGAAAGACAAGCTCACTGGAGGAAAACGCTTGTCATCAGCTTGGACATCAGTAAGGCCTTCACACTGTTTGGAGGCCGGCAATCATACAAAATCTTGAACGTCTAAATTATCCAGAGTCTATTACCAGCTTAGAAAAAGCTTTTTTGGGAGACCGAAGGGTTTCTTACTGAGCTTGGACAGCAACAGAATGTACGTACTCCCAGCTCGGCACTCCATAGGGTTCAGCGCTAGTCAGAGCTAAGTCCTTTCCCGTGGAACATAGTTGCTCGGACCATCTTCACCCTTCCCTCCATCAAAGATAGCCGATTAATATCTTACGCGGACGACTTCACCCTTCTGATTCAGGTTCGCGGTCGCCTGCCGGTCTTTGCCACTAAAACCTTTTTTGGAGAGGTTGACATATTTGTGCACGATGAAGGGTCTTAATATTGTGGTGTTTCGTCTGGTTTTGAATGAATGATTCAATTATTCATTCCAAGGTATTTTAATTATTACAGATATAATAATCTATATATATAAAATTGAATGTCTGTCTGTCTGTTTGTCTGTCTGTTTGTTTGTACTCTATAAATTCAAAAACCATACATCCAATCGCCGTGAAATTTTGGGATATTATTAGGTATATCACCGGGAAGGTTTTAGAAAAATAATTTCATGAATATCTTGAATATCCTTAGAGTTATTTGCAGATTTGTAGATTTAACTCGCAAGCAGCGCCCCCATTGTGACGATGATAACAAGTTTTCTTATCACTAAGTTTGTTATCTTAAATATTATTTATCAAAAGTAAGATTATCTCAGGATGACACGGCAATGTGACACGGGAAAAAATGTTCACTAGATAAAACTATGATTTTCTATATGATATAAAAAGCCAACAATGAAGAGTGAATGTAATATAAAAAGCCAACAATGAAGAATGAATGTAAGATAAAAAGCCAACAATGAAGAGTGAATGTAATATAAAAAGCCAACAATGAAGAATGAATGTAAGATAAAAAGCCAACAATGAAGAGTGAATGTAAGATAAAAAGCCAACAATGAATAGTAAATGTAATATAAAAAGCCAACAATGAAGAATGAATGTAAGATAAAAAGCCAACAATGAAGAGTAAATATAATATAAAAAGCCAACAATGAAGAATGAATGTAAGATAAAAATCCAACAATGAAGAGTAAATATAATATAAAAAGCCAACACTGAAGAGTGAATGTAAGATAAAAAGCCAACAATGAAGAGTAAATGTAATATAAAAAGCCAACAGAGTGAATGTAAGATAAAAAGTCAACAATGAAGAGTGAATGTAATATAAAAAGCCAACAATGAAGAATGAATGTAAGATAAAAAGCCAACAATGAAGAGTGAATGTAATATAAAAAGCCAACAATGAAGAATGAATGTAAGATAAAAAGCCAACAATGAAGAGTGAATGTAAGATAAAAAGCGAACAATGAAGAGTAAATGTAATATAAAAAGCCAACAATGAAGAGTGAATGTAAGATAAAAAGCGAACAATGAAGAGTAAATGTAATATAAAAAGCCAACAGAGTGAATGTAAGATAAAAAGCCAACAATGAAGAGTAAATATAATATAAAAAGCCAACAATGAAGAGTGAATGTAAGATAAAAAGCCAACAATGAAGAGTAAATGTAATATAAAAAGCCAACAGAGTGAATGTAAGATGAAAAGCCAACAATGAAGAGTGAATGTAATATAAAAAGCCAACAATGAAGAATGAATGTAAGTTAAAAAGCCAACAATGAAGAGTTAATCTCTATATATATATATATATATATATATATATAAAAGTCAATTTCTGTCTGTCTGTCTGTTTCGCGATAAACTCAAAAACTACTGAACCAATTGGTACCATATTTTGCATGTCGCTTTTTATAAACCCGAGGAAAATTTTCGGCTGCATTTTGATTAGTATTTTTGGCTATTTCTTTTTTTTTTTCATTTGAAGAACTTTTTTTACGCGGACTAATCCGGAATGGAATGAATACCTAAATATGGCCATTTTTTTAAGCATCGGTGGTTCAGTGGTAGAATGCTCGCCTGCCACGCGGGCGGCCAGGGTTCGATTCCCGGCCGATGCATTTTTTTTTTTTTTACAATTTTTAAAACTCTTTTATATTATCTTATATATATAAAATTGAATGTCTGTCTGTCTGTACTCTATAGAGTTAAAAACCATACATCCAATCGCCGTGAAATTTTAGGATATTATTAGGTATATCACCGGGAAGGTTTTTGAAAAATAATTTCATGAATATCTTGAATATCCTTAGAGTTATTTGCAGATTTGTAGATTTAACTCGCAAGCAGCGCCCCCATTGTGACGATGATAACAAGTTTTCTTATCACTAAGTTTGTTATCTTAAATATTATTTATCAAAAGTAAGATTACTCAGGATGACACGGCAATTTATTTGCGACAAGAATAATGATACAATTCCAAGGCGAAGATACTATTCCTTTAACTTCCAATTACCGAGGGAACCAATTAATATTGATTTTATTCAACGTATCGAGTATTTCTCAAGGGACCGGGAAAAATGTTCACTAGATAAAACTATGATTTTCTAATGTAGAAAATTAGGAAAGACAAAATTCAGGATGACAAGGCACACAGGGACCGGGAAAAAATGTTCACTTTATCGAGAGATTCAAATTTACGAGTTTAAAATTATCAAAATATATCTTTTTTATTTTTTAATAAGTTTTTAGAGAATTGTTTTAACAAATGTTCGCTAGACAAACCTTTACTCGGGTAAAACCCCGGGCGAAGCCGAGTACGTTTTATAAGTTTAAAGAGAATTGTTTTAACAAATGTTCGTTAGACAAACATTCACTCGGGTAAAACCCGGGCGAAGCCGGGCGGGTCCGCTAGTATAAAAATAAATATCAATGTTAATTATTAGTGATTATAATTGTTACAAATTAAAATCTAGTAACGGAGAGTTTAAAAAGGTTTGATGAAAATGGGAGGATGAAAATTGCCGTTGGCTGGTGGAGGCGTCAAAACAATGGTTTCCTCCCCTGTGCTTACCACCTCACCACCGCCGCGCATGCGCCGACTTAGCGTACCCGGCCGGCCGAGGTGGTGACGGTTGAAAGGGCTGTTCAAAATTGGCGGTGGGTCAAAACACCGTCACAATATAAACCCAGGTACGACCCGAGTTTGCCTGTTCCAATGACGTAATGTCCCCCCGAACTCCGAGACAGGGCTTAGAATCCTTGGTCAACCTTTAAAGATCAAGAAGACCATCACAATCTTAGGAGTGAAGTTTGACCAGGCCCGCGGATTTGCCGCCCACCTACGCAAGATCACACGTAGATGCAGATCAATAATCTCACGACTCACCCACTCCATACAGGGTAAATTTGAAATCTCCTTTTCAGCTGGAACTAGGATTTTTGACGCGGTGGTAGTACCTGCCTTCCTTTACGGAGCGTCAGCATGGGGACGTCGTGCTCTCTCCAGCGAAGGCATTAGGCAGCTTAGGAGCCTTCACTACAATTTTGCGAAACGTGTACTGAGAGGAGGTCCTTGCACACCAACAGTCTCAGCCATTTCCATTACCGGCAGCCCTCCTCTCGATATTATTGTTGGGTCTCGTACGGCGTTCCTAAAGGAAATCAATGAAGGAAATTTTGAATCTAGATCAGGCCCTGCTTCTTTGCCATACCCTCCGGATAGACGTCAATTGTCTTTCGGTCTAAACATTAAGGAGATAACAACACCTATAATATTTACAGACGGATCGAAAAATGAGGCTGGGGTAGGCGCTGCAATTATTCTCTCATCAGAAGACCAGCATCCCGTTCTCTTACGGTTCCATCAAGACTGCACAGCCTTCCAGGCTGAACTTCTGGCAATCCGCTGGGCGGTCCGTCTGGTAGAGGAAGGTTATTCTAGAAATGAGATAACTATCACGTCGGACTACAGATCAGCTCTGTCAGCCATATGTACGTTAGGTCCAGTTCGTTCGACATTAGTAGCTGAGATTATTCTCGCCCTGAACACTAACCAAAACTTAAATCTGTGTTGGGTACCGGGACACTGCGGCTTCGAAGAAAACGAAAAAGCAGACAGAGCTGCTAAGAACGCGGCCGTTTCGTTCTTAGAGCCATCATTTTCCATCCTGCCTAGAAGCCTGGCCCGTAACTACTCACACGCGGCAGCCCTAGACGCATGGACGGAGGTTTATTGCCGGGACCACTGCAACAGACACCTGAGAAGAATTGCCCATACTCCAGACCGGCTGCTCCAATTCCTCCCTAAGGTCTGTCCTGGAGAAGTCAGCACCACCTTATTCACAACACATTGCCATGTTCGGGCAGACTTGGTTCTCTGGCATCCTGGGGAAGACCCATCTTGCCCACACTGTATGGAGGAACAACAGACTGTGGACCCCCTTCTATTCAGATGCCCTGCTTTCATGCGACACAGAATGCATACAGCCCTGCTGCCTGGAAAAACCTCATTCGACCCAGTCTTGTTTACTGGACTCCCAGGTTCTCTTCAGCATGGAATTTCCTGACCAGCTGGTTCGGCTCTGCAATTGGCTTTGTGTAAATATAATCTAAAGCAACTGGTTTCTACTAGTTAGCTGGACAGCCCGGGCGGTTGGCGTTTCTTACGCTCCAGGGGCCCGGGTTATCCTTATTATCCTTGGCCGAACGGAAGAATAAGAGCTAAATAAATTCTAGAAAATCAACTAAAGCAGAAAAACGGTACTCTCAACTAGAAAAGTAAGCGTTAAGCATAATTTATGGCGTTGAGAAATTCAGACAATACTTGCTGGGACGAAAGTTTGTATTGATCACAGACACCCGACCCTTAAGGCATATATTTTCACCTCAGAAACCAATTCACATATGTGCAGCAACCAGAATTAAAAGATGGTCCTTAAAATTAACTGCATTCAATTATACTGTGGAATTTCGAAAAACTAGTGATAATTCCAATGCTGACGCATTGTCACGCCTTCCTTTAGAATCGGGTGTCAGGGAGTCTATTGATGAAGACCAGGTACTTCTTCTCAGGAAGTTGGATGAGGTACCGTTCTCTTTTAGGGAGGTGGCATATGAGACGTCCCGAGATAAAATACTCTCTATAGTATTAAAGAATGTTAGAGAAGGCAACTGTGGAAATTTACAAGGGTACCGAGGGAAAATCCACTAGCTCCTTATTATAAGATCAAAGAGGAATTGAGTTTAGAGTTTGGTTGTCTTCAATGGCGTGAAAGAGTGGTAATTCTCCAAAAATTAAGATCTTTAATTTTAAATGACTTGCATGAAATGCACATGGGAATTGTTAAAATGAAGATGATAGCCTGACGCTATATTTGGTGGCCAGGCATAAACAGTAACATCGAGGAGTTGGCTAGAAAATGTAGAGTATGCCAAGAATCGGCAAACATGCCCCGGCTACCATCTCGGAATGGACTTGGCCCGAAAAACCGTGGCATCGACTTCATATTGATCTAGCGGGTCCGTTCATGGAAAGAATGTTTTTAGTTCTTGTGGACGCATACTCAAAGTGGATAGAAATTTTTATCCTCAGAGATATTACCAGAAAAACGATTATAAGTCATCTAAGAGAAATTTTCGCCAAATTTGGAATGCCCGAATATTTGGTTACAGATAATGGAAGACAGTTTGTTTCCCGTGAATTCGAGCAATTTACCAAAATGAATGGTATACGGCACACAAAATCAGTCCGTATAATCCTAGTACAAATGGTTTAGCTGATAGATATATAAGAGAGTTTAAAAACCTTTTGAGAAAGAATAATGGGAAGGATGATTTAGAGACGAATCTATAAAGTTTCTTATTTGCTCATAGAGCATTCCTCCAAACTGTAATAAAGGAATTCACCGGCGGAACTGCTAATGAAGAGAAGTTTAAGATCAAGATTATCGAATTTAATACCAAAGATGGGAAATCCGCGAGAAGTATTTCATGAGGCCGTAAGAAGGCAGGAGCAGTTTACTACAGGTTGCTAGGTTTATTTCCGCAACTATGCAACTGGACCTAAATGAAAAAAGGTACCATTTTGTAATTATTGAGCTGCCGCACTACCTTATAGACTAGACCGGAGACTGCCGCTGTGCAAGTGCCCGTCCGCAGTCCTAGACCTCAGATAGCCAGGAAACCCCCAGACCGACTGAAGTATTATTAAGGAGGGATATGTGTTGTGTATGTAAATAGATTAATATTATTTGCATTCTTTAAAGCCTCTCCATGTTAAAATATATGTGTACTAGCCGAATGACCCGGGCAACGCCCAGGTTTTACCCGATTATATGTTTTTATTCAAATACTATTCGTTACAATTATAAATTGGCGCCGTGGATGTCACTCTTGTGAAACGTCCCGCTCCAAACTTTGTGTCTGAGAAGCGATATTTGTATAGAAAGATGATCTGGCTTTTGTTTTCTGCTCAAATGAATGTTTTTCTGTTAGAATTTTGTTCCTGCGTACAAAATAATGAACTTGTTTCACCCATTCTCTCTGCTTTTTGGAATATATCCCGATATAATTTTATATCTGATAATCAAACATGATACAGCAATATCGTCATCATCATTTTCTGACTAAAAATATATAGTTTTAATAATTGATTTATATATTTTTTAAAATAGCCTATCGTCTTCCCCGTATTTTTTAACCTATGTATGGAAATTTTGGTTTGAATTAGTGAACTACTGCGAATTTGTATACCGGACATACAAACAGACAGACAAACAAACATACAAACATTCATTTTTATATATTATATTTTTCCCTATATAATTTTGTAGCTGATAATCAAACATGATACAGCAATATCGTCATCATCATTTTCTGAATAAAAATATATAGTTTTAATAATTGATTTATATATTTTTTAAAATAGCCTATCGTCTTCCCCGTATTTTTTTACCTATGTATGGAAATTTTGGTTTGAATTAGTGAACTACTGCGGATTTGTATACCGGACATACAAACCGACAGACAAACAAACATACAAACATTCATTTTTATATATTATATTTTTCCCTATATAATTTTGTAGCTGATAATCAAACATGATACAGAAATATCGTCATCATCATTTTCTGAATAAAAATATATAGTTTTAATAATTGATTTATATATCTACTTATATATTTGCCTTATTCTGTCTGTTTGTCTGTCTGAAGCTCACGGATGGGATTTTTCATAACCATCGGTGGTTCAGTGGTAGAATGCTCGCCTGCCACGCGGGCGGCCCGGGTTCGATTCCCGGCCGATGCATTTTTTTTTTTTTACAATTTTTAAATGTCATTTATATATTATACAAGAATGACATCCACGGCGCCAATTTATAATTGTAACGAATAGTATTTGAATAAAAGCATTTAATCGGGTAAAACCCGGGCGTTGCCCGGGTCATTCGTATATAATAATTGTATAAACGAATGCAAGACAAAATCACCGCGAATGTTTCTTTTTTTTTAAGGCAATTTCTTTTAAAGGCAATTATCGTTATTTATCGTTAATTTTTGTTTCGATTTTATTGAAAAAAAAACGATATGGTGCCTTTAAAAAATTATCTTTATTACTATGCAGTTTTCTATTTAGTCAATATACCTAAGTTCATGTTGCAAATGTAATTATCTCTATCGATTTAGTAGGTGAAATGCAAAAAAAAAATCGACATGATGAAATCTTTATGAAAATTCACATTTTTATTTTTATATTTTCAAGACACACACAGTTTGGGGCGGGACGTTTCACAAGACAGACATCCACGGCGCCAATTTATAATTGTAACGAATAGTATTTTAATTAAAACATTTTAAAAACACACAGTTTGGAACGGGACGTTTCACAAGAGTGACATCCATGGCGCCAATTTATAATTGTAACGAATAGTATTTGAATTAAAACGTTTTTAAAATATATACGCACTCGGGTAAAACCCGGGCGTTGCCCGGGCCATTCGTCTAGTCTACTTATATATTTGCCTTATTCTGTCTGTTTGTCTGTCTGAAGCTCACGGATGGGATTTTTCATAACCATCGGTGGTTCAGTGGTAGAATGCTCGCCTGCCACGCGGGCGGCCCGGGTTCGATTCCCGGCCGATGCATTTTTTTTTTTTTACAATTTTTAAAACTCATTTATATATTATACAAGAATGACATCCACGGCGCCAATTTATAATTGTAACGAATAGTATTTGAATAAAAGCATTTAATCGGGTAAAACCGGGCGTTGCCCGGGTCATTCGTATATAATAATTGTATAAACGAATGCAAGACAAAATCACCGCGAATGTTTCTTTTTTTTAAGGCAATTTCTTTTTAAGGCAATTATCGTTATTTATCGTTAATTTTTGTTTCGATTTTATTGAAAAAAAAAACGATATGGTGCCTTTAAAAAGTTTATATATATATATATATATATATAAGTTTCTATTTAGTCAATATACCTAAGTTCATGTTGCAAATGTAATTATCTCTATCGATTTAGTAGGTGAAATGCAAAAAAAAAAAATCGACATGATGAAATCTTTATGAAAATTCACATTTTGATTTTTATATTTTCAAGACACACACAGTTTGGGGCGGGACGTTTTACAAGAGAGACATCCACGGCGCCAATTTATAATTGTAACGAATAGTATTTTAATTAAAACATTTTAAAAACACACAGTTTGGAACGGGACGTTTCACAAGAGTGACATCCATGGCGCCAATTTATAATTGTAACGAATAGTATTTGAATTAAAACGTTTTTAAAATATATACGCACTCGGGTAAAACCCGGGCGTTGCCCGGGCCATTCGTCTAGTTTTTTAAAATAGCCTATCGTCTTCCCCGTATTTTCTTACCTATGAATGGCCATTTTGGTTTGAATTGCGGAACTACTGCGAATTTGTATACCGGACATACAGACAGACAAACAAACATACAAACATTCATTTTTATATATATAGAGATACTAGACGAATGACCCGGGCAACCCTCGGGTTTTACCCGATTAAATGTTTTTATTCAAATAATATTCGTTACGAATATTCATTCTGCTCTAATGAATGTTTTTCTGTTAGAAGTTTGTTCCTGCGTACAAAATAATGAACTGGTTTCACCCGTGGTCTCTGCTTTTTGGAATTTTTCCCGATATAATTATGTATCTAATAATCAAACATGATACAGCAATATCGTCATCATCATTTTCTGACTAAAAATATATAGTTTTAATAAAAAAAGTTAAAAATGTAAAAAAAAGTTCTTCAAATGAAAAAAAGAAATAGCCAAAAATACTAATCAAAATGCAGCCGAAAATTTTCCTCAGGTTTATAAAAAGCGACATGCAAAATTTGGTACCAATTGGTTCAGTAGTTTTTGAGTTTATCGCGAAACAGACAGACAGACAGAAATTGACTTTTATATATATAGAGATAGAGATTATATATGTTCGGTACACTTTTTGAATGGTACACTATGACAGGTTCGTTTGGTATTGAAAGAATGATTCAATTAATCATCCTTGATATTTTAAATTTTATTCAGGATAAATATAGATATAAATATTATGTTACAAATTAATTTTAGTAATTAAAGAAGTTAAAAAATGTTCGATTGAAAAGGATGGATTGGGAAGGAAGTCAGTCCGTGTTGGCCGTCAGAATTCGAAGGGCCCACGCCCGTGCTTCCCACGTGACCGCCGCCGCCGCGCATGCGCGCCGACCGTGACGTCGCCACCGTCCGTCGGCGGTGGTGTTGGTTGAAAACTGTTCTTCTCTTCGTCGCGCGGGCGTGCCTTTCACTAACATTCCTCCCACCAATTTAATTGATAAATTAAATTCTAATACTATATTTTCTTGGCTATAGTAGAGGCCAATCTAAATTTGTTTTGTTTCTAATGGAAAAAGTCGCTGTACTGGACGAAGAAAAACTCCCGATGATGTCTTCACTCTTGCGACTCGAACTTGTCCATCGGCCCCAGGTAGCACCTCCTCCACTTTTCCTAATGGCCATGAAATCCTTCTCCCCCTATATATTTTTTCTTTTTCTGTTGAAGGGTGTGACGACTGCCTTTCTCAGTTCACTATTGACTTCTTCGATTGACTCCTTTTCTGCAGACTGTGTCCAAAATTGTTCTTCTTTCTTAAGCCTAACTGGTCTCTCCCACCATCTAGTAGTAATCAATTGCGAGATTGAAGCTCCACGTAAGGGGATGTCTGCAGGATTTTCTTTACCAGGAACGTGCCTCCAATCAGTTCCCTTTGATCGAAGTTCCGTCATCCATTCGGTAGGTTGAGCGGAAGGCATTGCACTACAAATCGTTGAGCAGTCTTGTACTTCAAAATTGCAGTTGTACTTGGAGTCCACATCAGAAATGTAGATTCGATACCGCTTGTGCTGCTGTTGACTCGATTTCACTCCACCAAATAGTAAGTGTACAACTTCCTTTTTCCCGAGCATAGTGAGTCCAACTTCGGAAGCAGTTTGTTCCAATACATATGAGTTCTGGGATCCACTATCTAACATTGCTCGAACAACTTTTGATTTATTTTCGCCATTAATCTTTACCATGATTGTTTGAAGTAAGACATCTTGGCGCTGAATTTGATTCGACATGTCCACGGATGCATTTATGTTCTTACTTCTCTCTTCAATCCCATCAGATTTTTGGCTGCCTTTTGAAACTGGACATAAGATTGCCCTGTGTTTTTTACTACAGATGACACATTTCACAACGTTTCTGCAATACTTGGAAAAGTGTCCGGGCCTCAAGCACGAATAAGAACACTGTTTCTCTTGAATTATTTTCCTTCTTGCTTCAAGAGACATTGACATGGCTTTACAGCATTGTTCACTCAAATGTTTTCCATCACAAAATACACATTTATAAGCGTTATTTGACTTCCCATCAGCAACTACCAGACTTGCAGCGGTGGCGACAGATGTCTTCGGCTTGGGCGGCTTATCTCGATTAAATTGTGATGGATACGAACTCGAAAAACGGTTGACGAGCCAAACGCATTCTTTCACTTCCCTCAACTTCGTGTTTTAGGAATTCCATAAGCTTCTCCAGGAGGGCTTCACTTGAATTATGCTTTCCATCTTCATCAGGCTTGTGATGATGACGAGTCCTTTCCCACGCGACGAAGAGATCTTCAGGTAAAGCTGATTCCACCATGGGGTACAGAATAGCAGCGCATTTATCTGTTGTGACCCCTAAAGACCCCAACGCTCGTAGTTGTGATGATAACCGAACGTATACAGTCGAAAAAGATGTCGTGTTCCTTCCATGAGCATTTTCCAAAATGATAGCAATCAAATCCCTTACGTACACTTCCACCAACATGTCTTCACGGCCAAAACGTTCCTTAAGAGTGCTGATGGCAAGTGGATAATTTGCCGCTGAGTTTGGAAAGGATGAAACTATTTCCTCCGACACCGATCCCTTTATCATGCAATTTTGTAGGTATTGGAACTTGACACAGGCCGAAATGGAGTCATCATCGTGGACGCTTTGAAAGGCTGACCAGAACTGCAGCCACTCCCGTGCTTGTCCTCCAAATTTCGGTAGTTCCAACTTCGGAAGTCGATGAAGATTTGACTTTCCTTCGTTCCCCCCGGAAACTATTGATTCTCGGGCTACTGTTGGTTTTGCTAGTAATTGTTCCATTTTTTGCAAAACGCCTTCAGACCTTCCAAATAGATTCGCTTGAACGATATCGACATCTTCAATTTCTTCATCTTCTCTATCCGCCTTTATCAGTTGTTCGATGAGACAATCACTGGCAATTAAGAACCTGTCTTTACATCTGAGGAGCTTTGGTCGTAGAGACATCAACATTTCTAGGCTTGATTCTTGCTTTCCAAGTTCGCCATCTGCTTCTGCAATAACACTTTCCAAAGTCCTCTTTTTCGTCTTACAAGCTTTCTTGAGTTTGTCCATCTTAAATCCTGGCAAGGCTCGCCACAATGTTCGGTACACTTTTTGAATGGTACACTATGACAGGTTCGTTTGGTATTGAAAGAATGATTCAATTAATCATCCTTGATATTTTAAATTTTATTCAGGATAAATATAGATATAAATATTATGTTACAAATTAATTTTAGTAATTAAAGAAGTTAAAAAATGTTCGATTGAAAAGGATGGATTGGGAAGGAAGTCAGTCCGTGTTGGCCGTCAGAATTCGAAGGGCCCACGCCCGTGCTTCCCACGTGACCGCCGCCGCCGCGCATGCGCGCCGACCGTGACGTCGCCACCGTCCGTCGGCGGTGGTGTTGGTTGAAAACTGTTCTTCTCTTCGTCGCGCGGGCGTGCCTTTCACTAACAATATATATAGAGAGAGATAATATAAATGAGTTTTAAAAATTGTAAAAAAAAAATGCATCGGCCGGGAATCGAACCTGGGCCGCCCGCGTGGCAGGCGAGCATTCTACCACTGAACCACCGATGCTTTAAAAAATGGCCATATTTAGGTATTCATTCCATTCCGGATTAGTCCGCGTAAAAAAAAGTTCTTCAAATGAAAAAAAGAAATAGCCAAAAATACTAATCAAAATGCAGCCGAAAATTTTCCTCAGGTTTATAAAAAGCGAAATGCAAAATTTGGTTCCAATTGGTTCAGTAGTTTTTGAGTTTATCGCGAAACAGACAGACAGACAGACAGACAGAAATTGACTTTTATATATATTTAAAAAAATACAATATAACGCGGCTGATGATTGTAAAACGAAAATTAAAATTATACCGCGAATGTTTCTTTTAAAAATCGAAATTTATTTTCAAAGAGAAATAGCGACATTTCTAACTTTGAGGATGAGGTATGGAATGGTGAAACATGAAGAGTAATGGAGAACGGAAAAATAAAAAGTGTCCAGGGGCGGGAATCGAACCCACACCCTTCTGCTTACCGGGCAGGTGCCTTGTCCACTCGGCTACCCTGGACGTATTTTTCCGTTCATAACTTATATTTAAAGTAACATTTAAAATACAATATAACGCGGCTGATGATTGTAAAACGAAAATTAAAATTATACCGCGAATGTTTCTTTTAAAAATCGAAATATATTAATTTTCGTTTTACAATCATCAGCCCCGTTATATTGTATTTTAAATGTTACTTTAAATATAAGTTATGAACGGAAAAATACGTCCAGGGTAGCCGAGTGGACAAGGCACCTGCCCGGTAAGCAGAAGGGTGTGGGTTCGATTCCCGCCCCTGGACACTTTTTATTTTTCCGTTCTCCATTACTCTTCATGTTTCACCATTCCATACCTCATCCTCAAAGTTAGAAATGTCGCTATTTCTCTTTGAAAATAAATTTCGATTTTTAAAAGAAACATTCGCGGTATAATTTTAATTTTCGTTTTACAATCATCAGCCGCGTTATATTGTATTTTAAATGTTACTTTAAATATAAGTTATGAACGGAAAAATACGTCCAGGGTAGCCGAGTGGACAAGGCACCTGCCCGGTAAGCAGAAGGGTGTGGGTTCGATTCCCGCCCCTGGACACTTTTTATTTTTCCGTTCTCCATTACTCTTCATGTTTCACCATTCCATACCTCATCCTCAAAGTTAGAAATGTCGCTATTTCTCTTTGAAAATAAATTTCGATTTTTAAAAGAAACATTCGCGGTATAATTTTAATTTTCGTTTTATATATATATATATAAGATAAGAGATATTTTTCCCGATATAATTTTGTAGCTGATAATCAAACATGATACAGCAATATCGTCATCATCATTTTCAGAATAAAAATATATAGTTTTAATAATTGATTTATATATTTTTTAAAATAGCCTATCGTCTTCCCCGTATTTTTTTACCTATGTATGGAAATTTTGGTTTGTATTAGTGAACTACTGCGAATTTGTATACCGGATTTATATATAGAGAGATACTAGCGGACGTACCCGGCTTCGCCCGGGGTTTTTACCCGAGTAAAGGTTTGTCTAGCGAACATTTGTTAAAACAATTCTCTAAAAACTTATAAAAAAAAAAAGATATATTTTGATAATTTGAAACTCGTAAATTTGAATCTCTCGATAAAGTGAACATTTTTTCCCGGTCCCTGTGTGTGGTGTCATCCAGAATTTTGTCTTTCCTAATTTTCTACATTACAAAATCATCGTTTTATCAAGTGAACATTTTTTCCCGGTCCCTTGAAAAATACTCGATACGTTGAATAAAATCAATATTAATTTGTTCCCTCGGTAATTGTAAGTTAAAGGAATAGTATCTTCGCCTTGGAATTGTATCATCATTCTTTAATCAAATAAATTGCCGTGTCATCCTGAGATAATCTTACTTTTGATAAATAATATTTAAGATAACAAACTTAGTGATAGGAAAACTTGTTATCATCGTCACAATGGGGGCGCTGCTTGCGAGTTAAACCTACAAATCTGCAAATAACTCTAAGGGTATTCAAGATATTCATGAAATTATTTTTCCAAAACCTTCCCGGTGATATACCTAATAATATCCCAAATTTCACGGCGATTTGATGTATGGTTTTTGAATCTATAGAGTACAGACAGACAGACAGACATTTAATTTTATATATATAGATTTTTTCCCGATATAATTTTGTAGCTGATAATCAAACATGATACAGCAATATCGTCATCATCATTTTATGAATAAAAATATATAGTTTTAATAATCTATATATATATAAATGAATGTATGTCTGTTTGTTTGTCCTTTATGCCTGACCAAACCACTCATTGGATCGCCATGAAACTTTGGGAAGTTATTTAGTATAGTACTGGGAAGGTTTCTAGCAAATGAATTTTTTGAAATAACTTTTCGCCTAGAAATAATCAAGATAAATATTCTAATTTATCTGTTATAATTCAACAATCTGCTCTAAATATTATCATGATGATACGATGATTTTGTAATGTAGAAAATTAGGAAAGACAAAATTCAGGATGACACGGCAATTTATTTGAGACAAGAATAATGATACAATTCAAAGGCAAGATACTATTCCTTTAACTTCCAATTACCGAGGGAACCAATTAATATTGATTTTATTCAACTTATCGAGTATTTTTTCAAGGGACCGGGAAAAAATGTTCACTTTATCGAGAGATTCGTTAGACAAACTTTTACTCGGGTAAAACCCGGGCGAAGCCGGGCGGGTCCGCTAGTTGATTTATATATTTTTTTAAATAGCCTATCGTCTTCCCCGTATTTTTTTACCTATGTATGGAAATTTTGGTTTGAATTAGTGAACTACTGCGAATTTGTATACCGGACATACAGACAGACAAACAAACATACAAACATTCATTTTTATATATAAAGAGATATTTTTTCCGATATAATATCGTAGCTGATAATCAAACATGATACAGCAATATCGTCATCATCATTTTCTGAATAAAAATATATAGTTTTAATAATTGATTTATATATTTTTTGAAATAGCCTATCGTCTTCCCCGTATTTTTTTACCTATGTATGGAAATTTTGGTTTGAATTAGTGAACTACTGCGAATTTGAATACCGGACATACAGACAAACAAACATACAGACATTCATTAATATATATATAGAAATATAAATTGAACATTTGTTGTTGGCCGAACGGAAGAACAAGAGCTAAATAAAAATTCATGGTCAAGTTTGAGTTGTTGTACATCTAATAACGACACAACATAAATTATCAGAGATAGATAAATTTAAGGTATGTCCCATAAGTTCCCGGACTGGGTCCATAAAAAAAAAGGTAAGATTTTTTAAAATTTTTTTAATTAAAACTTTTCAAAGTAATCCCCCCTTGCTTCAACGCACCAGCGCCATCGTTTCTCCCAATTGTCGAAACAGTTTTTATAGGAATGCTCTTCAATGCCAGCAGCGATTTTTCTATTATGTCTTCCCTGGTGTTAAAATGTCTTCCTTTTAGAACTGCTTTGAGTTTGGGGAACAGGAAAAAGTCATTTGGTTCGATGTCTGGGGAATAGGGTGGTTGAGGTAGGATTTCTGTCCCGTTTTTCGCTAAAAAACTCGTCACCAAGTGCGCTGTGTGAGGGCGGGCATTGTCATGGTGTAGGATCCAGTCACCATTAGTCCATTTTTCTGGCCTTTTTTTTCGAATCGCTTCCCTTAGACGGCGAAGAATGCTCAAATACATTTCCTTAATAACTGTTTGGCCTGCAGGAAGATACTCGTGATGAACAATGCCCTTGTATCCAAAAAAGCGACCAGCAACACCTTGTTTCTGGATTTCAATATCCTGGATTTTTTGGGTCTAGGCTCACCCTGACCTCTCCACTCGGCAAATTGACGCTTGGTTTCAGGGTCATAGCCATAGACCCATGTCTCGTCGCCTGTGATTATCTTGTCTTTTCATTCCGGATCCGTTCTTGTCATTTCCAGCATGTCCTCACAGGTTGCAAGCCGACACAGTTTTTGCTCATTAGTGAGGAATCTTGGGATGAATTTTGCAGGAGTCTTTTTGATTTGGTTACGATCCTTCCAATCGTTGTTTTAAAGATGCCTGTGTCGTGCTATAGCTTCAGAAAAGTGGTTCGAGGATTTTATTTTATCAAATCGGTGATTTTTTTTGCACATTTTAATCAGTCCTTTGAAATTTTGGACGTCCTTGACTAGGATCATCTTCAATGGAAATTCTGCCAGCTTTAAATCTAGAATGTCATTTAAAAACAGTTGTTCTCTTTGGGGTGTCATTGGGGAATGCTTTATTAAGCATTTCAAAAGTTTCGGTTGCTGATATTTGAAGTTTCACGCAAAAATCTATGCAAATCCTCTGCTTCAATTTTTGTTCCATCGTAAAATCGCCGCAGCGCAAGGTGTAACCTTTAAATAAATTAGAATAACTTTGGCGCACGTACCGCCTCGATATTGGTACCACCGTGTTGCCAGATATTTTTTCTATAATAAACTGTCAAATTTATTTACATTTTTCATTTATTTATTTTTTATGGACCCAGTCCGGGAACTTATGGGACATACCTTGTATTTTACAAATGAATTAAAATAAATATAATTAATACTGAGAGAGAGTTGAATTAAAAAATTAGAAATTTATTATATTCGAAATTTAAATCGCTGAGAGGAATCCAGCAAACCGCATATAATATATTATTATACTTTTTTTGCTACTTGTTTTAATTTGCATTTACCTATTTTACATATCTCGGATTGCATTTAAAAATTGTCATCCAATTATTCTACTTTTGGCGAAATGGTGTTTTATTAATTTATCATTTGATATTATTAGGGTTCTTTCTTGGTATTCAAAAAGGAAAAAATACGTGTCAATCAGTTATATTTTTCATTTTATCAAACAATTTGGCCTCTGAATCTATGATTCTGGTAGAGCGCCAACTGTCGAATAAAATTGTAACTAAAATCAATTTTGAATTTTTCATTATTTGCCATAAATATCCCATTGCATCTTGAACCAAATGGTGTTTACCGCATTGCTCTAGCGTAAATATTCGCAGAGTTATCAATTTTAAAAGTTGTGCAAGACTTTTGGATCACCCTGTATATAAAGTCGTGTTCCATAGGAGCTGTTCTGTCGTATTAGGACGTGAAGATGAGTTTTTTTTTTGGTTGAAATTTTGTCTATTTTATCGAAATTATGTAACGAATTGTTCACATTTAATCTTGTTCTTAGAGGTATATTATAGATGTTTAGGCAGTTATCATATATTGAGAATATTCTAGGAAAAAAGAGAATGCTATGCGTCAACCCCACCATTTACAAACTTGATTCAATTATTAAGCGTTCTATTTCAGATTCATTGTTTATTTTAAAATTTGAAGAGCTTTTATAATGAAACTTTATCTCTACCTGTCCTAGAAAGTTGGAATACGTGTTGAAATGTTCAATATATAAATCAAACATAAACATATTTGATATAACTTTATTAATTTTTCAAAATAAAACTGTAAGTCGTTTGAATATTAATTTTCAAATAATAAATTTTAATTTTTGTTTTAAGTTTAGATAGAGAAGGTGAGAGTCAATTGTTGAACTGTCGGACAAAGTTGACGAATCATTTTTTGGGGCACTCGCACTTGGAGCTTAGGTCGACGTAGGTCCTGCCAGCCAGGATAGGGGACGCCACGTAGGTTTCGAAAAAATTGCCAAAAGATCCATCAGGTTTCTGATCCTTCATAACCGCCAGAATAGCTTTCTTGTAGTTCCATCCGGTTTTCTCACAGTTTGCGGACAGTACCTGTAACAACATACTTCAAATTTAGAAAAATGTCTTGTTAATGAATTTTATGCACACACATACATACAGTTTTCGTTAAGATATCCCCGGTCTTATATATATCCATCACAGGAAGGAAGCATAAATGAAGCTCTTATGCTCCAGACAGCGCAGAGCCCAACAGCCTCCAGGTCCGACGCATGTCCAGTGTCCTGGAGGTTGTTGGGTTCTGCGCTGCCTGGAGTACTTGCCATTTTGTATTTCTTTCTCTGAAATCTAATAATCTGAAATATATCATATAATTAACAAACTAAAATATAATTATCACTTTTTACACTCGTTGGAACGATTAAATATACTTAATAAAATTTAAAAAAAATGATCATAACACCTATATTTAGTTTTATTTATAATCAGCCCAATATATAGAAGAGTAAATAGTTCTGGAAAGTAAACAAACAAAACTGTTAGGAGCTATCACCCAGTTGATATACATGTAGAAAGGCTTTTAAAATACACTTAAATGATAAGTTCCTCTCAAAGCGTCGTCGCCAGTTTGTTTCAAATATTACCCTAATGATTACCCTAATAATTTTTTTTTCTAAACGCTGAAAATATAAAAGCTTTTGATATTCATTTGCTGGTTCGAAGCTTCTCCAAATAATGCAGCTACATTAACCGATCTTCTTTTTTTATTCTCGAAGCTTCGGTGATTCTGTTACCCTACACAAAGTGAATTCTTGTCATCCTCTTTAAGTTAAATGACAGAGAGTCAAGGAAATGTCGAGTAGAAAATAGAAGTAGAGCTCTTAGTAGAGTTTCATTATTTGGATAAAACATTTTTGCCTAGCCGAAGAGGTCTTCGATCTAAAGGACTATGAAGGGCGACCATGTACCTTCTATTTTCAAGGTAAATCTACTTTAATACACTTTTAAATATCAAGTTGCAAATATAGTGTGGCGAAGAAATAATTTATTATTTAATTCAATTTATTTATTCAATGGAAATATTTAGAAAAATATTTAATTTAATTATTCAATATAAAATAATGATCGAAATATTTCTTTGCGTGCTTGCTCAAGATTCTCTAACTGTAGATAGTTTTGTTGAGTTGTTGATAATTGTCGACTTGTCGTGCTGACTTCATCAATAAATACGCTTAGAGCTTAAGATATACAAATAGTTGATTTCTACGTTACAATATTGTGCCTGTCATTCATATATCCATCTTGAAATAATTACACCAATATGGATTGCTGTATCTTACCTCGGTAGCTAAGGTGTTATTCCAGAGATGAGTTCCAAAGCTACCGTCCGGCTTCTGTTTGCCTTTGAGGTAGGTGATGGCCTTAGCCAGTGCAGCTTCACTCTCGGGGGTGGATTTACCCACTCTCTTCAGGCAGGTCAGAGTTAGACCAGCGAGAGCTTTGGTATCTAAACACATATTTTCTCTTGCGTGAGTCACCGTTTATATACACTGCATATAAATATGGAAGAAGGATATTTTTTAAAAAAGCCTATTTCTAACTCGTCTAATATATTCAATAATTATTTTCTTTCAACATTTATAATCTCCCATGTAATTTCGTCTTATTAGAGCTAAGCAAAATTATATACAACAACACAACAAAATACTTTATTAAGACACTATTGTCTTATAAGGGGATTCCCCTAAAAGGATATATGTGTATATGAGTGGGGAGGAGAAGCAATTTAGAGGAGAGGGGGAGCAATCAGCCGTTGTCTGTGGAGTTGAGCACTTAAGCAAATTAGAGGATCTATATAGAAATTATGTATTTTTGTGATATAAGTATAAAAAAATATTTCCCGATATATTTACGAAAATAATATTACACGAAAGTGTATACACGTTTTTGAAAAATCTATTCTATGTAAATACGTCTAAATGCTATATTCATATTGAGTCATGGGGCCAGTATTTAGAGAGTAAAAGTTATAAGGATGTGGAATATTTTAATGATTTTCAAAAGAATATTTCGATGTTTATAATATAGAATAAAGATAGTTTAAGTGTTCCATTGCTTCTATTGTCAATATTTGGCATTCGTTATCTTTTATACAATACATTCGTGCTGCAGATTCAGAATAGGCTTAGATCAAGTAAGAGGTGTGATCGAATGTTCTTTATTAGGCAGTATATTTTTGCGTTTTAAGCGAACTTTTTAGAGTTCTGGATGTTTTTACTATGTATGATTTTGTAGATAAACTGCGTAGTAATTGGTATGTCAAGTTGTTTCTATTAGAATTCTTGTGAACAAATAAATTGAAATAGGATATTCAGTATTTTGAAACCTTAATCATACTTTGTTTTAAACAGAATCACTATTTCCCTAGGAATTTTTGACTCATATGAATATGAAGAAGGTTTAATAGAATCGTTAAATGTGCACTCTTGCCATTTCAGAAAAGTATTTCTTCTACATTTTTTACTTCAATGAGATAGGTTGAAAGGCTCCGCGAAGGACATTTTCCAGGTGAGTAGATTGAAGAAATTTGAAGCGTTTTCTGTGCTTGCTGTTTTGTTGTTTCCTTTCCATCTTATTTGTGTATATACGTTTGATTCCATCATCGCAAGAATGACAGGAGACTATTTATATAAAATATCTATTGTGAATAAGAAAATATATGCCCCAAAAGTAAAATTACACTGAGATTAGAAATTATGGAACTCCCGATTACTTACTGAGAGTTGCTGATTAAATAGATAGAAGTTATACTCCTGGATGCTCCTGTTGATGGGCATTTTAGAGAAAAAGCTAGAGGAATAAAATTATAGAATAAACTTAACCCTAGATGTTTTATTGATTTTATTAAATGAATTGTTCTCCGTGTTACCTTGCCATGGTGCCGGGCCATTCTCCTGCTCGATAATGTCGAGGACCTTCTGCATGTTCACTGGCAAGATGGTTCCGCCGCCATTGCACACCGCCAGCTGGTTGAGGGCCAGGGAGAATGGAGACTGGAACTCCGTCCTTGCCTGTTCCAAGGCCGTCACGTCGATGTTGCCCAGGTACTTCTGTGGGTCCTGACAGGTTGCCAGGATTCCATTGATGTGCCAGGCGAGGAAGTAGGACTCATTCCTGACACACACCTTGACTATTTAGTGGATAGAAATCTGATAAATCTAAGAGGACAAAGTCTAACTGCATGTGATGCCCCCTGGATAGCCAAAACAACAACAGGAGTTCTTTTAACCATCATGGAGACATATGGACTTCAGTACCCATGACCTTTTATGAATATAAAATGGGATAATAGAAAAAAAAAAGATAATCCTAGGTACATCCCCTCAGATCTGGGGTTGATTCGCAATCGCATAATAAAATTTTAACATGTTTTTCGGAATTAATAGTATTTTTAAAACTTTTCATAAGGAACCATAATATTTTAATACAATTGAAGCGATCATGTTCCTTCAAAACATATTAAATTGTAACAGAATATTGAACTTATTTACTATCTATCTCAAACTCGATTGATCAGATAGTGTATTAACGTTCATTGTGTATATTACATTCTGGCTTCACTCGTTTATTTAGTCATATAGAAATACCCTAAAAAAGAAAACCTGAAGTATTATACAAACTTCAATGTTGGTTTATTTTCACCGAAAATATTTACTATAAGTGGTTTTCAAAGTTCTTTCAATTTTGAATCATACAAAAAACATAATTCTGCAGTTGATTTGTTCTATATTTTTGCAAACGAATTTTATAAATACCGAAAGAGAGTTGATTATATACCGATATCAAAAGATTTTAGAGAATTCTAAGAAATTATAATTTGTTTCGATGTGTTAATTATAAATTATTATTATGAATTTATATTTAAGGAATAACGTAATATATATATTCCTAGGACATTAATGTCGTCATTCAAGGTCTAGATGGACTCGACCTGTTTGTCTAGTACTTATTTCTTGACTTTTCCTCACATTTAAAACTTAACGATGTCAGTTGTTTGAAAGTTTCAAGTACAGGAGTTTTCACTCTTTAGCTTTCTCAAAATACCGTATATTGATTTTATATATATGAAGAATTTCAGGTATCTGTATATGAAAATTGAAACTAATTAGCCGGAAATATATTTTTTAAACTAATAAAACAAGCGTTCTCACGATCTTTACTATTAAAAATAAAAAAGGCATATCCTGACCAGGAGCACATGTTCTTTTCAGAAGGCAAGGCGCCGAGCGCCATCTGGTGGAACAGAAATCAACTAATCATTGATTTAGCCTGTTCCCTGATATTTGGCCAACCCAATTTCTTGATAAATCAAGAAAAGCTATCCACGAACGCGTTTCGCGCTGTTGGCGCTCCTCAGCGTGGATCTTTACTATGATGAAAAATATCGGGAGAATGCGGCTCATTAGTGATGAACTTCCCTAATATTTTTCAGCGCAGTAAGGAAAGCGTGAGATAATGTTTTATTTATAAATATAGAAGGGAGTGAGAAATAAGTATTCGCGTGTGGTGTGTGTGCTATATTTCGTCAATTATAATATAAAGAAATGTCTTAAATAAAAATTACTTGTATAGTCTCTCTACTGATTCTGCCAAAGTTATCACAAATACTTATATCATATTTGTCTATAAATAAAGAAGTAATGGTAACCTGTAGATGCAAGAATCAGTCAAATATATATGTATGTGGGATACATAATGAAGATATTATATACGTATTAGACGAAAATTAAAATATCAACGATTCAAATATTCTATTCATAATAAAATTGTGAAAAACGTTTAAAAATACATTTTTCCCCTTTGTAAGATATAGTCAATGTTTTTTTTATTAGGCACGTTGAAGAGCGATTGCGACTTGAAAGTTAGTATTTTAAAATAAAAGGAAACTCATTGTGATAAAATATTTCTGTATTTTTAAAAGATTAAAATACTATTCAAAGCGATAACGTGGACAGTAGTCGAGCCAAATGCCCTTGGACGAAATTTTAAATAGCGTACATCAATTTATGACCTGTTAAAGGAAATTTGGCTTGTATGCTAGCCAGGTTAGATTAAATAAAGATATTTATCGCTTTAAATAATATTGAATCTCTGATTTTTTAATCTTCGTTTACTGAATGGAGTAGAATTTGTTGGATGTTATATAGTTAAAATAATAATTTTTATTCTATGATTACAATTCGATAAAATAATCCCTTGAATCAATATTAAAACAAGAACATTAAGACTCCAGGGAAAAGTTTCTTTTAAGAATATATATTTTTTAAATTTAAAAATCTCTCAAGCTTTGGAGCAAGAAAGCCCTTCTACGAGATTATTTTATTGGCATTTTAATAATGTAAAATATTTTCTTCCGTAGAAGGGCTTTCTTGTCCGAAAGCTTGAGATATTTTTAAATAAAAATATTTTTAAAATAAAAATTTCCCTGGAGGCTTAATGTTCTTGTTTTAATTTTAATTCTATGATTATATTAATCTGTTACTTTATGATATATGGTGTCAGGAATGTATATATTTGTGAGCTAATAAAAAGAAATGAGAGGTAAAAAATATAATGTTAGAAAGTGAGTAGGTTTTGCCAGTAAATGGAAACTTGTATATATATTTAGAAAATTATTTCTGTGAAAAAAGACAATTCGGCCAGTTGGAGTTTTTATTTTCTAAACGTTTCGACAAAAATATTTTGAAGAATAAATAAAAATAAAGCATTTGGCAAGGCGTTAAAAATTGTTTTATTATTTATTTTTATATTTTATTGTTTAAAAACAACTTTTAACGCCTTGTCAAATGCTTTATTTTTATTTATTTCTCCTGACGAAAATAAAAGTTTTTGTCGAAACGTTGGGAAAATAAAAACACTAACTGGCCGAAGTGTATATTTTTCACAGGAATATGAATGCCGGCTAGGCAACTTCTATATTCAGGATTATAAAATTATGTTTATTTAATTAAAAGAAGAACATTAAGCTTCCAGGGAAAGGTTTATTTTAATCCCTGTAGGCTCATTGTTCTTGTTTCATATTGATTCAAGTGATTATTTGATCGAATTATGCTCATTTAAGTTATTTAGTTTTTTTCTTCAATAAAGAAAATTTTTGTTTTTAAAAGGGAGTAATAATTATGCGATTGAGCGAACAGAATTAGGTTTATATTGAAAGGGAGATGTACTTGTAAAGATCGGCTAGTAGGTAGCGAGCCACGGATTCCTTGATCAACATGGAGACCCCATGACCACATTGTTGCTTGCTGTCATCACAGAAGAAGTAATCTTTCTCCAGGAAGGTGAGAGCGAAGGCAGCATGATACGCCCAGCCGCCCCAGTTGTGGCATTGGTTGATGATATAGCGCCGAGCTCTGTCACGGGCCCGTTCAACCTTGGCCATCAGACTGCGGTCCTCTCCAGTTAGAGAACAGAATGGCTTGGGCCGCACTGGAACAATCCCCAGCCAAACATTCAAATATGATGCATTAGCTCGTCATCTGTTATGAAAATTAGAAACTATTATAGTAGAAATTGTATGAATTCGTAGAAAAGAATCATACGCGTTTATAATAGTTTAGAAATTTCATTGAGATACGAGTCAAAAGGCAATTCATTGAATAGGTTTAGATAAAAAAAAGGACATACCTGGATATTTTAAAGGGAAAATAATTCTTTAAAATATTATGGCGAAGAAATAATTTTCGAAAATACCCAGCATAATATAACTCTGTATTTATGAGATCTTCATATATGTTTTATAGATTTGTTGTTAAATATTCTTTAGCTATAAATGATTTGTTAGTTTAATTGTAATCGCTTAGTCGTGTTAAAGTCATAAATAAAATATATTCTGTTTTATCATCTGATCTGTCTAGTCATACATTGCCACTATACAATATATATTTTCTAATCCAGATACGCCCTTCTTTGAACAAACATTGAGATTTGTATAATTTCCCGCTCACACGACCATTTTTTTAAGATGGCAAACCACAGTGGAACAAAAACAACGAAACGTTTTTATTCAGGTTTGTTCTATAATAACTTATAAACCCATTTTATATCCAAGTAAAATCAATAAATTCCAACCATGGCCAAATATCATGGAAAACCCTAAATAAACGTTTGGATCATTTTTGATCCACTAGATGGAGCTTTGCTATCTGAAATGCTCATCATATAAGCGGTCAGGAAACAACCTTTTTATTTTTAATATCAACACCATACCTTTTTACTATACATTATTTCTCTTTTTTCATATATAATATGAAATATTTTAATACTAAAATTAAATATGAGGAATTAACGTGTTACCTTTATATAAAAAATATAGATTTTTACATATTTGATGCGCTCCTTCATTTATTCAAAATAATCTCTAGAATTTTAAATTTTATTCAATACACATTATCTACATACAATATTAGCATTGGTTTTATAACATTCCCTTTGTTTATATCGCAATTATTTATTTTGAAGGAGGAGCCTCGGAAGCAAAGACTAAAAAATCACCAACTACGAGGAAGTCAACAAATATAGTAACTTTAAAAGGTATTTTGTTTATTATTTACTTTTTTTACCTAGATTATTGAAACCTCCGCTTGGGAAACGTGTATGACACAAAGAAGTAGGGAATCAGAGTGAATGACCCTACAAAGTTGCAACACCATGTAACAATATTAAGCATGACCTTTCTTCCTCAAATAACTTCCTATTATCCAATACAAAAATAGAGCTCTAAAACCGCGGTATGATTAGTTCAGATGGCGAAACTGACCAGAGTGTTACACCAATGTGAATCAAGTTCCTTTAAATATATATTTTCAGAGAAAAAATTGTTCCATATTTAGAGATAAAAATCAAGATTAATAGTTCAATTTTTTATTTAAAAAATAATTTCGTAAAAAACCTCATATTTATATATATGTGTGTGTGTGTGTGTGAAAAACAATAAAAAATAAAAATATAAAACGGGTCAGGGGTTGATATTTAAAAAAAAAGCATATCCTGACCAGGCTCACATGAGCATTTCTAGATGGCAGAGCGCCATCTAATGGAACAAAAATAAACTAAACGTTTATTTGTTGTTTTTTGATGATTGACAAACTTCTCCTTTAAATGTATTATTTATCTATATAGATAATACCGTAACAGAGTTTTCCATTGTAAAGTCCTGAGCTATCTCCTCCGAAGATTCTGAACTACACATAACGATCTATATACCAAAATTTTCGTTATTTTTTTCTTCGTATGATAGGCCTGTTTTTATTTTCCTAATGTTAACAGTTATTTTTATTTTTTAATTTAATCTATTTTACAATCGTAGATTTTTTGCATTTATCATCATCAATTCGTTTGTTTTGAAATGCGTTCTTTTGTCTTATTACTACAACCAATCGTGATGAAACTTTGGGAAGATGTTTAGTATACTACCGGGATGGTTTCTGGCTAATTACTCTTTAGAAATAACCTTTCGTTGCATTTTTATTTACGATAAAACGTAGATTCACTCGCAATCAGCGCCCCCTCGCGGTAGACATATGGCCTTAAATAGCCTCGCATGATCTTATTTGTAACGTCAAGCTTAGCTTATAGGTTAGGTACACAGCTTCGTACCCCCGCAACCTAGGTTCGAGGCTCAGCGTAGGTGCTTTTTTTTTTCATTTCTTTTATATTATTGTAGCAAATTATTAAAAATATTATTTTATTTAAAATGTAGGCTTTTTAAAATAAAAATTAACATACACAATTTTTTAATAATATTTGTAACAAACCTAGGTTCGAGGCTCAGCGTGGGTGTCTTTTTTATTTTCGTTTCTTTTATATTATTGTAGAAAGGTCTGTTTTTACAGCATTATTATATTTTGATTGGTTTATTTTAAATATGTTTGTTATGAAGGCTCTATGTAATACTATTTAGAGCACATTTTACATTTTAAACACCTAAGCCCCCCTCTTTTTAATATTGTAGCAAAGTATTAAAAGTATTATTTTATTTTAGATGTTTGCCATGAAACTTTGGGAAGTTGTTTAGTATACTATCAGGACGATTTCTAGCGAATTATTTTAGAATAATATTTATAACAATAATTATAGCGAAATTAAGACATAGTGATTATATTCTGTGTTTGTGCATATATTAATATTTAACAGAAAATGTTAGAACGTTCTATTAGAATATCTCGAAAACAAAAAACAATACATATAAACGAGTTCACTGACATTTATTAATGCAGTGATTATAATCAATGATTACAATGAAGGGCTATATTATCGATATATATAAAAAATCACTTTCAAATTTTAACGTAACGTTCCATTCTCAATCCCGTAGGGCTTTAGATCGGCTAAAACATTTTTATCTTTATAAGTGAATATTAACTTTACTGTACTGAATAGTTTAGTATAATGTTAATTTAACATATTACAATTTAGCCACAGCAACGCGTGGCCGGGTTCGCTATTTATAATATATATTTTTGATTCATTTGATTATGATTATAATTTGTAAGTACTTTGTTATAGTTTTTCATTTAAATAGAGCTCAATTTCTGTGTATGTTTTCTATTTGCAGTATCTTTCCTAATGTCTTTGGCAACGTTTTTTTTCTCATAAATAGGCTGAGGTTATATTATTTTTCGAATTGTAGATTGAATTATTACTTTTATTCTATAAGAATTATCTTTTATAAGTGTTTGTTATAGTTTTTCATTTGAATTTAGCACAATTTTTGTATCTGGTTATCTTTTTTGGCGTCTTTTCATCTCTCTTTGGCATCTTTTTTTTTCTCATTAATAAGACCTAATCCAAATAATTTAATAGTGTGTGACGTTCCAGCAACAGCATCAGACAAAAGAATAAATGAACTAAAGAATAAAATTTATTTTTTCTTTTGTCTGATGATGGTGACATTTGGATTAGGTCTTATTTTTTTTATTAATTTGTTATAGTTTTTCATTTGAATTTAGCTCCATTTTTGTGTCTTATTTAATAAATAAACTAAAGAATAAAATCTCATTTATTCTTTTGTCTGATTTTTGTGTCTGATTTTCTTTTTTACAGTATCTTTCATAATGCCTGATTTGATTACTTGATCTGTTATAGGTTTTCATTTAAATTTAGCTCCATTTTTGTGTCTGTCGTTTTTTTTTTCTTCTCATAAATAGGCTGATGCTGTATTTGTGTACTCAATTTTTGCTTTTTGTGTCTGGTTTCTTTTTTGCAGTATTTTTTGGAATCCTTTTTTTTTCATCAATTGTTTCCTCACATGTTTGGAATTTTCTTTTTATGCCTGTCCTGGCTTTCAGTTTTATAGTTTTCCTCTGCTTGGTTCTTATTTTACCTTTTTTTTTTCAGCGTCTTCTGTCATGCCTCGAAAAGGCCGTGGAAGACTCACTCCCCTAACAGCTAGGCGTGCTAATATGACTCGCCGCAGACACAAAACCCCAATTGCTATTTCTCTTGTTTACTTTTTTACCAATGCCTATAATTTTTCACCTGAAAGATTTTTTATTTTATTTGTTATTCAATAAATTATTATCACTTATTTTTGGTCTTCTTTTTACTTACTTATTTTACTGGGGGGTTGGTGGAAGGATAGTCTAAGCCGTTGGTTTTCGACCGCTACGACCCGGGTTCGATTCCCGCATTGGGCACTTTTTTCTAAAAAATTAAAAAAAAAATGCTCCAATGGCTTCCGATTCTTGCAAAAGTCCAACCCCACCAGCAAGCGCAAGTAATCAAACGGGGCTCTGGCACATTTGTAAATGCAAAGTCGAACTGCTTTTCACATGTTTAGACATGTGGTGTACTTACAGTTAAAGCAGTCGCCTACACTACCCACCATGATTATCAAGGCCTGTACCACGTGTACTAGGGATAAGCAAAAAAAAAATATATTTTACTCATTGATCTATACATACAATTATTTGCATACAATTATTTACATACAAATATATGCATACAATTATATACATACACCTTTCTACATTTTTGCACTCTGCAGTCTAATATGTTGTTAATAATAGGGGTTTTAGACAAATATCAACTGTTGAAATTTGATTTTCCAAAATAGTTGAATTATCGAAAGTGTCGAATTAGTTTGTCATATGATAGGCCGTAGGTCGAGACATCCAAAAATGGTCGAATTATCGTGTGTTGAATTAATTAGATTATATTGTATATATAAAAATATAGAATTGTTGTTTTTAATGAGGTCTTTTAAATGAATTTATTCCTTTAATATTTTGTCATATCTGCAATTTTTTTTCATTTCCAAAATATTTATTTACACTTTCACCAATGCCTATAGGATCTTTGCGATGGAACGGGTATGGTGTTCTAGCGCATGTGCTCTCATGTCCTTGAGGCACAAATACTGACAGTACCCAAAGTTGAACACACTGTATAATGTCTGAAATATATGACTATAAAGAGGGCTCAAGGCCAAACCTTTGCTACAAGAGCCTGTGTTTACACACAGACGACTTTATGTTTTTAATGAGGTCTTTTAAATGAATTTATTCCTTTAATATGTTGTCATATCTGCAATTTTTTTTTCATTTCCAAAATATTTATTCACACTTTCACCAATGCCTATAGGATCTTTGCGATGGAACAGGTATGGTGTTCTAGCGCATGTGCTCTCATGTCCTTGAAGCACATATACTGACAGTACCCAAAGTTGAACACACTGTATAATGTCTGAAATATATGACTATAAAGAGGGCTCAAGGCCAAATACAAAATACAAATACAAATATATGCATACAATTATATACATACACTTTTCTACATTTTTGCACTCTGCAGTCTAATATGTTGTTAATAATAGGGGTTTCAGACAAATATCAACTGTTGAAATTTGATTTTCCAAAATAGTTGAATTATCGAAAGTGTCGAATTAGTTTGTCATATGATAGGCCGTAGGTCGAGACATCCAAAAATGGTCGAATTATCGTGTGTTGAATTAATTAGATTATATTGTATATATAAAAATATAGAATTGTTGTTTTTAATGAGGTCTTTTAAATGAATTTATTCCTTTAATATGTTGTCATATCTGCAATTTTTTTTCATTTCCAAAATATTTATTTACACTTTCACCAATGCCTATAGGATCTTTGCGATGGAACAGGTATGGTGTTCTAGCGCATGTGCTCTCATGTCCTTGAAGCACATATACTGACAGTACCCAAAGTTGAACACACTGTATAATGTCTGAAATATATGACTATAAAGAGGGCTCAAGGCCAAACCTTTGCTACAAGAGCCTGTGTTTACGCACAGACGACTTTATGTGACTTTTTCAAGTGTGCGAACTTTGGATAGCATACATGTAAAGTTGAACCCAAGTATATATAAAATGTAGTTTTTAATGAGGTCATTTAAATGAATTCCTATTATAAATCGTCTCCTCTGAAATATAGTTTGTAAATTTATATTCTGATTTATTTTATCCTTTTTTTTTTTCATTTCCAGAATATATATTTACACTTTTCACCAATGCCTAAAGTTTCTCACCTGAAAGAAAAAAAACTCCGCCTTTGCCGGTCCCAAGCCAGGATGAAAAAGGAGGAGGGGGAGCAGTAACAAGCTCACTAAAAAAAACCTGGGCTCAGCTGGCCCGGCTGATAGTCCCTTGTAAGGGCTCCTAATCCAGGGATACATTCTTTTGGAGCTAAGTCAGTGGCCTGCCACTGAGTAGTGCTCCCAGTCTTGATGACAAAGGCAGACGCATTCTACTTCACCCAATCGTGATGGTTGTTAATTTCAAGCTTTACAAGCTTGACACTCTAATATGATTGAGTGAAGATAAGAAAGGAGAAAAAAATATTTTTTGTATTTTTTTTTGGCAATAATCTATTTATTATCAATTAATTTGATTTTGGTCTTTATTTATTATTCCCCTGCTCTATACATACATTTTGTACATTTAAAATGTCAGCCATTTTCTCTGTAATACCTTTTTAGCAGTGAAGTTATATTTGAGCAACAAACAATTGTTGAAATTTAAAATGGTCGAATTATCGATAGTGTTGAATTACACTTTGTTATATGATAGGCTGTAGGTCAAGACAACAAAACATGGTCGAATTATCGAGGTTATATTGTATATATAAAACTAGAAATGTAGTTTTAATGAGGTCCTTTAAATATTTTCATTCCTTTTATATGTTGTCTTATCTGCGATATAGTAGCATTTTTTGCAATTTTATTTGCTGATTTGTGTCATTTTTTCACTCTAAATATATTTATTTAAACTCCTCAACTAATGCCTATAGTTTCTTTCCTGAAATTGCTTAGCAAACATGAGTTGGTTGTATTGTTATGCTTCGGATATATTTTAATCCTAAGCAGGGTCTTTACGAATGGTACACGTATGGGTTACACAGTGCATGTGCTCTCATGTTCTTGAAGTAGTGTAGATGTGTTGTTTGCACTTTTATTTTCTGATTTGTTAGTATTTTTCTTCTTTTTTCATTTTAAATAATTTTTTAGGCATAGGAACTAATGCCTATAGTTTCTCACCTGCGGGCCCTTCGAGTAAACCCGGGGCGTTGCCCGGGTCACTCGGCTAGTTATACATACATTACAATAAGAAACACAATAAATACAGAATATAATAGTGGCTATATATATTTCTAATCAAGTTTTGTTCGTCACTTTTAACAACAACAACTTTTTTTTATTAGGTTATCATCATATCCAATCTCACAGAATATATATATATATATACGAGGGGTGTCCCATAAGTCCGTGGCCCGACTATGAGAACGAAATATTTGAAACTAATAAATTTTACCATATATACCTTAAAGTCTTGTATAAAAATATTTAAATTTTTAAGTTTCTACAACTATAACCGTTTTTTATGGGTTCTGAAAGAGGACAAGAAACAGGAATAATCTAAAATGGAGACAAACGAGATTCGTGCTGTAATAAATTATCTTTGTAAGAAAGAAATGTCGCCGAAGGAAATCTATGAGGATATGGTGGATACATTAAGGGAAGATGCTCCTTCCTATAGCACAGTAAAAAAAATGGGTAGCTGCGTTTAAATTAGAGAGGATCAGCACCGAACACTTGGCCTCAGGTAGCTTTCTGCCCGTTGGATTCCCAAACCTTTGACACCCGATCAAAAGGCTGTAAGGAGAAAGTTGTTTTCGGACAATCTTGCGTTATTTGAAGCCAATCCAGAGGAATTTGTCTGTAGATTTGTTACCATGGATGAGACTTGGGCCCATCACTTTACATCAGAGGCCAAGCAACAATCCATGCAATGGAGACACTCCGGTTCCCCTCCCCCCAAGAAAGCCAAGACAATTCCATCAGCAGGGAAGGTTATGGTGTCTGTCTTTTGGGATTCCGAGGGTGTACTTCTTCAAGACTTTCTGCAAAAGGGTCAAACCATCACTGGCAATTATTATGCAAATCTTGTGAAGCAACTACGAGCAGCTATCAAGGAAAAGAGAAGAAATGTTGTCCAGGAAGATTGTTTACCATCAAGACAATGCTCCGAGTCATCGGTCGCTGCAAGCCATGGCTACTATTTATGATTTTGGCTTTGACCATTTACCACATGCACCCTATTCACCAGATCTAGCTCCGTCTGACTTCCACCTATATTCTCATTTGAAAAGATCACTTTCTGACATTCATTTTAGGTCAGATGAAGAGGCAATTGATGCTGTAACCTCATTTTTTGAGGAACTTGAAACATCGTTCTTTTTGCAGGGCATAAAAGCATTAGAACATCGCTGGAAAAAGTGTGTGTGTGTGTGTGTGTGTGTATAAACCTTAAAGGGGATTATGTTGAAATATAAATCATAATCATTTTATTAATCATTTTCTTTATATGTCGGGCCACGGACTTATGGGACACCCCTCGTATATATATATATTTTATATAAAATTAAATATTCCCACATTATTTAATTTGTTCCGTGATATTTGGTTAAAGTTTATTTTTGTTCCACTAGATGGCGCTCTGCCATTTAGAAATGCTCATGTGAGCCTGGTCAGGATATGCCTTTTTTGTTTTTAATATAAATATTATATAATCCAAAATGCAGATAATTTATTTTTTAAAACATATATTTAATTTTCATTCATTGACTCTTCTACATTTTTGACCATATATTTAGAACATAACACTTTGAATATTGTTGTAAATATGCATAGTTGACCTACCTATTTTTTTATAATGCAAGAATATAGAATTCATTATATAAATTCTATATTATTGTGAAAAATAATTTTATGTGTAATTTGCTTCAAGTAATTCAAAATAAAAACTACTTGATGGGTAAATAATTATCTTTCCTATTTTACGACTGCACCTTTAATTCTCTATCATATTCAACAACAAAAAACAAAGTATTCATAACATATATATACAAAAAACTATTTTTAAAAGTAAGCGATTCTAAAATGGCAATCTAGAAAATGGTATCTATCCAGATAACTTTCTTGCTTAGATTTATCCAGATTATTAAAATTAATTTATAATATTGGAAAAGGCAAATCCGAAAAAGAGTTTTCAAATGATCTAATGTTCTTTCGATGCTTATCCATTGCCACGGTCAGACTTTAGCAGGTCAAGTTATAAGAGTTCCAAATGGATTTGCTGGAATCCTGAGAAATCGCCAAAGATATTCAGCTGGCAAAGCGGATAGGTCAATTCCAGAGCTAAAATATAGATAATATTTTTTGCCGGAAGAATAATCATCTATAAAAAGAAATGATAACTCTTTCAACAAATTAGACACAAAAATATTCAAATGAAGTCATCTAACCTATGTATTCCTTTACCTCACGTTTTAATGTCCAGCACAAAGCAACAGACCGTTATGTCAATAAAAATACTAAATTAATATACAGTTAAACCTGTCTATAGCGCCTCCTCTTGGGACTTACCAAAATAGAGTGCTATAAAGAGGGGGTGCTATAGACAGGTTCAACTGTATATTAATGAGCAGGTAAAGAATTTCCTTTAACTATCAATAGTACGCTATATATTTATACTTAATATGTAGTGGTATTGTTTAAAAAATGCCCTCTCTGACAATAGTTTCAAAATATTATGTTAAATTAGCTGTATTTTGCCAAAAAGCGTAATATGGCTTAGAGAATGTAGATTCATTTCTGGTTAATTGCTAGAAACTCTGGAAGATTCATCAATTTATTGGCAGAAAGGATGATTTATTCATTAATCAACCAGGCGCGATATTGAAATATTTGCGCCTAATACAGAAGAAAGAAACAAAACAACACACAAACTATATATAGATAAAGAATTCTTCCTGATTTGAAATTAAACGAAAAAACATGGTGAAGGAAGACGGGTTCCTTTATTGATGCATAGGTGCAAGCTTTCGGGTAAAAATCCTTCAACGGGCGAGATATGAAGCGCGACTTATAATAACTATGGTACAAATGGTAGGAAGGAATATATATATATAAAAGAAAGTTTTTAAACAATTTATATATATGTTAATATATTAACTGAAGACCGATTTTTGGGAAAGGTAAATATTAAATCTGCAGTCTGAAACCACGAGACGGCGCATGATTAGGGCTATTGAAATAAACATGTGGGAGGTTTAAATAAAAATAAATCTTCCAGAAGCTTATCATCTTCTCCTGTCCTCTATTTAAACCTCCCACATGTTTATTTCAATAGCCCTAATCATGCGCCGTCTCGTGGTTTCAGACTGCAGATTTAATATTTACTTTTCTCAAAAATCGGTCTTCAGTTAATATATTAACATATATATAAATAGTTTAAAAACTTTCTTTTATATATATATATATATTCCTTCCTACCATTTGTACCATAGTTATTATAAGTCGCGCTTCATATCTCGCCTGTTGAAGGGTTTTTACCCGAAAGCTTGCACCTATGCATCAATAAAAGAAACTCGTCTTCCTTCACCATGTTTTTTCGTTTAAACACAAATTAGAACTTATATAATTATATAATTACATATTCGACAGAGTCCATTATAGATTATAGAAAGCTTATAAAACAAGATGAAATCAAAACTTAAGGTTCATTATAACCAGAAAATATCAGCGTAATCAGAAACAGACTGGAGCAAATGAGAGAGCATGGGCAAATGGAATTAGATTTAAATTGGATCCGCTTCGATATCACGGCTATTCATCTACCTTGTAACCTAGCATTTGTTCTCTTCAAATAATATTTTAAAATATTAGAGATTTAAAGCTGTAATATTTTTTAATGAAACAGGGTTTCAATATGATATGTTATACAGAAATTGTGATATGGTTTAGTTGGTAAAGTTCATAATCCTATATCTTTACTAATGGAACATTATCTCTCTACATATTCGATTTGTAGATATCCCAAAAATATAATTATTAAATAAAACAATTACTATAAAATCAAATATATAAAATATAGTAAAAGAATAAATATTAACGAACATTTCCATTTTTTTTACCAATAAGAAATACCTAGATTCATCGACCAGAATAATATTATTTTATTATTATCCTTAGTTATATGTTAAACAGGCATATATTAGCTTGAATAAAATATTTATTTACACTATTTCGGTTGGCTAAACGCCAACCTTTGTCAAAGCATTACATTTTTGTATAAACAAACTCAGCGTGTCATAATATTATAGAGAAAAATAGAAATAAGATATTTAACTTATTATGACTGCAATTTTATAATAATATTTTTCATAAACAAGTATCCTCTCAGAACGCTATTATTATCCCTTGTACACGTGGTACAGGCCATGATAATCATGGATCATTGCACTTACAAATTGCCAGAGCCCCACTTGCTAAATTAATATCGAATGGATATATATTTAAAGAGAATTACATACATATATTTCTGCTTAATAGGGATATACCTTGACAAAAACAAACAAAAAGACAAAATAACAAAAGGAAAAACAGGAAACTTAGACTTTTACATTTGTCATCTTCCTGTAAATAAGGAAATATCTAATAATAAACTATAAGATATTTTTGGTGTCATCAAAATAAAAGGAGACAAATTTTCATCTGATAAAAAAAATAGAACAAATATGATGTTGTACTGGGATAAGGTGCATAAATTAAGAAAGAAAAAGGCTACTCCTTATCGTGCAACTGAAATTTGCTGATGATTGTAACCATCTATCGGAATAAATATAAACTTTTCGTTGATTTTTAATTATTCCAAAATTGGCCAAATACCCATTCTTAATTAATCAATAAATCTAACCACATACGTGATTCGGACTGTTGGCCCTCTTCAGCGTGGTGCAAGCTGTACCTCAACAATTAAAAATCTGTTCATTTAGGCACCCTGAAAAATTATGAAACGGGTAGTTAAGGTCAGAATTGTGTGGTAACGCAAAACAATGTGAAAAAAATATTCATTTGCCTGAATTTCTACTCCGTTTTTTTTTTCTAAAAAATGTTTCCATAAATTTATAAAGTATTCCCTCTATACAATAGTCTGCTTTAATTTTAAAAATTTGGCTTACTTAAGATTACCTATTTGTTGTATTTAAAACATTTTAACGGAATTATCGTCTTGAATATATTCTTTTTATAAAGTACTTTAGATTATATATATTAAATTTTATTAGGTTTTATTCTTCGAATAGAAGAGATATCATAATGACACATTAGCACTCTACCTAATTAAACTATATTTTATTTTGTAATGAAATTTCTATTTTCCTTTTAATGTATTTTTTCAACTTAAATTTTCATGAACGTAATAATTGTCTCAATACATTGTAGTGCACAAGTAATAGTAAAAATATTTTATTTTTATTATTAATATTATAAAATATAAATGTATAATATGTATATAATATAAATATATAAAATAAAAATGAGGCATAGGATATTTCGATGTCATAGTAAATATAAAGATGGTTCAAATATCAAATAAAAACGTGACATTTATACATAAGAAATGTAAGCATTATAAAACACGAATGTTTATTTTTTTAAACACAAAACAAACTATTCTACTGTCCTTATTGTGGTTAAATATACCTAACTGGCCTTGTATTTATTGTTTGCGGAAGATCGTTGCTCAATGCAAATATTCTATATACAGTTACGAGCGTCATGCGTTCTTAACAATTCTTCATCTCTGTCACCGTTTGCTTTTTTTTTATGGCGCTCTCCTATTGGTTGGCTACGATCACGCCACCTTTGCCCCCCATCATGCCCCCCCACTCGCTTTTTGGTTTTTGTAACTATTGTGTTGGAGCGGGTCGCTCCTTAAATAATCTATTGTTAACAATACCTCATTATAGGTCCGCAAATATCGAAAGTATAGGTATGTAGCTTTTGTACTATTAAGGTGTATATATATACACATACTTATGTACATATGTAAGTACTATTATCATTAGGGATATATATGTCACATCTACATAAATGTAGATATAATACTATATACTCTACTAATATATGCATTTATATAAGGCGCCAATTTATAATTGTAACAAATAGTATTTGAATAAAAACAATCAATCGGGTAAAACACGGGTAATTCGGCTAGTATAAATATATCCTGCTGTCCTAGAAGCTTATGTCCATAGTTTGCTTGAATACTATTCTAAGGTTTCAGCCGTCATTGCAGCGTATTTAAGCAGAATGATCCAATACAGTATTAGATCTCTAAGAGAAGCGGTATGGTAGATTAAATTGGCGAAACAGCTGGGAGTGTTCACCACTTATGAGCCAAGCCTTCCCAACATATTTTTTTCATCGCAGTAAGAACAGTAGAAGAGTTTTTTTTTTTTTGTGTTTGAAAAAAGAAGCATTCGTGCTTTATAATGCCTCCATTATAAATATGGTTATTCACTTTTAAAAGAACGACTATGTAAAGCTGTAGAAATTGAACTGCGCGTATGTCGACGGTAGATTTTACATATTTATAGACTTTTCATAGTATTTTATTAGAAATATTAAAACAAAAATTTATTACCCAATTAAAGGTATTCGGAGAATTCGAATCACCTTTGTAATATATATAAATAATAAACAAACGGCTTTCGAAGAAGAGTTTCTTATTTTATTGTATATTCTTCTCAAGCTTTCGGGTATCACAAGCCTTTCTACCGGAGTATATGACATCTTCGTCATAAAGCAAAAATATTTGAGAGAAGCGTAATTTGGTTTATTATAAAAATGATAAGAGATATTTTTCAGAGTTTGCAAAAGAATTATCTTAAATTAACATAAATTTAAAATATGAAAAGTAAAATATAATGAATTTCACACGAACCAAAGATATATATATATAATAAATTAACATCAATGAAATTTCAATGATTCACAAAATCCCTTTTAAATCATAAAAATCGAAAAAAAAATGTAAAGAATTTAACAAAGGCGGTGATAAATCACAAAATAAAGTCATTATTGCAAAAAATATCGCAACACGAATGAATATATCACAGAATCTTCCATCTGTAAAATTTCAAAGAGATTTAAACATAATAATGAGAAGTAAAAAGCTAAAATTCAACAACTTAAGATACAGAAAGTTTCATAGAATTCGTTAAATATATGAAAATTGGAAGCCAATTGTTACATTAGATGAAACAATGGATTGTAACAAAAATTGTATTTGCTCACATGTGATCATTTATGATTAAAGCGAATTTATGGACGTAAAATATATGAAGAAATATTTTCGAAAGATTTCAAAATGGTCGATATTATTTTACAGAAGGAAGTTCAATTAGACGATATGAGTTTACGTTATCCCAAATTTGTATGGAACTGATATAAAATATCAGTTCAGAGCCATAGCTTTTTCGGTTAACCCCGAATTACTTATATAAGCAGATATTTCCGCGTTTGCATATTCTTCACTTCTGCCGAATCTCCTGTAATACAGTATTTTATATTACTTAAGCACTGAAACAACGGGGGAAAAAGACTATTAGAAAAGACTAAGAAAAAGGCCGAAAACTTTGGGAAAGCCTCTGGAAGTTGTTTTAAGGCTTAGAAATAAATCAATATGAATATCAATATGATAGAATCATTTTATCGAAATATCGATACAGTAATATTTTAAATGGTAAAAAAATATATATATTGAGCATAAACTTAAAAATATTGAATTGACATATCTATATGATATAGTCAGAAGAATTGAAATATATTAACATCATCCGATGATTCTCAAAACTTTAAATGTAAAGATATACACTCCTAAATGAAACAAAAATCACCATATATTTTAAACACTCATGTACACATTTTAAGGAATTTGTACCTTTCAGTATGTATATCGATATTCAGACAATAACTATGAAATATTTTCAATAGACATTGACCTTATTAACGACACACGAGGTAACAAAGTGTAATCAAAATATCCTCTGCTTCCTTGAAAAACAGAATTCCGGCGACATTTCTACTTCCTTTTGTCCATGAATGTTTTAGACAAAAATGCAATAAATATAATTTGAACTGAAGAAACTACTTTTACCCACACCCGTAATTATTACTCAGAAAAACTAATAATCGACTATAGGAATTAGAATATGCATGGTGGGCTACTTAGACCAAAGTCTGTACTACAGATGGAACAAAGGAGATATTTGACCAAGTCAAATGACAAAGCCAGGGACGATATAAACAACAAAAGCCCTTATATTCAGATGGAACATACTTGAAGCAAATTGCTTCTAAGACCTTTAGGTCTATGAGCCGGAATGAAACAGATGAAACATTATCTTACCTTGGGCCCAGGCCAACGGGACGAGCGCCAGCAGCAGGAGGTACAGTCGAGGTGACATCGTCGTGGGAAGTGACACGCCGAAGATCCCGCAAGAAATATGTCGAGAGATGTCGCAATTCACAGACATAAACATCTGCGACGGGCTACAATAATATTGATGTCGCAGCGTGTCGACATATGAGATATACCTGATTAGACCGCATACATTCTCAATCATCTAATCGCAATAACTTCCATGTAATATGTCATATTTCAACACACATCAATTTATAATAACAACTGAAATAGAGTGTTAGTATAATGCATTTGCCACAAAGATTTACTAATTTTTTTTTAGAAAACTATAATATTTTAGCGCATATTATATATAATAAATATAAAATTAAATCAAAACATTTTCTTATTTTTTTATTAGATATCAGGCTCTCATTTATTTAATCAATATATATATTTTTTTAAATTCTGAAGTCTTAACATGATCGTTTTCAAAAACGCAATACAGATGTTTTATGTACCAAAAAAGAAAGGCCCCTCTCTGATTCGCCGCCAGGAGGCCAAGGCAAGCGGCCGCATTGAGAAACGCTCCCGAATAATCTGTAAGTAATTTGTATTTTTTTCTTAGTTAAAGCAGATAATTACTGAAAAAAAGGAAAAAGCTAAGTTTTAACTTATTTATAAGATAAAAATAATAAAACTGTTGTAAGGACGAGATGAAAATTCCGAAATTTGCATGCTTGTTGCTAGTTCTCTATAGCATAATGTGTTTCAAACGGCCAGAATGCCTAATACAAGAGTGGGTTAAACGCAAACTGAGATTGTATCGGAAATCAAACGCTGGATTTAGATATGTTGGCACTCCTATACTACTACTGAACATATCCAGCGGCTATTGTATCCAGGTCATATGTATACTTCTAATGATCAGTGGTATTGAGCCTAATCCTGGCCCCAAAAAGCAGACAACTCTGTTTACAGAGCCAACTCCCACAGTGAAGGAATCGCCTGATACTGAGTTGAAGACAATGATCGTTCAAATGTCATCAGAAATAAGAAATCTTGGTGAGAAATTAGATACGAGACTGTCAAACATCGAGAAAAGAATAATTGAGTGGGACCAGAGACTTCTTGGAGTTGAAATGAAGCTAACGACTTGTGTGGAAACCTTGGCTGCTACGAACGAGATAGTCTCTGAGAATGTTATTAAGTTAAGGGAAATTGAAGCCAGGACCGACTTTCTGGAGATGAAGCTGCGAGAGCCAAATCTCGTTTTTTACGGAGTTGAGGGAGAAGCGAATGAAGCACCAGCTGAAAGTCTTCAAAAAGTTAAATCTATTATAAAAGAAAAAATGCAAATTTTAGAAAATATAAATATAACTAAATGCTATAGACTTGGGAAGGCTAATAAATCGCCTATTTTGATTTCAATACCTGAATACGAGGATAGAATTAAATTATTCAAAAATACGACTAAACTTAGAGATAGTAAAATCTACATAAATAAAGATTATAGTAAAAAGATCAGAGACCAACGGCTTATTCTTATAGCGAAAAGGAAAGAACTTTTGAAAAAGGCACTCGATCAAAGCTGAGAGATAACAAACTTATCGTAAACGGTGTAGTTTACGAAGCTGTAAATTGCCAAGTTGTCAATAATAATGGAAATAAGATATAGCAAAAACAGTACATAACACCCAATGTAAATAAGACTTTCCAGATTGATAAACAGATCTCTAATATAATGTCCATTCAGCTACCTTTTGATAAAACACTCACGGCTAAAATTTCTAAAATTAAAAACTCAAAGGTTACGAAAAACATATCAGATAGAAATACAACTAAAATTAGATATACACATACGAAAAACTGTGAATCGGCAATAAAAGACAAACAACTAACCCAGGCCAAACATATAGATACTAAAATAAAAATGCTACAATGGAATATAAATGGATTTAATAGAATAACATCAATATTTCCACTCGCTGAATACCTAAAAAAATACGAACTTTTTGCACTAAACGAAACATGGATTACTGGTGTTATTGAATTATTAACAGATGAATACTACATAATTCAAAGCCCAGCAATGAAAACAGAACTAAAGGGAAGGGGCTCGGGGGGAATTCTGATTGGAAAAAAAAAAAAGCTTTCAACATACGGTTAGAAAAATCGAAACAAACCCTTACTGGATATCTGTCTTGACGCACAAATTTTTAGGCAAAACCACCGAGAGTATATGTTTGTTGTTTGCTTATTTACCTCCTAATGCGTTACAAGAGCAAAATTTAACAAATTTACTTAGGCATATTGATTATCACATGAGTGAAGGTAATGAAGTGCTAATAGCCGGTGATATCAATATTAGAATAGGCAATGCTGGAGGCTTCCATAACCCACTGAAACTAAATTCACCCCTCAATAAATATAGGAATTCTAGAGACCTAATATTTTCGAAATTATCTGAAAAACTAATTTCCTTCTCTGATTCAAACTCTATAACAATAGTTAATGGAAGAACTAAGGGTGATATGGACGGCTCATTCACTTTTATTTCAGAAAGAGGTTCATCGGTTTTGGATTATTTTATGTACACACACGGTTTAACACAGATCATATCGGATATGTGGATCGAAGAACTTTCATATTCAGACCACTTACCAATTGTTTTGCAAATTAATACTGGGTATGAAGCTATTAAATCCTCGTACAAAAACGAAATACTAACACGAAAATTCATTTGGACGAAAGAAAATGTGGAGATGCTAAAACATAATTTAAGCGATATTGAAGTTGGAAATGAAACCGATATTAACATAGAAACAGTAAATTTTACTAAACAGATCTACACGGCAATGGAATCGGCAAATATAATTAAATTTGCTAAACGACGACACCAACTTTCAAAACCTTGGTATGACAAAGATTGTTACATTTTGAAAAAAACGACCAAAGTAAGTTTACAAAGATGTAGGAATTCAAATAAAATACACGACCGCCAAAAATATATTGAGGCTAGGAGGGAATATTTTAAGCTCCTGCAAAGAAAAAGAGATGAATTCAACAAGGACAAGAATGAAAAGATAAAAAACGCCAAAGATCCCAAATCCTTCTGGAATGCCATTGCATCCTTTAGAAAAAAAACCAATAATACAAGGAGAGATTGATATAAAAGAATGGTTCTTATTTTATAAAAATTTACTGAACAAAGAAAATAAAGAAGCTACTTTTACGTTAAACCAGATGATTGGTTGGAAAGATCCAGATTTAGACGCGGAAATAACCCTTGAAGAGATCCATGATGTAGTTAAAAAACTAGCGAATGGCAAAGCAGTGGGACTCGATGGTATACCAAATGAGTTGCTAAAGAATTTACCGATACCGACTTTAACTAAATTGAAAAACCTATTCAACAAAATAATGTCCACAGAAAAATACCCGCAACTCTGGACGAACTCAATAGTACACCCTATATATAAAAGCGGTGATAAGAATAACCCAACAAATTATAGAGGGATTGCCCTCTGCAGTAATATATCTAAATTATTTACTACAATACTAAGAAACAGATTAAACAACTGGATAGAAAAAAGAGAGATTATTTTAGAAAACCAAGCAGGTTTCCGTAAGAACCGATCATGCACTGACCACATACTACTACTGAATTCACTCATCCAACTATCTCTGAGAAGAAAACGAGGCAAGCTATATGTCTTCTTCGTCGATCTGACTAAAGCTTTCGACACAGTCCCACATGATTTACTTTGGCAAAAATTGCAGAAAATGGGCATTAGCAATAAATTTGTAATGCTGATAAAAAACTTTTACCAAGAAGCTAAGATTACTATCCGATGGAAAGGACAATATTCAAGTAATGTGAAAATTAATTCTGGAGTGTTGCAGGGAGAATCACTTTCCCCACTTTTATTTATACTATATATGGCCGACCTAATAGAACTTTATAATAACTCAGCACTTACAGGATTTCATCTCCCTGATTTTGGTGTTTTACACCTACTTATGTATGCGGACGACATAGCCATAGTTGGAGAATCGAAAATTAATTTACAAATTAAAATTAATTTACTAAAGTCTTACCTGGATAATAACAAATTGGTTTTAAATGAAAATAAATCCAAAATAATGGTATTCAGAAATGGAGGAAGACCGGCAAGACATGAAAACTGGCACTGGGGTGACACCCCACTGACTGTTGCGTCCAATATTACATATCTGGGATATCCATTCACTTCCACTAATAATAGTAAGAAGGTAGCCCTCTTTTATAAAGCCAAAGCGAATACGGCAATAAATGCAACTATTAGACTGATAAAAAAAGAAAAAATTAACTCATTAAAAGTTGCACTCAATCTATTTGACTCAGTAATTAAATCAATACTACTCTATGCGGCCCCTGTGTGGGCTTGGGACAATACGGATATTATAGACCAATTACAGAATACGTTCATCAAAAATTTTCTGAATCTACCAAGATATATACCAGGGTATATTGTAAGGCTGGAAACAGGCAGAATATCTCTGACTTTTACAACGATCAAATTAATAATGAAATATTTCATTAGATTACAAAAAATGGAGGACAATAGACTACCTAAGCTATGCTGGAATAGATTGAAGGAAATTTCCTTAATGACAAAAAAACCTATAGGATTTTGTAAGAATATTATGGATATCATCAATCATTGTGGACTCACATGGCTAAACTATAGGTTAAATTATGATGACATACAGATCGAACTTCCGAATATACTAAAAATAAAAATTGAACAGCTATTGCAGCAAGATCTGGCAAAATTATCTCTTACGAAAACATACTCAAACTATAGGTTACTTTATGATTCATTCATTCCAGAACATTATCTTTCATGCAATTTGTCTTCAGCCTTAGTGAGTTTTATTGCACAGATCAGATTAATGTCAACAATGATCAAAGAAAATCATATTTACGCAATTAAGAAAGAAGATTTGTACTGTGGGTTATGTGGAAGTCGGATAACTGACGAAATATACCATTTTATTGCTGAATGCGGGGATCTGGAAGGAGAGAGAAAAAAGATCCTGAAAAGTCTTCCTAGACCGCATTTGAACTCAATAAAGCTACTAAAAACTGTTTCAGATAAGAAAAGTTGGGCAATTGAACTGTTCAACTATCAAAAAGCGGTTGAAAAAAAATTGCACTCGTGGAAGAGAGAAGAACAGGGGCACAATAAAAAGTCACCCTGTTTGCCATACCTTAATTGTAAATACTCTATCTTCCCCTTTTCTCTTATGTTTAATTTTGTCTATAACTATACGACGAATCCGTACAGGGCAAGATGCCCTAATAAAGTTTTTTTTTTGTTTTTTTTTTGGTGAAAGGCCCCTCTCTTTTCATGTTTATCTATTTCTGAAAGATTTCTTGAATAGTAAATTTATAAATAAATAATATAATTATAGATAAATGCATATATAAATATAGTACATTATGAATCCTTACAACAGCTTTGATAAACATGATTTGTACATTTTAATACAATGAGCCTCAATGTAAATTCAATTTTGATTTATACAAGTGATTTTAATTGAAAATTTAATATTAATAAATTTTAAATTATGATGAATTAGCGCACCATCTGTTATCAAAATTCGAAACTATTTTAGACGCGTATGATTCATTTTTTATTTAAATTCTTCGTTTTTAAAAATAATCATACGCGTCTATAATAATTTCGAATTTTGATAAATATTAAATAAATAAGGGAAGAGGTTTCTGGAGATGAGAGTTTCTTTCCATTTTTATTGCAATCTCAAGTTTTAGAGAATTATAGGTCTTCAGCAGGAGTACAAAAATTAACAATGATATGAAACACAATTAATTAGTGTCTAATCTCTGTTGAACTATTTAATTCATATACAGGGGATTCACATCTATTACATTATGATTATTCTTTTGAATATTCTAAAATATTATATTAAAATTATAATTTGATATTTTTCATAAGTCTCTACATATAATATTTCGTATAAATATTGCCACGTGGAAAATTAGGGAAGACCAACTTCTAGATGAGTCAACAATTTATTTTAGGCAAGAACAAACTATGAGTGATAAACAAAAGATAAGCAAAAGAGGGAAGTGTACAGAGTATAGCAAAATATGAACATAAAAAAATAATACTCTGCTAATAAAATAATTAATACTTTGTTACAATATTAATAGGTTTTCCATTTTTTCATCGAGAGAGGCCAAGATCTACTTTGACTTTTTCATTTTAGCGCATAAAGAAATATGGATAATAATATGAACCGACCATTTTAAAACAATTTCACAACCACAAATAAGTTTGAAGAAGCTCAGGAAGTAGTAAAATTATTCTTGTCTATTTATTTTTAAAAATTTATTTCAATTTAAAGCGCTATGTCCCCCTAAGGACACTTGCGCTGTCTTACATGTATGCCTTTACATTTATCTAAACATATTTACAAAGAGGTTTCTGGCAATATTTACAAAAAGTATAATAAAAAATTTCAGTTTCTTAAAAGATATTTGTTGCTATATAATTCAAAATATATCTACAAAAGGTATTGAATTTAATATACATTTCTTTACTGGATATAAAAATACTTTGATCTGTTACTATTAAATTATTTTCGAATCTGTAGTCTTGAAAAACAGGACATCTAGTATTGCATTGGGAAGCACGCAAATTACACATTCGATGTAAAATTTTGCATATAGTAATTAGAAATAGTAGCTTGAAATATGTACACCGTATAATCATGAAATGTGTACACAAAATAGTAAAAGATGTATTAAGGTTAAAATTATTCTTGTTAAATGTTCCATGGCCTCTAAGAAATTTGTAGCTATTTAGAAGTTCATCTAAAAATTGCCCAATTCTGTAATCACATTGAGAATAACTTCCACGAGTGTATTCACCAACAGCCTTACAGAGAAGCTGAGCCAAACAATAAATACTTTAATCCTCGTGAAAAAAAGAACAACTACGAACCGCAGATAACATTCAAATATATTTTTATCAATATATTTTCATCGCAGTAAGGACAGTAGAGAGAAGAGCTTGTTTTGTGTTTGAAAAAGGAAACATTCATGGTTTATAATTCTTCCGTTTCCATATATAGATGGCACGTTATCCCCTTATATTCAAATATGTTGAGATATTAAAAGGAACCACGCGGTATAATAAGGAACCCAAATGACTCTTCACACAGCCAAATATTATAATTGAAATATTCGAGTATATTTCGACAAAAACCATCTTTAACCCATCACATACAGCATACACATAGAACTCTAAATTCGATAAGGAAAACCTATTTTCTAATAACTGGCGAAATTATCCCAGAAACATATTCCTACAACCAACTTGTGGAAATGTTATAAATGAAAGACGCCAGTCATTCAAGGCCTTATAGCCGCTCTCACTGAAACAATAGAAAAAGTTTCAAATTTTCGAAAAAAATATTCTGGATGAACGGTTGTGCAATAAGCACTATAAATTGCTAAGAAACAATACCGAAAAAAATCTGATTGGACATATAGCAGCTCCTAAAGTTTGTAGATCAGGAAAACCAAGTTGGGCGACTTTTAAAGGAGGTGGTGAGACGAGAACATTCTATTGATTAATGTGCTGAATTAGATTCCAATTAATCATTAATGGCGCAATGTAAGAGCCGTCGTCGACACAGATGCATTATACTCAGTAATATCAGAAGTTTTTTGCCGGATATTAAGCATATTATATTTTTGATTGGTGGATTATAAAGTTGAATGTTGAGATTAACCGATTTTTCCCACCTATCGGAATGCGTACCATCGAACTCGAGGTTACTAACTTGCTGAAGACTTTCGAATATCTGGTGCCTTCCAGCTGTAGCCAAGATGCAATTCTAAGATGCAATTTCTTGTAAAGTTAAATAATGCACCGATATTAATATAAAAAAGAGCATTGTGGTTCTCCTTTACCTTCTATACTTCGTATAAATAAGCGGTATACTTAGCCTTTAATGAAATAACTCACATATGTGTAGGTCAGCTTGACGAAATTGGCTCCTTTTTATTTTGAATCTGTAATTGTTTTACGCCTATCTCTACGTAGTCTTCACGACTCTGTTATAGGTGAAGTATTTCCAATTAACGGCCTTTTGACAGTTTAATACCTCCATATATGATAATGAGCCTTTTAAATGTTAGATCGCAATCTGTCTCTCTCTCAGATTACAAGTCTCAAAAATGCTCTACCATAACACTTGATTCCATTTTATATGAAACAGCGAAACTTCTTTAAAAGTAAAATATAATTTTCAGAGTAATATTAATATATATTTTTAATAATTATTTGAGCATAACAGAAAAATTAGACTGCATATTTTATCAAATAAATGCATTCATAACGACTTTTTAAAAATAAAATATATATCTTGAACACACAGGCCTACAGGGAACTAGAGGTAACGGTAAACATTTTCTAAATAATATTTTCTGCAACGGTCTACTTCTAACATTTTATCTATACACACATATATATATAGCAATGACACAATTCAAACTAAATATGTGATGTATATTTCATATGACTGGTCAATATTATATTTAATTTTAAATAATGACCGGTCAAAATAATTATTTTATTTATCATCATCTCCTGACATCTTGTTTTTTTTTTTCTGGCTTGCGGTAAACAGCGACCGCGTGGGTCTGTTAGACTTTATAAAATAAGACTTTATTAAATCCTATTAATGTTGTCTAAATAAATACAATAATAAAGCATTAATGGTGAGTTACAATAATTTGTGAACAACGACGAGGTAACCCTAAATACACAACAGTATTTTGGCGACGAGCACGGGATCTTCCAAATAAAAAAAAAAAAAAAGATAAGTAAACAAATTAGTTTCAAAATGTCTATTTTTACAATTGAAAAATTTGATGAGACTACAGAAAGTTGGGAGAGATACACAGAAAGATTGAAATATTTCTTTGAGGCAAATAACATTGATCAAAATAAAAAGAAAGCTATTTTCTTGACCTTGCTAACCCCAACTGTGTACAACCTTTTATATGATCTTTGCATTCCAAAAAAATTATCTGATGTAGAAAATACTTACCCAGTTCTAGTGAGCAAATTAAAAAAAACATTTCAACCCCACCTCATCTGCTATCGTTGAACGTTCAAAGTTTTCAAATAGAGCAAGGATGCCAGGTGAAAAAATTTCAACATACATTGCTGAATTAAAGAAGATGGCAGAATATTGCAAATTTGGGTCTACAATAGATGAAGCTATCCGTGATAGACTAATAGCTGGGATCGAGGATGACAGCATTCGAAGAAAACTGTTAGGGGAAGGTGATAGTTTGACCTTGCATAAAGCTATAGAAATTGCTCTTGCTTTGGAAGCAGCAGCACAAGATGCAAAAGATTTACAAAGTCAAAGAAAACCAGAGGTTGTTAAGAAAATTAAGCAAGGCAATTGGAGATTAAAGCCATCTACTACAGGAAAGATGACCAAGTCAGAAAACTACACATGCATAAGATGTGGATCTAAGGATCATAAGCAAGATAAATGTCCTCATTTGAAAGCCAAATGTTTCAACTGTGGTAAAATTGGACATTTGGGGAGGAGTTGTCTAAAAAGAAAGCCACAACGCAATTCTACTGCAAATAAGGATGGAAATAAAGTACACGCCATCGCAGAGACGGAAATCAGCAGTCAAATCTTCAAAATTATAAATTTATGGAGAACAACCGATCCAATTAAGATTGAAGTACAAATCAATGATAAGATACTGTCATTGGAATATGATACTGGTTCTGCCTACAGCCTCATATCCGACTCCACTCGAAGGTTCTTTAAACTACCTAATCCATGTCCTGCCGATCCATTAAGAGTTAAGTTGGCAACCTACAGTGGCCAACCCTTGCAAGTGTTAGGTACATTGGATGTGCCCGTACAATACCAGAATAGTACTCAGACCCTACCATTGATGGTTGTTGGAGGTGAAGGTCCTAGCCTTTGTGGTCGGAATTGGATGGAAGCATTGGGAATACTACCAACCCAGCCATACAAGGTTGACATGATTAAAGTAACAGAAAACAACCTGCCAACACAGCTACATAGATTTAGAGAACTGTTCAGCCCTGGCTACGGTGTGTTCAAGGGTGTAAGAGCTAGATTGCTAGTTGATCCTGAAATGAAACCAAGATTTTTCAAGTCACGTCCTATTCCTTATGCGCTCAAGGAGAAGATTTCTAGAGAGCTTGATAGATTAGTCAAGGCGGGAATTTTGAAACCCGTGCGACATGCTGAATGGGCCGCTCCGATTGTTCCAGTTCTGAAGTCTGACCAGACTATTCGAATTTGTGGAGATTTCAAGATTACTGCGAACCAATCCCTTAAAGTGGATCAATACCCCCTACATAAAGCCGAGGATATTTTTCCAGCTTTAGCTGGTGGTGAGAAATTCAGCAAAATAGACCTCAGAGATGCCTACAACCAATTAGAACTTGATGATGAATCTCAGCTTTATATAGTCATCAATACGCATCAGGGTTTATATAAGTACACACGACTCCCGTTTGGAATATCTTCAGCCCCAGCATTGTTCCAAAAACAGATGGACATACTTCTAAAAGGAATTCCCATGGTTTTCTGTGCACTAGATGACATCCTAATTACTGGGAAGAATGATCAAGATCATCTGAAGAATTTGGAGTGCGCACTTCAAAGAATCCAAGAGGCCGGGTTAAAGCTGAGAAAGGATAAATGTTCATTTCTGGCACCATCACTAGAGTATCTAGGTCATAAAATTGCAAAGGAAGGTCTCCAACCATTGCCCTCTAAAGTTGAAGCTATACAAGCCGCTCCAAGTCCAACCAACCTGACGGAGTTACGAGCATTCTTGGGTTTACTTACGTATTATTCAAGATTTATTCCAAACATGTCTTCCACTTTAGCACCATTATACAACTTACTAAAAAAGGAACGGAAGTGGAAATGGGAAACCCCAGAAGAAAGAGCATTCAAGGACATAAAGAAAAATTAGTCCATTCAACCTTGCTAGTACATTTCTATCCTCGAAAGAGACAAATTCTATCTTGTGATGCTTCCGGAGTAGGCATTGGTGCTGTGATATCCCAAGTACAAGGGGACAATGATATACGTCCAGTGGCATTTGCATCTCGTACACTCACTCCAGCGGAGAAAAGGTACTCACAACTGGAGCGGGAGGCCTTGGGAATTGTATTTGGAGTAACAAGGTTTCGCAACTACTTGTTAGGAAATAGTTTTACTCTCCGCACAGATCACAAGCCGATGGTAACCCTATTTTCAGAGAATAAGGGGATTCCAACTATTGCGGCAAACCGTATTCAAAGATGGGCCATCATTTTATCTGCTTATCAGTACAAGATTGAGTACATCAAGGGCACCTCCAATACAGAAGCTGATGTCTTAAGCCGACTTCCCATGTTCACTCCTGAACCAGATTCAAAGGAACCTGATTCAGAACCTGTGGAAATGGTATTATTGATGGACGCTTTAGACAGTTCACCAGTTACATCTGATGATATTCGGACAAGCTTACCAGGAGATCCTGCTTTAAGACAAGCTTTGGATCATACGCTTCAAGGTTGGAGTGAAGAAACACCAAAGGAAATGGAACTCATGCCTTACTGAAGCCGTAGATATGAACTAGGAGCCTGTGAAGGTCTGCTATTCTGGGGAAATCGTGTCATCATTCCTACAAATTTGAGAGCCAAAATGTTGGATGAATTACACAATAGTCATCAAGGCATTGTTGGTTTAAAAAGTGTCGCCCGAACTTTGTTTTGGTGGCCTGGTTTGGACAAGGATATTGAAGGGACCGTTAGACGGTGTAACTGCTGCCAAAGCCATGCCAGCATGCCACCCCGAACTACACCAGTCAATTGGCCTCCCACCAACCAACACTGGGATAGAGTTCAAATTGATCATCTGGGACCATTTGAACAAAACCTGTACCTCATTGTAGTGGACGCATGTACCAAGTGGATAGAAGCCATTCCTGTTCCTAACACTTCCACAAGAGAAACCATCGAACAATTACGCTGTCTATTTGCCAGGTTTGGCATTCCAAGAACACTAGTATCTGATAATGGTACCGGGTTCACTTCCGAAGAATTCAGACAGTTCATGACAAGAAATGGTATCTGTCACCTACGGACTGCACCTTTTCACCCAAGTTCCAATGGTTTAGCTGAACGTGCCGTGCAAACCATTAAAACTGGTCTTAAGAAAGTACAACAAGGGAGCATATCTCAACGCCTAGCAGAGATACTTTTGGGCTATAGAAGGACCCCCATAGCCAGCATTGGAAAGTCTCCTTCCGAAATGATGTTTGGCCATAACATTCGGAGTCGCTTGGATTTGATCTTACCAAATCCTGGTAAATCAGAGGAACCAGGTTTTAAGGTAGGAGAGTCTGTATGGTATCGAACCTACAAATCAGGACCAAAATGGGACCAAGCTAGCATTCAAGGCCCTACGGGAAACCGTCTAGTTACATTACAAACAGCCAAAGGACAAGTTAGAAGACATTGGAACCAAAACAAATACGGAGATCTCACATTCCTGGGAAGAGAAGTGAATCTACTGAAGACCACGCCGGAGTCTCCGAGCATGATATAAACACCGAACCAGAGGAACTGATTCCACAACACCAGGAAGTGACATCGAGCCGCAGTCTTCTACTGAACCAGCTGAGAGTCCCCAGACTATTACACCACCGGATCCAGTGAATCCCCTCCGGAGATCTAGTAGGATTCGGAAACCACCTACAAGATTGGACCTATGAAGAGTTCCGCTCTTTCGAAGAGGAGAGGATGATGTATATTTCATATGACTGGTCAATATTATATTTAATTTTGAATAATAACCGGTCAAAATAATTATTTTATTTATCATCATCTCCTGACATCTTGTTTTTTTTTTCTGGCTTGCGGTAAACAGCGACCGCGTGGGTTTGTTAGACTTTATAATTAAATTAGTTATTATTACTACTGTTATAAATATAATACTGTAATATACCTACTATATATATTAAATCCTATTAATGTTGTCTAAATAAATACAATAATAAAAGCATTAATGGTGAGTTACAATAATTTGTGAACAACGACCAGGTAACCCTAAATACACAACAATATGTAAATATAATTAAATAAAAAAACTTGATATTATGTAAATAAATAAACCACGCTATAATATAGAGAGATAAAGTATTTTTTCACAATTTTATTCAAGGATATTGTGAAGGTTTTCGTGTTTCACACAAACGAAAACTACTTATTTTTCCTTATCTACACCTTCTTAGAACCAATTAACCACTATTATTGGTACAGCAGGAAATATAACAGGAAAAATTTTAAATATAAATTCACACAGTGATTATACCAGAATTACAGGGATTATGACAGACTTCCAGAAACCATTGACATTTGTGTGTAAAGGGTGTACGGAAACTTTCCTTTCGAGCTTAAAATGCTCTAAACCCCCAGGCTTACTTACAAAACATTCTAGTTAGCCTATGATCAAATATTAAGAAGCACTCCAACAACCCCAAAGATGTTTCGAGAAATCTAGATGTGCATATCCATCATGAACTGGAATGAAGCCTGGAACAAGCACCACCAATACATTTCAACCAAAGTGATGCATAGGATAGATAACGCCATTGTTTTACAGAATTTTCCATTGATATAAATAATCACAATCCATATAGTGTACATCCATCATGAACAATATAGTGCATATTCATCATGAACTGGTATGAAGACTGGAACAAGCACCACCAATACATTTCAACCAAAGTGATGCATAGGATAGATAACGCCATTGTTTTACAGAATTTTCCATTGATATAAATAATCACAATCCATATAGTGTACATCCATCATGAACAATATAGTGCATATTCATCATGAACTGGTATGAAGACTGGAACAAGCACCACCAATGCCTTTCAACCAAAGTGGTGCAAAGGATAGATAAAGCCATTGTTTAACAGAATATTCTATTGATATTTATTATCACAATCCATAAAGTACACATCCATCATGAACAATATAGTGCATATTCATCAAGAACTGGTATGAAGCCTCGAACAAGCACCATCAATACATTTCAGCCAAAGTGGTGCATACGATAGATAAAGCCAATGTTTGACAGAATATTCCATTGATATAAATTATCACAATCCATATAGTGCACTTCCATCCTGAACAATATAGTGCATATTTATCAAGAACTGGTATGAAGCCTGGAACAAGCACCATCAATACATTTCAACCAAAGTGGTGCATGCGATAGATAAAGCCAATGTTTGACAGAATATTCCATTGATATAAATTATCACAATCCATATAGTGCACTTCCATCATGAACAATATAGTGCATATTCATCATGAACTGGTATGAAGACTGGAACAAGCAAAATCAATGCATTTCAACCAAAGTGGTGCATAGGATAGATAACGCCATTGTTTTACAAAATATTCTATCGATATATATATTAACACAATATAAACTATAGAATAATAAACCCAATTGAGAATCATCATTAGAAAAATAGGTCGGGCGAATGTACCATCTGGTTTGTTTCCACAGAGATGGCAACCTGGAGACAACAATGATGGAAGTCCCATCTGTCAGAACTAATCCATCCTGAAGCCATTGTTGCACATCCCATAGCAATAATGTCGTATTTAACTGCAACACTCTGGATATTCCCATAAACATTTCCTAATTTTACACTTATTCCTTGAATATATCAACACTTAATTGATTTCATATTAATATCAACCCCCTTCCAATCAACCAAATTTACTCTGAAGTTGTGTTTTGAATTATGTTGATATATTAGGCTTGTTTATAATACAATATAATGCGGCTTATTATTGTAGAACGACATTTGAACATTATCCCGCAAGTGTTTCTTTTGAACGAAAAATCGAAATTTATTTTAAGAAGAAATAACGATTATTTCTAACCTTAGAGATGAAGTATGAAAGGATGAATTGTGAAGAGTAATGATGAACGGAAAATATAAAAGTGTCCAGGGATGGGAATCGAACCCACAGTGTTCCGCTTACCGGGCAGATGCATGTCCACTAGGCTACCTTGGACGAACGGAGAAATATGTCCAGGGTAGCCTAGTGGGCATGGCATCTGCCCGGTAAGTGGAACACTGTGGGTTCGATTCCTATCCCACTGGACATTTTATTTTTCCATTTATCATTACTCTTCACAATTCATCATTTCATACTTCATCACTAAGGATAGAAATAATCGTTATTTCTCCTTAAAATAAATTTCGATTTTTCGTTCAAAAGAAACACATGCGGGATAATTTTCAAATGTCGTTCTACAATTAGGCTTGTTTATTATCTGTATTATAGGAATCTGAGGTTTAATTTCCTTATACTCTTATCGAAAATGTTAGCGACATCTGAAAATAATTCGAATTTATTATTACAACATATTGTTTGGTTGTTATAATCTCGAAATGTACGAGGTGTGTTCAAAAGGTATCGCGACTTTTGAATTTTCGCGTGTTACGTATATTCGAATTTCGATCTTTTTGTGGCTTTATGTTGGTACTCATGTCTCTCACTTATGCCGACAAGCTCTGCCATTTTGAATGTTCACTTAATTGTTGACAGCTGCTTTGCTTGCAGGTGTTTTGGATCGTCTTCGATTTTTACTCATTTAAAAAAAATGGATCTAAAAACCTGTATCAAATTTTGTGTGAAAAACGAAATTAAGTGCGCGGATGCATTCCGAATGTTGACTGTGGCATACGGAGAAGCTACCTTGGACCGAAGCAACGTTTATCGGTGGTACAAAATGTTCTCAGAAGGCCGAGAAGATGTGAACGACGAAGAGCCTGCCGGACGCCCGAGCACTTCAGCAACAGACGAAAAAATTAATGAAGTGGAGAAAATGATATTGGCCAATCGTCGAATCACCGTTAGAGAAGTTGCTGAGGACCTAAACATATCGATTGGCTCGTGCCATTCGATTTTTATCAATGATTTGGGCATGAGACGGGTCGCCGCGAAATTCGTACCGAAATTGCTCAATTGCCACCAAAAACAGCATCGCATGAACATTGCTAATGAGATGTTGGACTCTGTCCGCAACGACCCAAATTTGCTCCAGAGGGTCATAACTGATGACGAATCGTGGGTTTATGGTTATGACGTGGAAACAAAAGCTCAATCATCTCAATGGAAGCTGCCGCACGAACCACAAGACCGAAAAAAGCGCGCCAAGTTCGGTCGAATGTGAAAGATTTGCTGACAGTTTTCTTCGATTGCAGGGGCGTGGTGCATCATGAGTTCTTGCCACAGGGTAGAACGGTCAATAAAGAATATTACCTGCAAGTTATGCACAATTTGCGCGAAACAATCCGCCAGAAACGCCCGGATTTGTGGAAGAACAAAAATTGGCTTTTGCACCACGATAACGCCCCTGCTCACACATCGTTGCTTGTGCGCGACTTTTTAGCCAAAAACAACACACTAATGATGCCGCAGCCACCGTATTCCCCAGATTTGGCCCCCTGTGACTTTTTCTTGTTCCCTAAACTGAAGAGGCCCATGAAAGGATGACGTTACGCTACGCTTGACGAGATAAAGACGGCATCGAAGGAGGAGCTGAAAAAGATTTTTTAAAATGATTTTTTGAAGTGCTTCGAAGATTGGAAAAACCGTTGGCACAAGTGTATAATATCTCATGGGGATTACTTTGAAGGGGACAAAATAGGTATTCATGAATAAATAAATAATCTTTGAAAAAACACAAAAGTCGCGATACTTTTTGAACACACCTCGTATCGTTGCGCGTGTGACCGGCCAATTCTATTGTTTATATATTTATACTTTGTAATACATTTAATAGGTTTTATCGAGTGAGATTTAATAGATGGCTTCAACTATTCAATAGATTGAAACATCTACAGTCCTACGCTCTGCCAACTGAGCTATATCTAGGGGTCATATATTCAATAGATATTTCAATATATTAAATAAGGATACAAAGTTGTTAGCTTACATCATCTACCGTTTGTTATTTATTATATTTCTA
>CP092871.1:35036212-35057123 GCA_030710605.1 Cordylochernes scorpioides
TATGGAACTTATATAAAATATCAGGTTCAGAGCCATACCTTTTTCGGTTAACCCCGAATTCCTTATATACGCAGATATTTCCGCGTTTGCATATTCTTCACTTCTGCCGAATCTCCTGTGATACAGTATTTTATATTTACTTAAGCACTGAAACAACGGGGGGAAAAGACTATTAGAAAAGACTAATAAAAAGGTCGAACTCTTTGGGAATGCCTCTGGAAGTTGTTTTAAGGCTTTCAAATAAATCAATATGAATATCAATATGATAGAATCATTTTATCGGAATATCGATACAGTAATATTTTCAATGGTAAAAAAAAAACATATTGAGCATAAACTTTAAAATATTGAATTGACATATCTATATGACACGCGGACATCATAATATTTATTTCTTGAGTAAGATAAGCTTCATAGAAGTCAAAAGAATTGAAATATATTAACATGATTCGATGATTCTCAAAACTTTAAATGTAAAGATATACACTCCTAAATGAAACAAAAATCACCATTTATGAAACACTCATATACACATTTTAAGGAATTTGTACCTTTCAGTATGTATATCGGTATTCAGACAATAACTATAAAAATATTCGATAGACATTGACCTTATTGTAGACACACGAGGTAACAAAGTGTAATCAAAATTTCTTCTGCTTCCTTGAAAAACAGAATTCCGGCGACATTTCCACTTCCTTTTGTCCATGAATGTATCAGACAAAAATGCAATAAATATAATTTGAACTAATGAAACTACTTTTACCCATGGAGTTTACTTAGAACAGATACTAATCGACTATAGGGATTAGACCTATATGTATGGTGGGCTATCTAGATCGAAATCTGTACTCCAGATAGAACAGAAGATATATTTGGCTAAGTCAAATGACCAAGCCACGGACGATATAGGCATAAAGTCCTTGCATTCATATGGAACATCCTAGAAGCAAATGGCCTCCCAGTCCTTTCACTCCATAAGCCGGAATGAAACAGATGTAACATTATCTTACCTTGGGCCCAGGCCAACGGAACGAGCGCCAGCAGCAGGAGGTACAGTCGAGGTGACATCGTCGTGGGAAGTGACACGCCGAAGATCCCGCAAGAAATATGTCGAGAGATGTCGCAATTCACAGACATAAACATCTGCGACGGGCTACAATAATATTGATGTCGCAGCGTGTCGACATATGAGATATACCTGATTAGACCACATACATTCTCAATCATCTAATCGAAATAACTTCCATGTAATATGTCATATTTCAACACACATCAATTTATAATAACAACCGAAATAGAGTGTTAGTATAATGCATTTGCCACAAAGATTTACTACTTTTTTTAGAAAACTATAATATTTTAGCGCCTATTATATATAATAAATATAAAATTAAATCAAAACATTTTCTTATTTTTTTATTAGATATCAGGCTCTCATTTATTTAATCAATATATATTTTTTTAAATTCTGAAGTCTTAACATGATCGTTTTCAAAAACGCAATACAGATGTTTTATGTACCAAAAAAGAAAGGCCCCTCTCTTTTCATGTTTATCTATTTCTGAAAGATTTCTTGAATAGTAAATTTATAAATAAATAATATAATTATAGATAAATGCATATATAAATATAGTACATTATAAATCCTTACAACAGCTTTGATAAACATGATTTGTACATTTTAATACAATGAGCCTCAATGTAAATTCAATTTTGATTTATACAAGTGATTTTAATTGAAATTATATATATAAATTATAAATATTAAATTATGATGAATTAGCGCACCATCTGTTATCAAAATTCGAAACTATTTTAGACGCGTATGATTCATTTTTTATTTAAATTCTTTGTTTTTAAAAATAATCATACGCGTCTATAATAATTTCGAATTTTGATAAATATTAAATAAATAAGGGAAGAGGTTTCTGGAGATGAGAGTTTCTTTCCATTTTTATTGCAATCTCAAGTTTTAGAAAATTATGTCTTCAGCAGGAGTACAAAAATTAACAATGATATGAAACACAATTAATTAGTGTCTAATCTCTGTTGAACTATTTAATTCATATACAGGGGATTCACATCTATTACATTATGATTATTCTTTTGAATATTCTAAAATATTATATTAAAATTATAATTTGATATTTTTCATAAGTCTCTACATATAATATTTCGTATAAATATTGCCACGTGGAAAATTAAGGAAGACCAACTTCTAGATGAGTCAACAATTTATTTTAGGCAAGAACAAACTATGAGTGATAAACAAAAGATAAGCAAAAGAGGGAAGTGTACAGAGTATAGCAAAATATGAACATAAAAAAATAATACTCTGCTAATAAAATAATTAATACTTTGTTACAATATTAATAGGTTTTCCATTTTTTCATCGAGAGAGGCCAAGATCTACTTTGACTTTTTCATTTTAGCGCATAAAGAAATATGGATAATAATATGAACCGACCATTTTAAAACAATTTCACAACCACAAATAAGTTTGAAGAAGCTCAGGAAGTAGTAAAATTATTCTTGTCTATTTATTTTTAAAAATTTATTTCAATTTAAAGCGCTATGTCCCCCTAAGGACACTTGCGCTGTCTTACATGTATGCCTTTACATTTATCTAAACATATTTACAAAGAAGTTTCTGGCAATATTTACAAAAAGTATAATAAAAAATTTCAGTTTCTTAAAAGATATTTGTTGCTATATAATTCAAAATATATCTACAAAAGGTATTGAATTTAATATACATTTCTTTACTGGATATAAAAATACTTTGATCTGTTACTATTAAATTATTTTCGAATCTGTAGTCTTGAAAAACAGGACATCTAGTATTGCATTGGGAAGCACGCAAATTACACATTCGATGTAAAATTTTGCATATAGTAATTAGAAATAGTAGCTTGAAATATGTACACCGTATAATCATGAAATGTGTACACAAAATAGTAAAAGATGTATTAAGGTTAAAATTATTCTTGTTAAATGTTCCATGGCCTCTAAGAAATTTGTAGCTATTTAGAAGTTCATCTAAAAATTGCCCAATTCTGTAATCACATTGAGAATAACTTCCACGAGTGTATTCACCAACAGCCTTACAGAGAAGCTGAGCCAAACAATAAATACTTTAATCCTCGTGAAAAAAAGAACAACTACGAACCGCAGATAACATTCAAATATATTTTTATCAATATATTTTCATCGCAGTAAGGACAGTAGAGAGAAGAGCTTGTTTTGTGTTTGAAAAAGGAAACATTCATGGTTTATAATTCTTCCGTTTCCATATATAGATGGCACGTTATCCCCTTATATTCAAATATGTTGGGATATTAAAAGGAACCACGCGGTATAATAAGGAACCCAAAAGACTCTTCACACAGCCAAATATTATAATTGAAATATTCGAGTATATTTCGACAAAAACCATCTTTAACCCATCACATACAGCATACACATAGAACTCTAAATTCGATAAGGAAAACCTATTTTCTAATAACTGGCGAAATTATCCCAGAAACATATTCCTACAACCAACTTGTGGAAATGTTATAAATGAAAGACGCCAGTCATTCAAGGCACTATAGCCGCTCTCACTGAAACAATAGAAAAAGTTTCAAATTTTCGAAAAAAATATTCTGGATGAACGGTTGTGCAATAAGCACTATAAATTGCTAAGAAACAATACCGAAAAAAATCTGATTGGACATATAGCAGCTCCTAAAGTTTGTAGATCAGGAAAACCAAGTTGGGCGACTTTTAAAGGAGGTGGTGAGACGAGAACATTCTATTGATTAATGTGCTGAATTAGATTCCAATTAATCATCAATGGCGCAATGTAAGAGCCGTCGTCGACACAGATGCATTATACTCAGTAATATCAGAAGTTTTTTGCCGGATATTAAGCATATTATATTTTTGATTGGTGGATTATAAAGTTGAATGTTGAGATTAACCGATTTTTCCCACCTATCGGAATGCGTACCATCGAACTCGAGGTTACTAACTTGCTGAAGACTTTCGAATATCTGGTGCCTTCCAGCTGTAGCCAAGATGCAATTCTAAGATCCAATTTCTTGTAAAGTTAAATAATGCACCGATATTAATATAAAAAAGAGCATTGTGGTTCTCCTTTACCTTCTATACTTCGTATAAATAAGCGGTAAACTTAGCCTTTAATGAAATAACTCACATATGTGTAGGTCAGCTTGACGAAATTGGCTCCTTTTTATTTTGAATCTGTAATTGTTTTACGCCTATCTCTACGTAGTCTTCACGACTCTGTTATAGGTAAAGTATTTCCAATTAACGGCCTTTTGACAGTTTAATACCTCCATATATGATAATGAGCCTTTTAAATGTTAGATCGCAATCTGTCTCTCTCTCAGATTACAAGTCTCAAAAATGCTCTACCATAACACTTGATTCCATTTTATATGAAACAGCGAAACTTCTTTAAAAGTAAAATATAATTTTCAGAGTAATATTAATATATATTTTTAATAATTATTTGAGCATAACAGAAAAATTAGACTGCATATTTTATCAAATAAATGCATTCATAACGACTTTTTAAAAATAAAATATATATCTTGAACACACAGGCCTACAGGGAACTAGAGGTAACGGTAAACATTTTCTAAATAATATTTTCTGTAACGGTCTACTTCTAACATTTTATCTATAAACACATATATATATAGCAATGACACAATTCAAGCTAAATATGTGATGTATATTTCATATGACTGGTCAATATTATATTTAATTTTAAATAATGACCGATCAAAATAATTATTTTATTTATCATCATCTCCTGACATCTTGTTTTTTTTTTCTGGCTTGCGGTAAACAGCGACCGCGTGGGTCTGTTAGACTTTATAAAATAAGACTTTATTAAATCCTATTAATGTTGTCTAAATAAATACAACAATAAAAGCATTAATGGTGAGTTACAATAATTTGTGAACAACGACGAGGTAACCCTAAATACACAACAGTATTTTAGCGACGAGCACGGGATCTTCCAAATAAAAAAAAAAAAAAAAAGATAAGTAAACAAATTAGTTTCAAAATGTCTATTTTTACAATTGAAAAATTTGATGAGACTACAGAAAGTTGGGAGAGATACACAGAAAAATTGAAATATTTCTTTGAGGCAAATAACATTGATCAAAATAAAAAGAAAGCTATTTTCTTGACCTTGCTAACCCCAACTGTGTACAACCTTTTATATGATCTTTGCATTCCAAAAAAATTATCTGATGTAGAAAATACTTACCCAGTTCTAGTGAGCAAATTAAAAAAAACATTTCAACCCCACCTCATCTGCTATCGTTGAACGTTCAAAGTTTTCAAATAGAGCAAGGATGCCAGGTGAAAATATTTCAACATACATTGCTGAATTAAAGAAGATGGCAGAATATTGCAAATTTGGGTCTACAATAGATGAAGCTATCCGTGATAGACTAATAGCTGGGATCGAGGATGACAGCATTCAAAGAAAACTGTTAGGGGAAGGTGATAGTTTGACCTTGCATAAAGCTATAGAAATTGCTCTTGCTTTGGAAGCAGCAGCACAAGATGCAAAAGATTTACAAAGTCAAAGAAAACCAGAGGTTGTTAAGAAAATTAAGCAAGGCAATTGGAGATTAAAGCCATCTACTACAGGAAAGATTACCAAGTCAGAAAACTACACATGCATAAGATGTGGATCTAAGGATCATAAGCAAGATAAATGTCCTCATTTGAAAGCCAAATGTTTCAACTGTTGTAAAATTGGACATTTGGGGAGGAGTTGTCTAAAAAGAAAGCCACAACGCAATTCTACTGCAAATAAGGATGGAAATAAAGTACACGCCATCGCAGAGACGGAAATCAGCAGTCAAATCTTCAAAATTATAAATTTATGGAGAACAACCGATCCAATTAAGATTGAAGTACAAATCAATGATAAGATACTGTCATTGGAATATGATACTGGTTCTGCCTACAGCCTCATATCCGACTCCACTCGAAGGTTCTTTAAACTACCTAATCCATGTCCTGCCGATCCATTAAGAGTTAAGTTGGCAACCTACAGTGGCCAACCCTTGCAAGTGTTAGGTACATTGGATGTGCCCGTACAATACCAGAATAGTACTCAGACCCTACCATTGATGGTTGTTGGAGGTGAAGGTCCTAGCCTTTGTGGTCGGAATTGGATGGAAGCATTGGGAATACTACCAACCCAGCCATACAAGGTTGACATGATTAAAGTAACAGAAAACAACCTGCCAACACAGCTACATAGATTTAGAGAACTGTTCAGCCCTGGCTACGGTGTGTTCAAGGGTGTAAGAGCTAGATTGCTAGTTGATCCTGAAATGAAACCAAGATTTTTCAAGTCACGTCCTATTCCTTATGCGCTCAAGGAGAAGATTTCTAGAGAGCTTGATAGATTAGTCAAGGCGGGAATTTTGAAACCCGTGCGACATGCTGAATGGGCCGCTCCGATTGTTCCAGTTCTGAAGTCTGACCAGACTATTCGAATTTGTGGAGATTTCAAGATTACTGCGAACCAATCCCTTAAAGTGGATCAATACCCCCTACATAAAGCCGAGGATATTTTTCCAGCTTTAGCTGGTGGTGAGAAATTCAGCAAAATAGACCTCAGAGATGCCTACAACCAATTAGAACTTGATGATGAATCTCAGCTTTATATAGTCATCAATACGCATCAGGGTTTATATAAGTACACACGACTCCCGTTTGGAATATCTTCAGCCCCAGCATTGTTCCAAATACAGATGGACATACTTCTAAAAGGAATTCCCAAGGTTTTCTGTGCACTAGATGACATCCTAATTACTGGGAAGAATGATCAAGATCATCTGAAGAATTTGGAGTGCGTACTTCAAAGAATCCAAGAGGCCGGGTTAAAGCTGAGAAAGGATAAATGTTCATTTCTGGCACCATCACTAGAGTATCTAGGTCATAAAATTGCAAAGGAAGGTCTCCAACCATTGCCCTCTAAAGTTGAAGCTATACAAGCCGCTCCAAGTCCAACCAACCTGACGGAGTTACGAGCATTCTTGGGTTTACTTACGTATTATTCAAGATTTATTTCTAACATGTCTTCCACTTTAGCACCATTATACAACTTACTAAAAAAGGAACGGAAGTGGAAATGGGAAACCCCAGAAGAAAGAGCATTCAAGGACATAAAGAAAAATTAGTCCATTCAACCTTGCTAGTACATTTCGATCCTCGAAAGAGACAAATTCTATCTTGTGATGCTTCCGGAGTAGGCATTGGTGCTGTGCTATCCCAAGTACAAGGGGACAATGATATACGTCCAGTGGCATTGCATCTCGTACACTCACTCCAGCGGAGAAAAGGTACTCACAACTGGAGCGGGAGGCCTTGGGAATTGTATTTGGAGTAACAAGGTTTCGCAACTACTTGTTAGGAAATAGTTTTACTCTCCGCACAGATCACAAGCCGATGGTAACCCTATTTTCAGAGAATAAGGGGATTCCAACTATTGCGGCAAACCGTATTCAAAGATGGGCCATCATTTTATCTGCTTATCAGTACAAGATTGAGTACATCAAGGGCACCTCCAATACAGAAGCTGATGTCTTAAGCCGACTTCCCATGTTCACTCCTGAACCAGATTCAAAGGAACCTGATTCAGAACCTGTGGAAATGGTATTATTGATGGACGCTTTAGACAGTTCACCAGTTACATCTGATGATATTCGGACAAGCTTACCAGGAGATCCTGCTTTAAGACAAGCTTTGGATCATACGCTTCAAGGTTGGAGTGAAGAAACACCAAAGGAAATGGAACTCATGCCTTACTGGAGCCGTAGATATGAACTAGGAGCCTGTGAAGGTCTGCTATTCTGGGGAAATCGTGTCATCATTCCTACAAATTTGAGAGCCAAAATGTTGGATGAATTACACAATAGTCATCAAGGCATTGTTGGTTTAAAAAGTGTCGCCCGAACTTTGTTTTGGTGGCCTGGTTTGGACAAGGATATTGAAGGGACCGTTAGACGGTGTAACTGCTGCCAAAGCCATGCCAGCATGCCACCCCGAACTACACCAGTCAATTGGCCTCCCACCAACCAACCCTGGGATAGAGTTCAAATTGATCATCTGGGGCCATTTGAACAAAACCTGTACCTCATTGTAGTGGACGCATGTACCAAGTGGATAGAAGCCATTCCTGTTCCTAACACTTCCACAAGAGAAACCATCGAACAATTACGCTGTCTATTTGCCAGGTTTGGCATTCCAAGAACACTTGTATCTGATAATGGTACCGGGTTCACTTTCGAAGAATTCAGACAGTTCATGACAAGAAATGGTATCTGTCACCTACGGACTGCACCTTTTCACCCAAGTTCCAATGGTTTAGCTGAACGTGCCGTGCAAACCATTAAAACTGGTCTTAAGAAAGTACAACAAGGGAGCATATCTCAACGCCTAGCAGAGATACTTTTGGGCTATAGAAGGACCCCCATAGCCAGCATTGGAAAGTCTCCTTCCGAAATGATGTTTGGCCATAACATTCGGAGTCGCTTGGATTTGATCTTACCAAATCCTGGTAAATCAGAGGAACCAGGTTTTAAGGTAGGAGAGTCTGTATGGTATCGAACCTACAAATCAGGACCAAAATGGGACCAAGCTAGCATTCAAGGCCCTACGGGAAACCGTCTAGTTACATTACAAACAGCCAAAGGACAAGTTAGAAGACATTGGAACCAAAACAAATACGGGGATCTCACATTCCTGGGAAGAGAAGTGAATCTACTGAAGACCACGCCGGAGTCTCCGAGCATGATATAAACACCGAACCAGAGGAACTGATTCCACAACACCAGGAAGTGACATCGGAGCCGCAGTCTTCTACTGAACCAGCTGAGAGTCCCCAGACTATTACACCACCGGATCCAGTGAATCCCCTCCAGAGATCTAGTAGGATTCGGAAACCACCTACAAGATTGGACCTATGAAGAGTTCCGCTCTTTCGAAGAGGAGAGGATAATGTATATTTCATATGACTGGTCAATATTATATTTAATTTTGAATAATAACCGGTCAAAATAATTATTTTATTTATCATCATCTCCTGACATCTTGTTTTTTTTTTTCTGGCTTGCGGTAAACAGCGACCGCGTGGGTTTGTTAGACTTTATAATTAAATTAGTTATTATTACTACTGTATTAAATATAATACTGTAATATACCTACTATATATATTAAATCCTATTAATGTTGTCTAAATAAATACAATAATAAAAGCATTAATGGTGAGTTACAATAATTTGTGAACAACGACCAGGTAACCCTAAATACACAACAATATGTAAATATAATTAAATAAAAAAACTTGATATTATGTAAATAAATAAACCACGCTATAATATAGAGAGATAAAGTATTTTTTCACAATTTTATTCAAGGATATTGTGAAGGTTTTCGTGTTTCACACAAACGAAAACTACTTATTTTTCCTTATCTACACCTTCTTAGAACCAATTAACCACTATTATTGGTACAGCAGGAAATATAACAGGAAAAATTTTAAATATAAATTCACACAGTGATTATACCAGAATTACAGGGATTATGACAGACTTCCAGAAACCATTGACATTTGTGTGTAAAGGGTGTACGGAAACTTTCCTTTCGAGCTTAAAATGCTCTAAACCCCCAGGCTTACTTACAAAACATTCTAGTTAGCCTATGATCAAATATTAAGAAGCACTCCAACAACCCCAAAGATGTTTCGAGAAATCTAGATGTGCATATCCATCATGAACTGGAATGAAGCCTGGAACAAGCACCACCAATACATTTCAACCAAAGTGATGCATAGGATAGATAACGCCATTGTTTTACAGAATTTTCCATTGATATAAATAATCACAATCCATATAGTGTACATCCATCATGAACAATATAGTGCATATTCATCATGAACTGGTATGAAGACTGGAACAAGCACCACCAATGCCTTTCAACCAAAGTGGTGCAAAGGATAGATAAAGCCATTGTTTAACAGAATATTCTATTGATATTTATTATCACAATCCATAAAGTACACATCCATCATGAACAATATAGTGCATATTCATCAAGAACTGGTATGAAGCCTCGAACAAGCACCATCAATACATTTCAGCCAAAGTGGTGCATACGATAGATAAAGCCAATGTTTGACAGAATATTCCATTGATATAAATTATCACAATCCATATAGTGCACTTCCATCCTGAACAATATAGTGCATATTTATCAAGAACTGGTATGAAGCCTGGAACAAGCACCATCAATACATTTCAACCAAAGTGGTGCATGCGATAGATAAAGCCAATGTTTGACAGAATATTCCATTGATATAAATTATCACAATCCATATAGTGCACTTCCATCATGAACAATATAGTGCATATTCATCATGAACTGGTATGAAGACTGGAACAAGCAAAATCAATGCATTTCAACCAAAGTGGTGCATAGGATAGATAACGCCATTGTTTTACAAAATATTCTATCGATATATATATTAACACAATATAAACTATAGAATAATAAACCCAATTGAGAACCATTATTAGAAAAATAGGTCGGGCGAATGTACCATCTGGTTTGTTTCCACAGATATGGCAACCTGGAGACAACAATGATGGAAGTCCCATCTGTCAGATCTAATCCATCCTGAAGCCATTGTTGCACATCCCATAGCAATAATGTCGTATTTAACTGCAACACTCTGGATATTCCCATAAACATTTCCTAATTTTACACTTATTCCTTGAATATATCAACACTTCATTGATTTCATATTAATATCAACCCCCTTCCAATCAACCAAATTTACTCTGAAGTTGTGTTTTGAATTATGTTGATATATTAGGCTTGTTTATAATACAATATAATGCGGCTTATTATTGTAGAACGACATTTGAACATTATCCCGCAAGTGTTTCTTTTGAACGAAAAATCGAAATTTATTTTAAGAAGAAATAACGATTATTTCTAACCTTAGAGATGAAGTATGAAAGGATGAATTGTGAAGAGTAATGATGAACGGAAAATATAAAAGTGTCCAGGGATGGGAATCGAACCCACAGTGTTCCGCTTACCGGGCAGATGCATGTCCACTAGGCTACCTTGGACGAACGGAGAAATATGTCCAGGGTAGCCTAGTGGGCATGGCATCTGCCCGGTAAGTGGAACACTGTGGGTTCGATTCCTATCCCACTGGACACTTTATTTTTCCATTTATCATTACTCTTCACAATTCATCATTTCATACTTCATCACTAAGGATAGAAATAATCGTTATTTCTCCTTAAAATAAATTTCGATTTTTCGTTCAAAAGAAACACATGCGGGATAATTTTCAAATGTCGTTCTACAATTAGGCTTGTTTATTATCTGTATTATAGGAATCTGAGTTTTAATTTCCTTATCCTCTTATCGAAAATGTTAGCGACATCTGAAAATAATTCGAATTTATTATTACAACATATTGTTTGGTTGTTATAATCTCGAAATGTACGAGGTGTGTTCAAAAGGTATCGCGACTTTTGAATTTTCGCGTGTTACGTATATTCGAATTTCGATCTTTTTGTGGCTTTATGTTGGTACTCATGTCTCTCACTTATGCCGACAAGCTCTGCCATTTTGAATGTTCACTTAATTGTTGACAGCTGCTTTGCTTGCAGGTGTTTTGGATCGTCTTCGATTTTTACTCATTTAAAAAAATGGATCTAAAAACCTGTATCAAATTTTGTGTGAAAAACGAAATTAAGTGCGCGGATGCATTCCGAATTTTGACTGTGGCATACGGAGAAGCTACCTTGGACCGAAGCAACGTTTATCGGTGGTACAAAATGTTCTCAGAAGGCCGAGAAGATGTGAACGACGAAGAGCCTGCCGGACGCCCGAGCACTTCAGCAACAGACGAAAAAATTAATGAAGTGGAGAAAATGATATTGGCCAATCGTCGAATCACCGTTAGAGAAGTTGCTGAGGACCTAAACATATCGATTGGCTCGTGCCATTCGATTTTTATCAATGATTTGGGCATGAGACGGGTCGCCGCGAAATTCGTACCAAAATTGCTCAATTGCCACCAAAAACAGCATCGCATGAACATTGCTAATGAGATGTTGGACTCTGTCCGCAACGACCCAAATTTGCTCCAGAGGGTCAACTGATGATGAATCGTGGGTTTATGGTTATGACGTGGAAACAAAAGCTCAATCATCTCAATGGAAGCTGCCGCACGAACCACAAGACCGAAAAAAGCGCGCCAAGTTCGGTCGAATGTGAAAGATTTGCTGACAGTTTTCTTCGATTGCAGGGGCGTGGTGCATCATGAGTTCTTGCCACAGGGTAGAACGGTCAATAAAGAATATTACCTGCAAGTTATGCGCAATTTGCGCGAAGCAATCCGCCAGAAACGCCCGGATTTGTGGAAGAACAAAAATTGGCTTTTGCACCACGATAACGCCCCTGCTCACACATCGTTGCTTGTGCGCGACTTTTTGGCCAAAAACAACACACTAATGATGCCGCAGCCACCGTATTCCCCAGATTTGGCCCCCTGTGACTTTTTCTTGTTCCCTAAACTGAAGAGGCCCATGAAAGGATGACGTTACGCTACGCTTGACGAGATAAAGACGGCATCGAAGGAGGAGCTGAAAAAGATTTTTAAAAATGATTTTTTGAAGTGCTTCGAAGATTGGAAAAACCGTTGGCACAAGTGTATAATATCTCATGGGGATTACTTTGAAGGGGACAAAATAGGTATTCATGAATAAATAAATAATCTTTGAAAAAACACAAAAGTCGCGATACTTTTTGAACACACCTCGTATCGTTGCGCGTGTGACCGGCCAATTCTATTGTTTATATATTTATACTTTGTAATACATTTAATAGGTTTTATCGAGTGAGATTTAATAGATGGCTTCAACTATTCAATAGATTGAAACATCTACAGTCCTACGCTCTGCCAACTGAGCTATATCTAGGGGTCATATATTCAATAGATATTTCAATATATTAAATAAGGATACAAAGTTGTTAGTTTACATCATCTACCGTTTGTTATTTATTATATTTCTAACGTCAAATTTAGTTTCGACTTGCTCAGTCATTTTATTCTTATAGCTTCGAGCTCTCTGTCAAACCGCGGTGTTTTATTGTATGTAGTTTTGTTCAATATTGAAAAAAAAAAACGTTTTTGAATTATGATTTCGGTAAACTTCGAACTGAATCCGTACTTTCAACATTGGAATATGTGGATTTAATTCTAATGAAAGTTAAAACGAGTTGATTGTACAGAATGAATTATTCACACTAATCTAATTAGGGGTTTTCCTACAATATTGAAGTCAGAAATGGATCTAATCCATCTACATTTCAGAGTTTATAAAATATTATTATCTTGTTTATAAAACTGCCCAACACCTTCATACATTTATAAAAAACGCTTACAAACATCCTTTAAAATAAATTTCCAGATAGGCACGTATACGCGTATATAGGTATTTCAATTTAACTTATTTAGGTTTGTTGTGGCGAGAAAAAATACACATTTTTCTTTATATATAACTTTTAATATATTTATATATATAATATTTTTCTTATAGAAATAACTATATATTTTCTAAAATTATTTAGTTATATTATTCGCAATTAGCTAAAAATGCTAATTTGCACGCATCAAACATATATAAAAATCGTTATACGAAAATAATAATTAAATATATATTTGAATAATCATTTTGATAATAGAGCAATCTATAAATAAAAATTTAATCAAAAAGGCATATATTAGATCAAAATATTGATAAAGAGAAATTATATTTTGATCCAATATATGCCTTTTTAATTATAGATTTAAATAATCATGTCAATTATTTTTTCACGTATTTTCGAATCGCTAAATTTAAACGCATATTAAATAAGGATACAGGATTATCTCTTTCATCATTTACTGTTTGTTATGTTAAAATATTTTTAATGTCATAAAATATAGTTTCGGTTTGTTCATTCATTTTCTACTTATAGCTTCGAGCGCTATGTCAAACTACGTTGTTTATGTACGTAGCTCTTTTGAATATTGAACACAATACGTTTTTAAATTACAATTTCAGTGAACTTCGAATTGACACAGTACTTTCAACATTTTGTTAGTATATGTGGTTTCAATTTTAAAGAAAGTGAAAGTGAGTTGATTGTACCGAATGAATTCGTGATGTGTCGATTTATTAGTCCAGCGATGGCCCAGAAAAGTATTTCAACGTTAGTATTTATTTGTATTACGCATCAGCTACATTTTTATAGGAAATTGATAAAGGAAGGCAAAAGTACAACACCCTAGAATGTCTATTGGGTTCTCATTGACTTCCGCCGATCTGCCGCGTCACACAGCGGTGGCCATCCGTACTATTTCCAGGCCCCGCTTGTATGTTTGCCGACGGCGTGGTCTGTCATTCCAGCAGGCTGGATGGAAGTCTCTCGGCCCCCACAAATTATTCACACTAATCTAATTCGGAATTTTCTTCCAATATTGAAGTCAGAAATTGACATAATTCATCTACCGATTTTATTCATTCAATTTCTAAAACCATATTTCTTCAAATATAATTGTATTAAATATAACCCCCCTCCGGTCTTTTAAACAGCACCTTGGTGTTTGTGTAACAAAAATCGGATTTGGATTGGCAATGTCACAATATATACAGTATTAATAATAGGTTTAAATTTTTAATATGATTGTTACTTGTATTTGATAATTTTGAAATAGTTTAGCATATATTATTATTATTATGATTTAATCAAATAAATATGAGTTTTAAAAATCTTATTCTACTTATCCTTTCCTATTATGGATGATAATACAAGTATGTACTTGGAATATTATAAGGCTCGAGTGATCCTATATTGAGGAAAATATATCAAAATCGGTCCCCAGGAATATACTCGTATCAATATTTATATAGCATCAGAAATATAATTTTAAAGTTCAATTCAAATGAATAATTAAGCTATCGTATATTTCAATGAGATTCGTGGAAAGTTGAGACATGTTTGGTCATAATTATTATGTGGGTTGTGAATGACAATGCAGATTTCATTCGATGCTCATAGTATAAAATTAAAGAAGAAAAAAACTTCATTTTGGACCACATCTTTTGTCATTGAGGCATACCCTTCACCAGGATGGCGAGGGCCAACATCTCTAAAAGCGTTCATGGTTGGATTTTCGCGATTAATCAAAAAATGACTCGGCCAAATATAGCGGAACAATCCTAAATCAACGTTTCGTTTATTTCTGTTCTATTAAATGTCGATCTGACATCTAAAATTCGCTTATGTGAAAGGTCTGAATATGCCCATTATATATATATATATTAAAAATGGCATATCCTGACCAGGAGCACATGTGCTTTACAGAAGGCAGAGCGCCATCTGGTTTGATTTCAACACCTGATCTTTTTATCTTTTATTTTTTTCTTTCGTTTTTCAATATATATATATATATATATTTCGATATATACTTAATATATCCATATAGCTATAGTGTAGCAACTAAAATTGTAGACAAAATCCAACTCGCCACTTTGGCTATAATTCAATGCAAAACTAAATAACAAAATTAGATTGAGTTACAGCAGGCGCTCATACAGGAGAAAGGTATCCGATTATGCCACCAGTCTCTCTCTGGCTCTTGAATAAATCAGACCCCCCTCGATCGACGCCCGACTGCTATCTCTGAGTTGGCATCCAACATGCCTCGTCTTTTTGTGCTATCCCATTCACGTCTGTAATCACTCTGAACATTGTGGTCATCACCACTGCATCTAAACAACATTCCACACTACAGCCATCCGACAGGATCATTTTTCAATACCACAAAAAGTCGACAGAATCATGTGTAATACAACATATATATCCCAGTTTTAACTCGTTCCCAGAAAAGGACACTTCTAGTGAAGCGGTGACATCAATTAGAATAGGACTATTTACTAGCCTTCCATCAACACACACATTTATATATATATATATACTTGATCCTCTCTTTTAGAATCAACAATAGCATTTTTCTAAAGATAAATGATCAGCTGATTTGCTTCAAAATAACTTTATAAGAAGATTATTTATATAGGCAAAATATATAGAAATAGGAATTTATAGAGTTTTTGTGAATTATAAGAAATGTCCTTATATCGGCATTTTGAAATGCTAGATTTGCGTGACAAGCTGAAATGTTTAGCTCTTCAAAACCGCATTAAGGAAATCGAAACAAAGTCAAAAGAAAAGGTCAGTTTCGTAGAAAAGAAATTCTCACAAAGACAATGTCGAAATACTCAAGAAAACGATAAAAAATCAAGCAGGTCTCCTGTTAACCCGAACTCTGTTAAATTGCCCCCTTTATTTGCTAAGAGTAAACAGTTCGAAGATACCAATTCACCGCGAAAGAGTAAAGCTTCTCGAGAAACATTTGACGAACAGAATTATTTTTTCCAAATGGAAGAATATCTTCAAAATGCTCCAGAAAGAAAGACGCCATGTTATCTTCCTGAAGAATTGTTGAATGATTACCCCAATACTATTCTTTGCTCTATATTCGGCCGAGTTTATGATCTCACGCGACTCTACCAACAATATAAAGGCCCCAAAATGCCAATCACAAAGTTTGCTGGAAGAGATCTTACTGAATGGTTTGACGAAGAATGGAATCTGAAAGTGTTTAAAAATCCTGAAAATAACAAATTTCCATTTGTATTAGAAGCTAAACAGAAATTTCCGTGGTGGAAAGACGTCAAATATATGGTTGGGACGTTAACTAAGAAGTGTCGACAGTTACGGATATACAATAGCAGTTTGTTTCTGGACCAAACTGTGACGTGTTGTGCGGAGGACAGTCTACGAGATATCCTAGCACGGACTCTGGGACATCTGTTCCCTGAGATTCAAGTAGAGTACTTAGGAAGACCTCTAGATCTCAACAAATCTCTTGAACAGAACGGCATCCCAGAGGTAACGTTTGAGTCAAGCCAAGACTTCCCGGAAAATGCTCCGCCTACTGTCTTCGTTGACTTCCCGGAAGAATAAGTTTTTGGAGGATAAAGAACTTAATCAAAACTATCGAAATTAACTCTGAAACTAAATTAACGTTCAAATATAATTGAATGAAATATTATTATATTTTTAAATATCTCTAGTACATGTGGAACAGGCCATGATAATCTTTTTTTTTCTTACTTATCCCTAGTACACATGATACGGGCGGTGATATCCATGGTTGGTAGAAGTAGATGATTTTTTTTACTATAAGTGCATCACATGTCTACACATGTGAAAAGCAGTAATAATTTTGCACATACAAATGTTCCAGATCCTCATTTGGTTACTTGCACTCACTGGTGGGGTTGGACTTTTGTAAGAATTGGGGGTCATTGGAGCATTATTTTTTTTAATTAGAAAAAGAGATAAATGCGGGATTCGATTCCGGGTCGTAGCGGTCGAAAACCAACGGTTTACAGCCCCCTTCCACCGAACCCCTAAAGGTAAAAGCTCATTCTTATCAATTTATTATCTGAAGAACAAAGAACGAAGCACCATTTAAATTAATCTAATATATTCCTACTGAAGACAAAGCTTGTGTCTATAGTTTCCTGAATACTGTCACCAAAAAATAAACATTAATGTAGTAAATATAGAAAATAAAAAATTATATGCAATATATGAGCGGTATGATAGAAGAAACTTGGTGAAGGAGCTAAGGCCTTAACCACTGATGAGCCAGGCCATTCCAAAAAGCATTCGCGCTAAAGATTGTTTATAAATTTGCGTAATTTCAATTTAACAATTTATCTAGTTGTTTGTATAAAAAAGTAGGTACCTGAATCTGTAAAGGAATTTTTTTTCTCAAAATATTACGAGTAATTGCTCTCTCTCTATGAATTCATTGCACAATGAAGTTAAAGGTGTTACCTCTAAGTTCATTGTGCAATAAATTGATAAAGAGGATGCAATCTTTCGAAATACTTAGAAAAAATGCTTTTTTCTTTCTTCAGTAGATTTAGGTACGTCTTTTTTTATATACTGTATAAACGTATCAAAGGAATCGCCTTTTGACTTAAAGAAATATCTAGTGTTATCTTAACAGATCTGATGCGTGTTTACTTTAGAAAAAAATTCTTCACGCAAAAAACAGTTTCCACATCTCCGATCAAACTGCGAGTTGAATTGTAGAAAAAAATGCACGAATACAAGATAATATTATATATAAAGGTTGTATTAGATATTATATTACAAAAAAGTGAGACAATTAAACAAGTTTCGTCCTTTCTAGTCTACTTTAGATATGATTCTTTTCTACGAAAGCCAAGATATTCAATATATATCATGTAATAACAATAAGTTTTTATTTATCACTAGTCGACGAATGAACCGTGCAATGCCTAGGTTTTACCTGAAAGTATTTCCCCCCCGAGTGTATATGTATTAAAAAAATGTTTATTTTTATTCAAATATTAATCGTTACAATTATAAATTAAGATCCGGTTTCACCCAAGATCTCCCCAAGTAGATGTTTACCCTACGAATAATGCTTAGGAAGAATGGTACACTGTTAATTTGAGAGGAAATAAATAAATAATGCTTAAAATAAAAAAAAGAATGGTATATAATACAAACAAAAAATATAATGTCAAGCATTCTAAAATATAGTAATACAATTCAGAATGTGACAATAAAATTAGAAAATTGCATAAATATAGAATATTCTAAAATGAGATTGTGTAAAGCTATTTTTGGTCCTTATTTTTTACTTTTTCTCGTGTATTAGGACACACATAATTGAAAAATTCCATTTTACACTTAAACATCGTTTTTTTGTCATTTTTTAATGCAAGAAGAATACAATAAACGGCTTAATAACGATGATATTGCATTAAAAAACTTAATAAAATTTGAATAATATAATATTTATAATATGATGTGTGATAGACTTGGAGAATGATATTTTCATACATACTTACAGAATTCAATAAAACATTTCACCACTGGCCTTGAATCTCGCAGGCTGAAATCAGCAAAATTCTCCAATCTACAACAAAATTTGATAAAATATTAAGAGAGTTGTTTATGTTCAATTTCAAGATAAATGGATTAATATTTAAAATTTGAAATAATCATCGTAATGCCATTTGTTATATATTAGTGTCGGTAATCCCTTATATTGCTATAGTTATTATTAATAAGATAAAATATACAAAATAGTCTCGATTCATAAGAGATGAACCCACCCGGCAGCTTTGGCAGTTTAATCTACCAGTAGGTAGGTAGAGTAACAGAACGACAGAGTTTTTACTGTCAAATATTTCAATTACGATTTAAAAATTATTTTAATTTAATATCAAGTTATCTAAACTACCCCGCTAATGACCGATACATTTGTTCCCGTGTCCACTTTAACAGAGAAATTCGCTCCTTCCAGACCAGTCGTGTTATCCTGCTTTTCTAATCCGGCTCAGACAACTTCAGGGCATCTTTCCCTTAGGCCAACATCTGCCATTGCTCTATTTCACACGACTTAACCTGGACAGTCCCTTCATCATCCCCTCTCTCTTGAATCTGTCGAATATAGCTTCCTTATAAGGACTCTTCTGCATGATTCTTTCTTTGTCTATATATTTTGGCTCCCTTCTTCAAGTCCAAATCATCACTTTTCTGCCGTTCTTACGGAATGTAGATTGATTCTCTGGTTCGAATTACAATGAATCAGAAAACACCGATTGATTCCGAACAGGCCTCAACCAGTAAGAACCGGATTTTAAATTTGAATTTGAAATTTCAACTAATTTGAAAATTGGCTGAAAACTTCTCATCATTTATATTCATAAGTAGCAAACTGTAAATAAATAAATTTAACTGCAATAAAGTCATATATATATATTTTTAAATATATATATATAAGTATATGTATATATATAGTTTTCGACGTGTATAGTTAACTAGAAATTATACTACTTGGTGCTTTTGTTTGAGGGCGTGATTAGCCAGAAAGATAAAGAAATAAAATTGTGAAAGAGAAATTTGCTAAGGTTCTTTTTTGATATTATCAATTTATAAGTTGTAGGATGAACATTTGTGATATTTCGATATTACCACATGGAAAATTAGGGAAGACAAAAACTTCAGGAGGAAACAAGATTTATTTCAGGGAAGGACAAACTATGAATTGTAAACAAAAGATAAGCCACGAGGGAAATTTACAGAGTCGCAAGATATAAACATAAAGATGACCACTCTGTCAATAAAAAAATAATACAATTAATGAATACTATGTTATATAAATAAAATTAATAAATACTATGTTACATAGCTTCTTCCCTATGGGAGCTGTGACCCACAGCTAGCAATTATTGTAGATACTGACATGGATCTGACGTGCTTCTGCCAAGGATTCCATCGAAATCTTGGAACTTTGTCCCTAGTACCTTTGCGTCCTTTTTCTTGCGGCGTGAAGAGCGGCTTTGTCGTCGTATCGTCTATAGGCACATCGTCATCTTCGGGGGAAGTCTTGGCTTTAGCACGGCGGTGGAATTCTGGAGTCAGTTTCCGAAAATGTAGATCACAGCACCCATGGCTTTAAGGTCTTCACGACAATCTTTAGTTTGTCTTCCCTAACTTACCCGGCATCTCCACCAAAATGCCACGTGGAAAATAAGGGAAGACAAAACTTCAGGAGGAAACAAAATTTATGTCAGGGAAGGACAAACTATGAATTGTAAACAAAAGATAAGCCACGAGGGATATTTACAGAGTCGCAAGATATAAACATAAAAATAACCACTCTGTTGATAAAAAAAAAATA
>CP092871.1:35057223-35111749 GCA_030710605.1 Cordylochernes scorpioides
CAAATTTGGGATAACGTAAATTCATATCGTCTAATTGAGCATCCTTCCGTAAAATAAAATCAACCATTTTGAAATCTTTCGAAAACATTTCTTTATATGGTAACTCCCAGTCTTTCACGTCCATAAATTCGCTTTAACCATACATGATCAAATGTGAGCAATTACAATTTTTGATACAATCCATTGTTTCATCTTATGTAACAATTGGCTTTCAATGTTCATCTATTTAACGAATTCCATGAAACTTTCCTTTTATGGATGAATATTTACAATAAAAGGGGGGTTTTAGCTTTTACCCTCTCAATATTATATTGGAATATCTTTAAAATTTACAGACGAAATATTCTGTGATATATTCATTCGTGTTGCGATAGTTTTTGCGAAAATCGCTCTTTATTTTGTGAAGTATCACTGCATTTTAAAATACTTCGGAAATTTCTCCGATTTTTTTCCTTATTTAAAATGGATTTTGTGAATCATTGAAATTTTATTTATTTTCATTTTTTATTTAAATAAATTCGCTTTGTATAAAATTCAATTTATATTTTTCTATACATATTTCAAAATTATGTTAAATTAAGAGAATTCTTCTGGAAACTCTGAAAAATACCCTCTCATTTAAATATAAGCAAAATTGCGCTTCTCTCAGAGAGCATTGCTTTATGACACGAAGATGTCATATATTTCTGTAGAAAGACTTGATATATCCGAAATCTTGAGATTAATATGAAATAAAAAACAAGAAACATATTTTCAGAAGCCGCTTGCTTATTATTTATATATATTACAAAGGATTATACTTTTCGGAATACCTATTCATTGGGTATTCAATTTTTGTTTTAACATTTTTGCTGAAAGGTTATAAAAAAGCCTTTACAGTCTTCATGCCAGCAGTTCAATTTCTACTACTTAACAAAATCGTTTTTTTTTTAAGTGAGCATTTCTCTGTATATTTACTATGACATCGAGATATACTATGCCTCATTTTTATATAATAAATATTTAATATATTCCTATATTTACTTGTGTAATACAATGTATTGAGACCATTAAAACGTTCATTAAAAATTAAGTTAAAAAAAGATATTAAAAGGAAAATAAAAATTCCATTACAAAATTAAAATATATTTTATTAAGTAGAGTGAGAAATGTGCCATTGTGATGTCCCTTTTATATTTAAATAGAATAAAACCTAATGAAATTTAATCATTTCAAGCACTTTCATCAAAATAATCAACGAATACATTATAAAGGACTGCGGCGTATGATTATAAAACAACACTTAAAGTTTCATCGCATAAGTTTCTTTTCTGTGAAAAATAAATATTTATTTCAAAGAGAAATATTTACTATTTCTAACTTTTTTTGGATGAAGTATGAAAGGGTGAAAATATGAAGAGTAATGGCGAACGGAAAAATAAAAGTGTCCAGGGGCGGGAATCGAACCCACAACGTTCCGCTTACCGGGCAGATGCCATGTCCACTAGGCTACCCTGGACGTATTTTTCCGTTCGTAAATAATACTTAAAGTAACTTATAATACATTATAAAGGACTGCGGCGTATGATTATAAAACAACACTTAAAGTTTCACCGCATAAGTTTCTTTTCTGTGAAAAATCAATATTTATTTCAAAGAGAAATATTTACTATTTCTAACTTTTTTTTTTTTAATAGTAAATATTTCTCTTTGAAATAAATATTGATTTTTCACAGAAAATAAACTTATGCGGTGAAACTTTAAGTGTTGTTTTATAATCATACGCCGCAGTCCTTTATAATGTATTATAAGCTACTTTAAGTATTATTTACGAACGGAAAAATACGTCCAGGGTAGCCTAGTGGACATGGCATCTGCCCGGTAAGCGGAAGGTTGTGGGTTCGATTCCCGCCCCTGGACACTTTTATTTTTCCGTTCGCCATTACTCTTCATATTTTCACCCTTTCATACTTCATCCAAAAAAAAAAGTTAGAAATAGTAAATATTTCTCATTGAAATAAATATTGATTTTTCACAGAAAATAAACTTATGCGGTGAAACTTTAAATATTGTTTTATAATCAACGAATAGTTGATATTTATTCCGATAGATGGCGCAAGCCATCAGCAACTTTCAGTTGCACGATAAGGAGTTGCCTTTTTTTCTTTCTTAATATTTGCACCTTATGCCAGTACAATATTATATTTGTACTATTTTTTTTTCACAAATGAATATTTGTCTCTTTCTATATTGATGACTCCAAAAAATATCTTAAGAGTTTATTATTAGATATTTCCTTATTTACAGGAAGATGGCAAATGTATAAAGTCTAAGTTTCCTGTTTTTCCTTTTGTTATTTTGCCTTTTTGTTTGTTTTTGTCAAGGTATATCCCTATATAGCAGATATATATGTATGTAATTCTCTTTAAATATCCATTCGATATTAATTTAGCAAGCGGGGCTCTGGCAATTTGTAAGTGAAAAAGTTGAACTGCTTTTCACTTGTGTAGACATGTGGTGCACTTACAGTAAAATAAGTCGCTAACTTCTACCCACCATGATTATCATGGCCTGTACCACGTGTACTAGATATAATAATATAATAATATTATTTTGGTTGATAAAGCTAGGTGTTTTCTATTGGTAAAAAAATGAAAGTGTTCGTTAATATTTATTTTTTACTATATTTCATATATTTAATTTTATAGTAATTGTTTCATCTATTGATTATATTTTTGGGATATCTACAAATCGAATATGTCGAGAGATAATGTTCCATCAGCAAAGATATAGGATTATGAACTTTACCAACTAAACCATATCACAATTTCTGTATAACATATCTTATTGAAACTTTGTTTCATTGAAAAATATTACAGCATTAAATTCCCAATAATTTAAAATAATATTTGAAGAGAACAAATGCTAGGTTACAAGGTAGATGAATTGCCGTGATATCAAAGCGGATCCAATTTGAATCTAATTCCATTTGGCCATGTTCTCTCATTTGCTTCAGCCTCTTTCTGATTACGCTGATATTTTCAGGTTATAATGAACCAAGTTTTGATTTTATTCTTGTTTTATAAGTTTTCTATCATCTATAATGAACTCTGTCGAATAATACATATAAATTTGTATATATTTAATTCTTAGTTCTAATTTGTTTGTTGTTCTGTTTGTTTCTTCTGTATTAGGCGCAAATATTTCAATATCGCGCCTGGTTCATTGAAAAATAAATTAAATAAATCAACCTTTCTGCCAATAAATTCGTGAATATTCCCTGTCGTGTTTTTAGCAATTGACCAGAGATGAATCTACATTCTCTAAGTCATATTACGCTTTTTGATAAAATACAGCTAAATTTACATAAGACCGTGAAACTATTGTCAGAGAAGGCATTTTTAAAACAATACCACTACATATTAAGTATAAATATATAGCGTACTATTGATAGTTAAAGGTAATTCTTTAGACCTGCTTATTAATATACAGTTGAACCTGTCTATAGCGCTCCCTCTGAATAGCGCCTCCCTCTCTATTGCGCCCGATTTTAAATACGTAGCACGATGCGATTTACATTAAAAGTGACCTGTCTATAGCACCCCCCTCTCTATAGCACCCTATTTCGGTGAGTCCCAAGAGGGGGCGCTATAGACAGGTTTACCTATATATTAATTTTGTATTTTTATGGACATCACGTCTGTTGCCTTGTGCTGGACATTAAAACGTGGGGTAAAGGAATACATAGGTTAGATGACTTCATTTAAATATTTTTGTGTCTAATTTGTTGGAAGAGTTATCATTTCTTTTTATAGATGATTATTCTTCCGGCAAAAAAAAATCTATATTTTAGCCCTGAAATTGACCTATCCGCTTTGCCAGCTGAATATCTTTGGCGATTTATCAGGATTTCAGCAAATCCATTTGGATCTCTTATAACTTGGCCCGCTCAAGACTGACCGTGGCAATGGATTATCATTGAAAGAACATTAGATTATTTGGAAACTGTTTTTCGGATTATCCTTTTCCAATATTATAAATTAATTTCAATAATCTGGATAAATCTAAGCAATAAAGTTATCTGGATAGATACCATTTTCTAGATTGACATTTTAGAATCGCTTACTTTTAAAAAGAGTTTTTTTGTATATATATGTTATGAATACTTTGTTTTGTTGTTGAATATGATAGAGAATTGAAGGTGCAGTCGTAAAATAGGAAAGATAATTATTTAACTTTCAACTTTATTCAACTATAAATACAAATCGCGATGTCCCGCCAAGGACACTGGCGCCCAAAGGAAAGCAATACAAGAGAGAGAGAGACGGTTAAACATACTTCATTGACTACTAGTCAATTATGGATGAAAAATAATGAGAATAATACAGTGAAATTATGATTGAGGAAGGCTCCACCATCTTGCCAGAGTCCTCCTCCAGACGATGAGAGGGTCCTCTTGGACGCCCCGTATCTCCAGGCCCAGGAAGTGCTTGTAGATACGGGTCTTGGCAGACGCCAGGATGGCAAGGGCGTCGTCCTCCAGGTCATGCCCGAAGATCCATCCCTGCAGGTCAGGGGGCCGCTGGATGATGGTGAAGGCTTCCAGGATGACAGGCCTGATCCGCCCACAGGACCAGTAGCGGTGGGCCAGTGACAGGTCTCCGGACCCACAGGCGATGCAGGACTCCCGGGCTGAGGCAGGATGCGCTGGATGGGGAAGGGCGTGAAGGGCCAGCCGCACGGCAACGTCGGCATTGTGCCCCGAGAAGGCACCTCGCCGGAGAGAAGGCCAGCTGATGGAGATGGGGATGCTGACGTGGGGAAGCCACCGGGCTAGCAGCTGGGTGATGGGCAGTGCAGCCAGGCGTGGACGTTCTAGCATGCGGCGGGCAGTGCGGGTGGTTAGGCGCTGGAACGCAGTGGCCGTCCCGCGCAGCACGATGCCGTCCTTGATGTTGTCAACCCGGTGGGTGTGGTTCCGGTTCTCTTCCACAATCCGGCTGCAGAAGGTGGTGAGTGCCGCGATGTCAGCGAGGGCGGCGCGGGTGGTGCGCAGAGGGAGAGATGAAGAGCTGGTGAGATCGCCAACGCGCATTCCCGCCCACCGCGATGCGACCAAAGAGAGAGAGAGAGAGATAGGGAGAATCTATTTATATATCCAAAAATATATGCACAAAGGCATTTACCATATTCTTTAAATTGTTTTCAAACAAGCATACTATATACATAGGTAATTTAATTTAAACACACCTCAAAATAAAGAAAAAAGGAAGAAAAAAAACATATATACAGCACATACAGTTACAATTATACTTAAAACTTGAGATTATTTAAAAACTTTGATATAAATTTACAAAATCTATTGAATTCAATGTATGAGTCCCTGCTGGATATCAGTTCTCTTGGATCGGTACAGAGAATACCGTTACTGAGTCTGTAGTCTTGAAATGCTGGGCACTTAAGTAAAAGATGAGTAGAATCTTGAATGCGGCATCCACAAAAACAGCCCGGATCCTCCGATGCGAGGATTCTTTCCAGAAAACTCCCGAAATTACCATGGTTGGTTACAAATTGTGTGTTGTGGAAATTAGGGCGAAAATAATTTGGAATACCCCGGTTGAAAAAACTTGTAAATGTCTCGTTTGTATTATTCAGTAAGAGCAACATTCTTTCGTCTATATAGGATTTAATTATAAAGGGAATATCGATGTTTTATTTTTGCTTGTCCTCGAACGATAAGTTATTCAAGTCAAATTTCATATTTTTTGCTTCAATGTAATCTGCAATCAATGGAGTTTTAGCCAAACTGTGAACACAGTTGTACGAAGTTGTCTTGTATGCTTGTATGCTCCATATTAGTATCTGATATTGCATTGAGTTTAATTTCTGTATCGATTTTTTATTCAAAAATTTGAACCATATTTCTGATCCATATGTTAAAGATGATCTGAATAAAGATTTATACAATGTAATTCTTTTATGGGAGCTCAGACCCCATGATTTGCTGCAAAAAGAGAATAGAAAATTGTTTATTCTTTGAGTTCTGCTCACTATTTCCTCTATATGAAAAGCAAAATTCAATTTATTTTTTCTTCTATGATTTTCAATTGTTATTCCTAAAATTTTTATTTTTTTGTACTGGTGAAATTAATCCACTTTTAAATTTAACTGGGATCTTCTCTTTATTATGCAAATATAAAATGTTTGTTTTTCGGAACTGATTTTAACTTGTTCTTAATACACCATAATTCGATAGTATTTAATGCTTCCTCTATATCTATTTTTAGTGATGTTAGATCTTCATTCCAGCATATTACCGATATATCATCCGCATAACAAATCAACTCACAATTGGGCACCTGAAAATTCATCAGCAAATCATTCAGTAAAATTGTCCATAGAAGTGGAGAAAGCGGACCGCCCTGAGGACACCCCTTGGTAATTTTCTTTGAAGTTGTTAAATTGTCGTAACTGAAAGAAATGGTCCTGAAATTTAAATATGATTGTAGAATTTTGATCAATTTTTCCGGTAAATTATCTGAGTCTATTCTTTTGATGATCGCTGGCCACCAAGCATTATCAAAAGCCCCCGAGATATATATTGTAACTAGTGCAGACGGTTCTTTTTGTTTATGCTCCATTACTCACTCCACTACATTATAGCATTCAAAGCAGTGGTAGTTGACTTAGACTTGATAAATCCGTGCTGCCTCGGGTTTAACAGATTGTTTTGAATATAAAATTCATATATTTTATTTTTTAGAATTTTTTCAAGAATCTTTGGAAATTTGATAATAAAGATATCAGACGGTAGCTTTTAGCTGATTCATAATTGTCGTAAAATAGGAAAGATAATTATTTACCCATCAAGTAGTTTTTATTTTGAATTACTTGAAGCAATGTGAAAAATAGTACAAATGTAATATTGTACAGGGATAAGGTGCATAAATTAAGAAAAGGACATCTCCTTATCGTACAACTGAAAGTTGCTGATGGCTTGCGCCATCTATCGGAATAAATATCAACTATTCTCGTTGATTTTAATTATTCCAGAATTGGCCAAATACCCATTCTTGATTAATCAAGAAAAGCTAACCACGGACGCGTTTCGGGCTGCCCGAAATTAATCAAGAATGGGTATTTGGCCAATTCTGGAATAATTAAAATCAACGAGAATAGTTGATATTTATTCCGATAGATGACGCAAGCCATCAGCAACTTTCAGTTGCACGATAAGGAGATGCCTTTTTCTTAATACTTGAAGCAAATTACACATAAAATTATTTTTCACAATAATATAGAATTTATAAAATGAATTCTATATTCGTGCATTATAAAAAAATAGGCAGGTCAACTATACATATTTACAACAATATTCAAAGTGTTATGTTCTAAATATATGGTCAAAAATGTAGAAGAAATAAAAAAATTAAAAAATAAATTATACCAAATATCACGGAACAAATTAAATAATGTGGGAATATTTAATTTTATAAAATATATATATATATGTATATATAGTGTAGAAACTATATAACAAAATTATAACAGTGATTCTACTTTTAAAACTTAAGGAGCAAACTGATAATAATGATAACTTATATCAATTAGATTTGATTAGATTAGCAAGCTAAATCTATTATATATGTATATATATATACGAGGGGTGTCCCATAAGTCCATGGCCCGACATATAAAGAAAATGATTAATAAAATTATTACGATTTATATTTCAACATAATTCCCTTTAAGGTTTATACACTTTTTCCAGCGATGTTCTAATGCTTTTATGCCCTGCAAAAAGAACGATGTTTCAAGTGACTCAAAAAATGAGGTTACAGCATCAATGACCTCTTCATCTGACCTAAAATGAATGCCAGAAAATGAATTTCTCAAATGAGAATATAGGTGGAAGGGTGCATGTGATAAAAGTTCAAAGCCAGAATCATAAATAGTAGCCATGGCTTGCAGCGACCGATGACTCGGAGCATTGTCTTGATGGTAAACAATCGTCCTGGACAACATTTCTTCTCTTTTCCTTGATAGTTCCTCGCAGTTGCTTCACAAGATTTGCATAATAATTGCCAGTGAAGGTTTGACCCTTTTGCAGAAAGTCTAGAAGAAGTACACCCTCGGAATCCCAAAAGACAGACACCATAACCTTCCCTGCTGATGGAACTGTCTTAACTTTCTTGGGGGGAGGGGAACCGGAGTATCTCCATTGCATGGATTGTTGCTTGGCCTCTGGTGTAAAGTGATGGGCCCAAGTCTCATCCATGGTAACAAATCTACAGACAAATTCCTCTGGATTGGCTTCAAATAACGCAAGATTGTCCGAAAACAACTTTCTGCTTACAGCCTTTTGATCGGGTGTCAAAGGTTTGGGAACCCAACGGGCAGAAAGCTTCCTGAGGCCCAAGTGTTCTCTCATAATCCGATTCACTGTTGTTTTTAGAATACCCAAGGTCTCTCTTCTATGAACTGTCATTCTTCTGTCCAACAAAACCAAAACATGTATCTTGTCTATGTTTTTTTGAGTAACTGACTCAACAGGTCTTCCTGGTCGATGTTCGTCTTCGGTGCTGATCCTCCCTAATTTAAACGCAGCTACCCATTTTTTTACTGTGCTATAGGAAGGAGCATCTTCCCTTAATGTATCCACCATATCCTCTTAGATTTCCTTCGGCGACATTCCTTTCTTACAAAGATAATTTATTACAGCACGAATCTCGTTTGTCTCCATTTTAGATTATTCCTGTTTCTTGTCCTCTTTCAGAACCCATAAAAAAACGGTTAGTTGTAGAAACTTAAAAATTTAAATATTTTTATACAAGGCTTTAAGGTATATATGGTAAAATTTATTAGTTTAAAATATTTCGTTCTCATGGTCGGGCCACGGACTTATGGGAACCCCTCGTATATATATATATATACACTAGCCGAATGACCCGGGCAACGCCCGTGTTTTACCCTATTGAATGTTTTTATTCAAATACTATTTGTTACAATTATAAATTGGCGCCTTATATAAATGCATATATTAGTTAATAACTATAGCCTATGTGCTTTATCTGTCTATGTACTGTTGGCTTCCGTAGGCGTCTCTTACTGGGAAAAAGAAAGAGAGGATTCCATTTAGTTATTAACTAATATATGCATTTATTTAAGGTGCGACCCGCTCCAATACAATAGTTACAAAAACCAAAAAGCGAGTGGGGGGGGGGGGGGGCAAAGGTGGCGTGATCGTAGCCAACCAATAGGAGAGCGCCATTCCAAAAAAAAAAAAGCAAACGGTGACAGAGATGAAAACTGAAGAATTAAGAGCGCATGACGCTCGTAACTGTATATAGAATATTCTGTGAGAATGGATATGATGATAACCTAATAAAAAAAGTTGTTGTTGTTAAAAGTGACGAACAAAACTTGATTCGAAATATATCTAGCCACTATTATCTTTTGTATTTATTGTGTTTTCTTATTGTAATGTATGTATAATTAATAATACATTTAAAGTATAAGTTTGTCAATCATCAAAAAACAACAAATAAACGTTTAGTTTATTTTTGTTCCACTAGATGGCGCTCTGCCATCTAGAAATGCTCATGTGAGCCTGGTCAGGATATTCCTTTTTTTTTTAAATATCAACACCTGACCCGTTTTATATTTTTATTTTTTATTGTTTTTTACACATGCACACATTTATATAAATATGAGGTTATGTACGAAATTATTTTTTAAATAAGAAATTGAACTATTAATCTTGATTTTTATTCTCTGAGAATATGGAACAAAATTTTCTCTGGAAATATATATTTAAAGGAACTTGATTCACATTGGTGTAACACTCTGGTCAGTTTGGCCATCTGAACTAATCATACCGCGGTTTTAGATCTCTATTGTTGACTTCCTCGTAGTTGGTGATCTTTAGTCTTTGCTTCCGAGGCTCCTCCTTCAAAATAAATAATTGAGATATAAACAAAGGGAATGTTATAAAACGAATGCTACTATAGTAATGTAGATAATGTGTATTGAATAAAATTTAAAATTCTTGAGATTATTTTGAATAAATGAAGGAGCGCATCAAATATGTAACAATCTTTATTTTTTATATAAAGGTGACACATTAATTCCTCATAATCAATTTTAGTATTAAAATATTTCATATTATATATGAATAAAATAAAATAATGTATATTAAAAAGGTATGGTGTTGATATTCAAAATAAAGGTTATTTCCTGACCGCTTATATGATAAGCATTTCAGATAGCAAAGCTCTATTTAGTGGATCAAAAATGATCCTAACGTTTATTTAGGGTTTTCCGTGATATTTGGCCATGGTTGGCTTTTCTTGATTTTTCCTGGATATAAAATGGGTTTATAATTTATTATAGAACAAAACTGAATAAAAACGTTTCGTTGTTTTTGTTCCACTGTGGTTTACCATCTTAAAAAATGCTCGTGTGAACGGTCTAGGGAAATTATACAAATCTCAATGCTTGTTCAAAGAAGGGCGTACCTGGATTAGAAAAAAAGAAAATATATATTGTAGAGTGGCAATGGATGACTAGACAGATCAGATGATAAAACAGAATATATTTTATTTATGACTTTAACACGACTAAGCGACTACAATTAAACTAACAAATCATTTATAGCTAGAGAATATTTAACAACAAATCTATAAAACATATATGAAGATCTCATAAATACAGAGTTATATTATGCTAGGTATTTTCGAAAATTATTTCTTCGCTATAAAATTTTAAGGAATTATTTTCCTTTAACAGATCCAGGTATGTCTTTTTTTTAATCTAAACCTATTCAATGAATTGCCTTTTGACTCATATCTCAATGAAATTTCGAAACTATTATAAACGCGTTTGATTCTTTTTTACGAATTTATGCAATTTCTACTATAATAGTTTCTAATTTTCATAACAGATGACGAGGTAATGCATCAAATCTCAATGTTTGGCTGGGGATTGTTCCAGTGCGGCCCAAGCCATTCTGTTCTCTAACTGGAGAGGACCGCAGTCTGATGGCCAAAGTAGAACGGGCCCGTGACAGAGCTCGGCGCTATATCATCAACCAATGCCACAACTGGGGCGGCTGGGCGTATCATGCTGCCTTCGCTCTCACCTTCCTGGAGAAAGATTACTTCTTCTGTGATGACAGCAAGCAACAATGTGGTCATGGGGTCTCCATGTTGATCAAGGAATCCGTGGCTCGCTACCTACTAGCCGATCTTTACAAGTATATCTCTCTTTCAATATAAACCAAATTCTGTTCGCTCAATCGCATAATTATTACTCACTTTTAAAAACAAAAATTTTATTTATTGAAAAAACAAACTAAATAACTTAAATGAGCATAATTCGATAAAATAATCACTTGAATCAATATGAAAACAAGAACGATGAGCCTCCAGGGATTAAAATAAACCTTTCCCTGAAGGCTTAATGTTCTTCTTTTAATTAAATGAACATAATTTTATAATCCTGAAGGTAGAAGTTGCCTAGCCGGCATTCATATTCCTGTGAAAAATAGACACTTCGGCCAGTTAGCGTTTTTATTTTCTCAACGTTTCGACAAAAACTTTTATTTTCGTCAGGAGAAATAAATAAAAATAAAGCATTTGGCAAGGCGTTAAAAGTTGTTTTTAAACAATAAAATATAAAAATAAATAATAAAACAATTTTTAACGCCTTGCCAAATGCTTTATTTTTATTTATTTCTCCTGACGAAGAAAAAAGATTTTTGTCGAAACGTTGAGAAAATAAAAACTCCAACTGGCCGAATTGTCTATTTTTCACAGAAATAATTTTCTAAATATATATACAAGTTTCCATTTACTGGCAAAACCTACTCACTTTCTAACATTATATTTTTTACCTCTCATTTCTTTTTATTAGCTCACAAATATATACATTCCTGACACCATATATCATAAAGTAACAGATTAATATAATCATAGAATTAAAATTAAAACAAGAACATTAAGCCTCCAGGGAAAAATTTATTTTAAAAATATTTTTATTTTAAAATATCTCAAGCTTTCGGACAAGAAAGCTCTTCTACGGAAGAAAATATTTTACATTATTAAAATGCCAATAAAATAATCTCGTAGAAGGGCTTTCTTGCTCCAAAGCTTGAGAGATTTTTAAATTTAAAAAATATATATTTTTAAAAGAAACTTTTCCCTGGAGGCTTAATGTTCTTGTTTTAATATTGATTCAAGGGATTGTTTTATCGAATTGTAATCATAGAATGAAAATTATTATTTTAACTATATAACATCCAACAAATTCTACTCCATTCAGTAAACGAAGATTAAAAAATCAGAGATTCAATATTATTTAAAGCGATAAATATCTTTATTGAATCTAACCTGGCTAGCATACAAGCCAAATTCCCTTTAACAGGTCATAAATTGATGTACGATATATAAATTTTTGTCCAAGGGCATTTGGCTCGACTACTGTCCACGTTAACGCTTTGAATAGTATTTTAATCTTTTAAAAATACAGAAATATTTTATCACAATAAGTTTCCTTTTATTTTATAATACTAACTTTCAAGTCACAATCGCTCTTCAACGTGCCTAATAAAAAAACATTGACTATATCTTACTAAGGGGAAAAATGTATTTTTAAACGTTTTTCACAATTTTATTATGAATAGAATATTTGAATCGTTGATATTTTAATTTTCGTCTGATACGTATATAATATCTTCATTATGTATCCCACATACATATATATTTGACTGATTCTTGCATCTACAGGTTACCAGTACTTCTTTATTTATAGACAAATATGATATAATTATTTGTGATAACTTTGGCTGAATCAGTAGAGAGACTATACAAGTAATTTTTATTTAAGACATTTATTTATATTAGAATTGACGAAATATAGCACACACACCACACGCGAATACTTATTTCTCACTCCCTTCTATATTTACAAATAAAACATTATCTCACGCTTTCCTTACTGCGCTGAAAAATATTTGGGAAGTTCATCACTAATGAGCCGCATTCTCCCGCTATTTTTCATCATAGTAAAGATCCACGCTGAGGAGCGCCAACAGCGCGAAACGCGTTCGTGGATAGCTTTTCTTGAATTATCAAGAAATTGGGTTGGCCAAATATCAGGGAACAGGCTAAATCAATGATTAGTTGATTTCTGTTCCACCAGATGGCGCTCGGCGCTTTGCCTTCTGAAAAGCACATGTGCTCCTGGTCAGGATATGCCTTTTTTATTTTTAATAGTAAAGATCGTGAGAACGCTTGTTTTATTAGTTTAAAAAATATATTTCCGGCTAATTAGTTTCAATTTTCATATACAGATACCTGAAATTCTTCATATACAGGGTGATCCAAAAGTCCCGCACAACTTTAAAAATTAATAACTCCGCGAATATTTGCGCTAGAGCAATGCGGTAAACACCATTGTGTTCAGGATGCAATGGGATTTTTTATGGCAAATAATGAAAAATTCGAAATTGATTTTAGTTACAACTTTATTCGCTAGATGGCGCCCTACCAGAATCAGCGATTCAGCGGCCAAATTGTTTGATAAATTGAAAAATATAACTGAACGACACGTATTTTTACTTTTTGAATACCAGGAAAGAACCCTAATGATATCAAATGATAAATTAATAAAACACCATTTCGCCAAAAGTTAGAGGAAATGGTTAACAATTTTTTAATACAATCTGAGATATGTAAAATAGGTATATGCAAATTAAAACATGTAGCAAAAAAAAAACTGATATTTTAGATGCGGTTTGATGGAATCCTCTCAGATATTTATATTTCGAAAATAATAATTTTCTATTTTTTAAAATTCAACTCTCTCTCAGTATCGATTATATTTATTTTAATTCATTTGAAAATATTTATCTATCTCTGATGATTTATTTTACTCTGGAATGCCGTTTTTGTTTTTGTCGTGTCCAATAAAGAGCCTCAGATTCTTTTCGTTTGGCCAACAAAAAATGTCCAATTTATATACACATATATTCTTAAATAATGAGACTTTAAAGAATGCAAATAATCTTCATCTATTTACATACACAGCACATCTCCCCTCTTAATAATACTCCAGTCGGTCTAGGGGTTTCCTGGCTCTCTGAGGTCTAGAACTGCGGACGGGCACTTGCACAGCGGCAGCCTCCGGTTTAGGAGTGCAAGAGGGCACGTGCACAGCAACAGGCCCTGGTATAGGAGTGCAAGAGGGTACGTGCACAGAAGTAGTCTCCTCCTTGTTTCCTGATGTAACCTCTGGAACCTCATTTTCACTTTATTTCTGACTTCCACCTACAGGCTTCTCTCCTGATGTTCGAGGAAGTATCAAATTTCTTGTCTCCACTTGTTTCTTTCTCACAGGTCGCAATTGATTGATATGCCTCTTATAAACGACGCCCTCGCAACTTATAAGGTAGTGACGGTAGCTCAATAATTCGAAAATGGTACCTTTTTACCGTTTAGGTTCAGTTGCATAGTTGCGGAAATAAACCTCGCAACCTGTAGTAAACTGCTCCTGCCTTCTTACGGCCTAATGAAATACCTCTCGCGGATTTCTTATCTTGGTATTAAATTCGAGAATCTTGATCTTAAACTTCTCTTCATTAGCAGTTCCGCCGGGGAATGATGATAAAAATTTCTATCCACTTTGAGTATGCGTCCACGAGAACCAAAAACATTCTTCCCATGAACGGACCCGCTAGATCAAGATGAAGTCGATGCCACGGTTTTTCGGGCCAAGTCCATTCCGAGATGGTAGCCGGGGGCATGCTTGCCGATTCTTGGCATACTCTACATTTTATAGTTAACTCCTCGATGTTACTGTCTATGCCTGGCCACCAGAAAATACCGACTGGCAATCATCTTCATTTTAACAATCCCCATGTGTATTTCATGCAAGTCATTCAAAATTAAAGATCTTAATTTTTGGGGAATTACCATTCTTTCACGCCATTGAAGACAACCAAACTCCAAACTTAATTCCTCATTGATCTTATAATGAGGAGCTAGTGGGTTTTCTCTCGGTACCCTTGTGAATTTCCACACACACAGTTGCCTTCTCTAACATTCCTTAATACTATAGACAGTATTTTATCTTGGGGCGTCTCATTAGTCACCTCCATAAAAGAGAACGGTACCTCATTCGACTTCCTAAGAAGAAGTACCTGGTCTTCATCAAGAGACTCCCTGACACTCGATTCTAAAGGAAGACGTGACAATGCGTCAACATTGGAATTATCACTAGTTTTTCGAAATTCCACAGTATAATTAAATGCAGCTAATTTTAAGGACCATCTTTTAATTCTGGATGATGCACATATGGGAATTGGTTTATGAGGTGAAAATATATGAATTAAGGGTCGGTTGTCTGTGACCAATACAAATTTTCGTCCCAGTAAGTATTGTCTGAATTTCTCAACGCCAAAAGTTATGCTCAACGCTTTCTTTTCTAGTTGAGAGAAACGTTTTTCCGCTTCAGTTAATGTTCTAGAAGCAAAATCTATAGGGCATTCTTCCTTTCTATCATTTCTATGACTCAGAATTACGCCTAGTCCATAGTCTATTAATAATGATTTACATTTTTTGAATAACATTCGATATTTTTTCGTCCAATTCCATCTACAATTTTTATTCAAAAGTTGATAGAATAGCGCTAAAATGTTTGCTATATTCTTTATGAATCTATAATAATAAATTAAGAGTCCTATGAAAGATCTCAATTGCGAAACATTCTTTAGGTTCAGGCGCCTCTATCACTGCTTTAATTTTATTTTCTAAGGGATGCAGTCCATATTTATCCATTTTAAACCCTAAATATTCCACCGATTTCTTTTTAAATTTACATTTATATCTGTTTAACTTTAAACCTTTTTCTAGCAATCATCTAAACACTAGATCCAACTTTTGTTCATGATCTTCAAAGTCTTTTCCTGCAACCAAAATATCATCTATGTAGCAGGCCACACCTGGCAAATCAGAAAATAGGCCTTCCATAATCCTCTGAAATTTATTTGGTGCTACCGCTACGTCATATGGTAGTATTTTATAAGAAAACAACCTCTTTGTTGTGTTTATATCAACAACAGCTTTGGCTTCTTCCGCTAACATTACTTGTAAGTAAGCCTGTGATAGGTCTAGAGTCGAAAATACGGTGCTTCTAGATAATTTTAAAAAGATCTCATCGATCGATGGAAGGGGATACCTATCTAATTCTATTGCTTTATTAGCTGTACATCTAAAGTCACCACGTATCCTTACACTACCATCCTTTTTTAATACTGGTACTATTAGAGCGGTCCAATATGCATGAACTATAGGTTATAAAATGCAAGAATTCACTAAACGATCAATTTCATTCTCTACTTTGTATTTTAGAGAGAAAGGTAAACTTCTGGCCTTACAAAACACAGGAGTCACATCCTTTTTTAAATTAAAATGTATTCTAACGTCCTTTGGACAGCCCAAATCTTTGTTAAACAAATCTGCATACCTATCCATCAAATTTTTATATATTTAAATATATTTCTATTATATTCATTATTTAAAATTTTAATGCTAAACAATATAGAATAATCAAGTGTCAACTGTTTAAGCCATTCTCTTCCTAATAAAATTACCTGGATTTTTTCATTTACAACTATTAATCGTAAATATTGGTTGGCTTCTTTTACAAAAACATTTCTTTGATCTATAATCTCTATTGATTTATCACAAAAGGATTTTAATCTTAAATTTGTTGGAAATAATCTTTTACCTTGCCAATAATTCATATAAATATCTTTAGGTATTAACGTAACTGGACTTCCTGTATCTATTGTAAAGCACAAAGAATAATCATCTACTGTTAAATTTATTGTGGCATCAGTTTCGCCCTGTACAGAATATATAGAGTCCTCTTGTACAAATTTACATCCCCACATTCTTTTACTAGCTTTGTAGACCCTACTTAAATGACTCAGTTTATTACATTTTAAAACAAGTCTTTGTTCTATGAGGTAAAACAGATGCCACGTGTGAATGTCTTTCACCACATCTATAACACACTATTTTGCCTTTGCCACTTTGCCTGAAAGGCCTATACTGCGCCGTACTATTATTGTACTCACCCTTTTTATCCTTTCAATTCACAGGGGATATCTTGGCCACTAATTTATCTTGTAATTCTCTTGTATTTATCTCCGCCAATTCGAACGAGATCGCCACTGCAAAAACTTTATCCAGGGTGACATCGTCGTCCTCTTGTAGTAGCTTCTTTTGCAGGATTTCCGACTTGATTCCAGCCACAAAACGGTCTCGCATCATGGTTCCCAACATATCGACGAAATTACAATTTATTGCCAAATGTTTCAATTCTCTAAGATATTCCGAAATTGATTCTCCTTCCTGTTGAATTCTCTTTAGAAATCTGCATCGCTGTGGTATCACTTTCTTCTTTGGATCCAAATGCAGCTTAATTCTTTGAATGATAGTATCATAGGGTTGATCTTTCATTAGACCAGGAAGAAAATGTCGTTTCCCTGCTTCAAAGTTTCAGAATCTGGTAGCGAGGTAAAAATCAGCACTTTAATCTCCTCCTTCAGATGCCAAAAAGAAAGCCTCAAATTTTTGTACAAAAAGATCGAAGTGTCCTCCACTGGGCTATAGCATCTAAAAGGTACTATTAACTTTGAACTTGTCATGCTGATCTTTTCTACTCCTTTGTTTTCTTGAACCAGATAGTTTAAAAGATGTAATCTTAACCCATTTTCCTATTTTTCCTCTCCATAATCCGAGAGTCAGATTTGTTTAAAAGATGTAGTTGTTATACTTGCATAGACGCCGTTTTCCTCAGCTTTTTACTGGCTCTGTAGATCGCGCATCCTCGTGGCCACTTTTGTTGTGTCGTAATTAGACGTACAAGAGCTCAAACTTGACCATGGCCAACAACAAATGTCCAATTTATATATACATATATTTTTACATAATGAGGCTTTAAATAATACAAATAATATTCATCTATTTACATAAACAACGGTTAATATATAGCGAGAAGAGCAGAGGACTGAGCACAGATCCCTGAGGTACACCAGCCCATGTTCTTTGGTCCTTGGAAAATGTTCCATTGACCCAAACCTTTATCCTTCTTCCCCTTAAGAAGTCTGTAATCCAGATTAAGGTTTTTCCTCTTACTCCGATGTTGTGCAGCCTTTCAAATAATTTATACACTAGATCAAAAGCTGAGGTCATATCCAGGCATACGGCCGTTGTCTTCTTTGGCGGTTTTTCCTAGAAATCTATTATTGATTGACAGAAGTAGAACAGTTTATCAGTTGTACAGTGTCTGGATCTTTAGGCAGTTTGGTAGAAGTTTATTTTATTATTGTTAGTGAGAGCCAGACTATGAGCCTAAAGTGGATAATTCATTCTGTTATTTTACAAAGTATGCTGTTAAGAGCAATTGGCCGATAGTTCTTGCATTCCTTAGCATCTTTGTTTGGTTTCAGTATTGGAACTATAATTGATATCTTCCAATTCTTTGGTAGTTTACCAGTTTGCCATGAAATGTTCAGTATTCGTAGGAGTTGATTTTTAGCTTCGTCTCCAAAGTGTTTAATCATTTGACCAAAGATTAGAGCATCTCCAGGTGACATCTTGGATTTAACTTTCCTATTGATGAATTTAGCTCATTCAGTGTGAAGTCTCTCGAGTAAATATCTTGTTGATGGTAATTTCTTGCTTGTTTAACTAACTTGTTTATATTATTTTTTAGAGTCCAGCCTTCATTCCTATAGCTAGGTCTGGAAGTGCTTGAAAGATATTCAGCAATCATGTCAGCCATCTGTTTGTTCGTTCTCGCTGTTCATATCGGTTAGAGTATTGAAGGATTAGTGTTGGTTTTGATTGTTTTATAACACTAATTATATTCCAGTGATGGCTTTCCTTTTTTGGATCCATTTTTTTCGCAGAATTCTGCCCATTTTTCTTGTTTGAATATCCAAATTTCTTGTTCTTATTTTGTGACTAATTTCAATGAGTTCCTTTATGATTTCTTCTGTTTTATTTGTTTTAAGAAGTTCATTTTTATTGTCTCTCTCTGCAATCATTGCCTCGATATTGTGGTCCTTCCAGTAAAGTATTCACAGGTCTTTACGTCTACCTCTAGGTATCGATACTTTTGCAGCTTTGGATATGTTCAAAGAGAATTTTTCCAATTTTTTGTCAATCGTTCTGTGATTTAATTCTTCGTTGCACAGTTCTTCAAGCTTTTCTGTATTTTTTTCCCCAGTGTTCTTCTATTCTGTTGGAAATTCTCAATTTTGAATTATAGGGTTGTTAAAATTGGTCTGTGGTCACTGATTGCACTTTTCAGAATTTTCCATTGTGTTGTGGGTGCGATGTTGCAATTTATCGCTGTGATATCTATTGCGGATTCGGTTCCTGTGGACTTGGATAGATAGGTGTTCTTTTCGTTATTCAACGGTGTAAGGTCGAGGTCGGTTAGCATGTCCTCAACCTGCTGACCTTTGTTATCCTGGACAGGTGATCCCCAAGTTGGTCTTTCGGCGTTAAAATCACCAAGTATGATGGCGATATCCGAAGGTGCTTCACTTAATGTCTCTATTAGGCCTGTATTGATGCTAGTATTATCGTGGTGATAAACATTTATGATTGGAATTGTTTTACCTGTAAGATAGATTTCTATTGCCTGAGCTTCTGTCGTGCCTTCTCTAGGCTTACTTTGATTATAAGCGATTTCCTTAAATTTGATTTCTAGAGTTTTAATCAAAACGGCAAGTCCTTCTCCGAATTTTCCCGGTCTGTCCATTCGTAGTGTTGTATAATCTTTGATATTGAATCTCAGATTCTGATTCAATTTTGTCTCCTGAGGACAATTAATATGTACATTGTTGTCACAGAGAAGACAAGTCAGCTCTTTATTTTCCTCTGGGTACCATTTATATTGAGTTGTAGTAGATTGAATTGTGTCCTCGTAGTAGATTTCTCATCATGAGCTCGAGCAGCAATTCCTGACGCGGCGGTTACCCCGGACGCGGTAGCATTACTGGAGATATCAGTTTTGCTCTTCATTTGAAAATGGGTGCCGTTGCAACGTTAGTTATCTTGGAAACGAACCAGAATTTGGTCAAATATTCCAAGGGTCCAGGGGGACCGCAAGGAGGTGTGGTCGAACTTCTCCCCTTCCACTTAGAATGCCGTCACTACAGGATAAAGCACTCTTGGTGAATTTTTTAAATTGTGATTCAGAATCTGCCACTGAAGCTTTACGAGCGTTTCGTTCCTTTAAAGATATTCGAAGCGGTAAAGGACCAATGAGTTGCTACTCTCTGAAGCGATTGATTAAAAGTTTTGAGGAAACTGGATCTCTGGAAGCAAAACCTCGGAGTGGAAGACCATCGACATGCAAGTCAGTGGCTGTTACGGTTTTGCAGAATGCTGAAGCTATTGAAACGTTATCCCCGTATGGAGAAGTAAGTGCTAGACAAGTTTCTCGACAAACGGGGATTTCGTATGGAATAGTTTGGAGAGAACACACATTTAGAATTTTTCTATAAAAATTCAAAGTTTTCACGAGTTGAAAGTCAGCGATTTTGAGAAGCGTCAAGAATTCGCTGCATGGGTTTTCCGGCAAATTGATATTGATGAAAACTGGCTGTCAAATGTTCTAAGAACAGATGATGCTCACTTTTATCTAAAGGGAGAATTTAACATTCAAAACTGCCTCATTTTGGCAACAGAAAACCCTAGGATTTTTACAGAAATACCACTTCATCAGCACAGAGTTACAGTTTTGTGTGGGTTTTACTTCTTCTTTTATTATTGAGCCATTTTTCTTTGAAAATATCAATGGAAGAACTTTTAAAACCGTTTTCGTAACTGGTGAACGTTATGTTTAACTTTTGAGAGAAAAGGTTATTCCCATATTGCAGGACAGACAAGCACTAAGCGAAATAACATTCATGCAAGATGGAGGACCTCCTCATATCTCCCGCGGTGCCAAACAATTGCTGAAGGATACGTTCGGTGGAATTCGTTGATAAGTCGCCACTTTATATACCAGTGGCCTCCAATATCACCAGACTTGACGCCTTACAATTTCGGTTATGGGGGTACATTAAGTCGCGTTTTTATCGATGCCGGCCTACCACATTGGCCATGTTGAAGGCTTCTATCAGATGGCACGTTTTATAAATTTCAACTATTTAATTGTGACCATTCTGTCATCTATCGTCTGCAGGTGGTGTTTGAGAATGAAGGGCGCTACATTGAGCAAGGATTGTGACCTAATACAAGAGAGAAGGCAGTTACCTCATGTGTTATATTTTGCAGCTCTTTGTTTTGGGTTATGGGAATAATAAATGCTGTCCTCACATTCGACTCTTTTTTTTCTGTAAACAGTTTTGTTTGTCACTTGCCCACATTTTATATTATGTCGTGCAGGCCAAAGTGTTATAACTTATTGAATAACACTGGTATACACAATTTTACCCCTTATGTTTAGTTTATCGCTTTTCGCTCATTAGAAGAAATAGCATAAGGAATAATCTCTCTATCCCCCCCAACTTTAGATATTTTGCGCAAAAAATAATATAAAATGATTTTACTACCACGTTTTTCAACGCAAAAGGTCGATTTAAAAATGATTTTTTTGAGGGGATACATTTCAAAATTATGTACAGTATAATAAACAATGATAACATTTGACAAACCCATAGGATATTTGGAATAAAGTATGACAAATATATTTTGTCACTCCCCTCTATATTTCATTTTTGGATCATGACAAATATCCAGTTAAATAGTCAAGTGTTGACAATTAGTCAAGAAACTATACATTCCTTATAGCACGAAATCCTATTAGTAGTGCCATCATAATTTTTGGTACTATATTAACATTTCAAAAATCGTGTATTGATATCAGTAGTTATTTTCAAACATTCAATTTATTTCACAAAACTCCATCTAAAATATAAATATTTTTTGATACATGTTTTAATTTGCATATACCTATTTTACATATCTAAGATTGTATTTAAAAATCGTCAACCAATTCTTCTAACTTTTGGCGAAATGGTGTTTTATTAATTTATCATTTGATATTATTAGGGTTCTTTCCTGGTATTCAAAAAGTAAAAATACGTGTCGTTCAGTTATATTTTTCAATTTATCAAACAATTTGGCCGCTGAATCTCTGATTCTGGTAGAGCGCCATCTAGCGAATAAAGTTGTAACTAAAATCAATTTCGAATTTTTCATTATTTGCCATAAAAAATCCCATTGCATCATGAACACAATGGTGTTTACCGCATTGCTCTAGCGCAAATATTCGCGGAGTTATTAATTTTTAAAGTTGTGCGGGACTTTTGGATCACCCTGTATATAAAATCAATATACTGTATTTTGAGAAAGCTAAAGAGTGAAAACTCCTGTACTTGAAACTATCAAACAACTGACAACGTTAAGTTTTAAATGTGAGGAAAAGTCTAGAAATAAGTACTAGACAAACACGTCGAGTCCATCTAGACCTTTGAATGACGACATTAATGTCCTAGGAATATATATATTACGTTATTCCTTAAATAAATTCATAATAATAATTAATAATTAACACATCGAAACAAATTATAATTTCTTAGAAATCTCTAAAATCTTTTGATATCGGTATATAATCAACTCTCTTTCGGTATTTATAAAATTCGTTTGCAAAAATATAGAACAAATCAACTGCAGAAAAATGTTTTTTTGTATGATTCAAAATTGAAAGAACTTTGAAAACCACTTATAGTAAATATTTTCAGTGAAAATAAACCAACATTGAAGTTTGTATAATACTTCAGGTTTTCTTTTTTAGGGTATTTCTATATGACTAAATAAACGAGTGAAGCCAGAATGTAATATACACAATGAACGTTAATACACTATCTGATACAATCGAGTTTGAGATAGATGGTAGATAAATTCAATATTCTCTTACAATTTAATATGTTTTGAAGGAACATGATCGCTTCAATTGTATTAAAATATTATGGTTCCTTATGAAAAGTTTTTAAAAATACTATTAATTCCGAAAAACATGTTAAAAGTTTATTATGCGATTGCGAATCAACCCCAGATCTGAGGGGATGTACCTAGGATTATCTTTTTTTCTATTATCCCATTTTATATTCATAAAAGGTCATTGGTACTGAAGTCCATAAGTCTCCATGATGGTTAAAAGAACTCCTGTTGTTGTTTTGGCTATCCAGGGGGCATCACATGACAGTTAGACTTTGCCCCCTTAGGTTTATCAGATTTCTATCCACTAAATAGTCAAGGTGTGTGTCAGGAATGAGTCCTACTTCCTCGCCTGGCACATCAATGGAATCCTGGCAACCTGTCAGGACCCACAGAAGTACCTGGGGAACATCGACGTGACGGCCTTGGAACAGGCAAGGACGGAGTTCCAGTCACCATTCTCCCTGGCCCTCAACCAGCTGGCGGTGTGCAATGGCGGCGGAACCATCTTGCCAGTAAACATGCAGAAGGTCCTCGACATTATCGAGCAGGAGAATGGCCCGGCACCATGGCAAGGTAACACGGAGAACAATTCATTTAATAAAATCAATAAAACATCTAGGGTTAAGTTTATTCTATAATTTTATTTCACTAGCCTTTGCGCTAAAATTCCTTTCAACAGGAGCAACCAGGAGTATAACTTCCTTCTATTTAATCGGTAACTTTCAATACGCAATCGGGAGCTTCTTAATTTCTAATCTCAGTGTAATTCTACTCTTGTGGCATATATTTTCTCATTCACACAATAGATATTTTATATTAATAGTCTCCTATTATTCTTGCGATGATGAGATCAAACATATATCCACAAATAAGATGGAAAGGAAACAACAAAACAGCAAGCACAGAAAACGCTTCAAATTTCTTCAATCTACTCACCTAAAAATGTCCTTCGCGGAGCCTTTCAACCTATCTCATTGAAGTAAAAAATGTAGAAGAAATACTTTTCTGAAATGCCAAGAGTGCACATTTAACGATTCTATTAAACCTTCTTCATATTCATATGAGTCAAAAATTCCTAGGGAAATAGTGATTCTGTTTAAAACATAGTATGTTTAGGGTTTCAAAATACTGAATATCCTATAACAAATTATTTGATTACAAGAAATATAATAAAAAACACTTGGCATACTAATTACTACGCAGTTTATCTACAAAATAATACATAGTAAAAACATCCAGAACTCTACAAAGTTCGCGTTGAAACGGAAAAATATACTGCCTAATAAAAAACATTCGATCACACTTCTTACTTGATCGAAGCCTATTCTGAATCTGCAGCACGAATATATTGTATAAAAGATAATGAATGCCAAATATTGTCAATAGAAGCAATGGAACACTTGAACTATCTTTATTCTATAACTATAAACATCGAAATGTTCTTTTGAAAATCATTAAAATATTTCACATCCTTATAACTTTAACTCTCTAAAAACTGGTCCCATGACTCGATATGAATATAGCATTTAGACGTATTTACATAGAATATATTTTTCAAAAATGTGTATACACTTTCGTGTAATATTATTTTCGTAAATATATCGGAAAATGTTTGTATACCTATATCCCAAAAATATATAATTTTTATATAGATCCTCTAATATAATTTTGATTAGCTCTAATAAGACGAAATTTCATAGAAGAATATAAATGTTTGAAGAAAATAATTATTGAATATATTAGACGAGTTAGAAATAGGCTTTTTTTTAAATATCCTTCTTCCATATTTATATGCAGTGTATATAAACGGTGACTCACGCAAGAGAAAATATGTGTTTAGATACCAAAGCTCTCGCTGGTCTAACTCTGACCTGCCTGAAGAGAGTGGGTAAATCCACCCCCGAGAGTGAAGCTGCACTGGCTAAGGCCATCACCTACCTCAAAGGCAAACAGAAGCCGGACGGTAGCTTTGGAACTCACCTCTGGAATAACACCTTAGCTACCGAGGTAAGATACAACAATCCATCTTGGTGTAATAATTTCAGAAGGAAATATGAATGACAGGAACAATATATTAGTAACTTGATATTTAAAATTGTATTAAAGTAGATTTACCTTGAAAATAGAAGGTACATGGCAGTCCTTCATAGTGCTTTAGATCGAAAACCTCTTCGGCCAGGCAAAAATGTTTCATCCAAATAATGAAACTCTACTAAGAGCTCTACTTCTATTTTCTACTCGACATTTCCTTGACTCTCTGTCATTTAACTTAAAGAGGGTAACAAGAATTAACCTTGTTGAGGGTAACAGAGTCACCGAAGCTTCGAGAATAAAAAAAGAAGAGCGGTTAATGTAGCTGCATTGTTTGGAGAAGCTTCGAACCAGCAAATGAATATCAAAAGCTTTTATATTTTCAGCGTTTAGAAAAAAAAAATATTTTATTAGGGTAATCATTAGGGTAATATTTGAAACAAACTGGCGACGACGCTTTGAGAGGAACTTATCATTTAAGTGTATTTTAAAAGCCTTTCCACATGTATATCAACTGGGTGATAGCTCCTAACAGTTTTGTTTGTTTACTTTCCAGACCTATTTACTCTTCTATATATTGGGCTGATTATAAATAAAACTAAATATAGGTGTTATGATCTTTTTTTTTATTTTTTTATTTTTTTTATTAAGTATATTTAATCGTTCCAACGAGTGTAAAAAGTGATAATTATATTTTAGTTAGTTAATTATATCATATATTTCAGATTATTAGATTTCAGAGAAAGAAATACAAAATGGCAAGTACTCTAGGCAGCGCAGAACCTAACAACTTCCAGGACACTGGACATGCGTCGGACCTGGAGGCTGTTGGGCTCTGCGCTGTCTGGAGCATAAGAGCTTCATTTATGCTTCCTTCCTGTGATGGATATTATAAGACCGGGGATATCTTAAAGAAAACTGTATGTATGTGTGTGCATAAAATTCATTAACAAGACATTTTTCTAAATTTGAAGTATGTTGTTACAGGTACTGTCCGCAAACTGTGAGAAAACCGGATGGAACTACAAGAAAGCTATTCTGGCGGTTATGAAGGATCAGAAACCTGATGGATCTTTTGGCAATTTTTTCGAAACCTACGTGGCGTCCCCTATCCTGGCTGGCAGGACCTACGTCGACCTAAGCTCCAAGTGCGAGTGCCCCAAAAAATGATTCGTCAACTTTGTCCGACAGTTCAACAATTGACTCTCACCTTCTCTATCTAAACTTAAAACAAAAATTAAAATTTATTATTTGAAAATTAATATTCAAACGAATTACAGTTTTATTTTGAAAAATTAATAAAGTTATATCAAATATGTTTATGTTTGATTTATATATTGAACATTTCAACACGTATTCCAACTTTCTAGGACAGGTAGAGATAAAGTTTCATTATAAAAGCTCTTCAAATTTTAAAATAAACAATGGATCTGAAATAGAACGCTTAATAATTGAATCAAGTTTGTAAATGGTGGGGTTGACGCGCATAGCATTCTCTATTTTCCTAGAATATTCTCAATATATGATAACTGCCTAAACATCTATAATATACCTCTAAGAACAAGATTAAATGTGAACAATTCGTTACATAATTTCGATAAAATAGACGAAATTTCAACCAAAAAAAAAAACTCATCTTCACGTCCTAATACGACAGAACAGCTCCTATGGAACACGACTTTATATACAGGGTGATCCAAAAGTCTTGCACAACTTTTAAAATTGATAACTCTGCGAATATTTACGCTAGAGCAATGCGGTAAACACCATTTGGTTCAAGATGCGATGGGATATTTATGGCAAATAATGAAAAATTCAAAATTGATTTTAGTTACAATTTTATTCGCCAGTTGGCGCTCTACCAGAATCATAGATTCAGACGCCAAATTGTTTGATAAATTGAAAAATATAACTGATTGACACGTATTTTTCCTTTTTGAATACCAAGAAAGAACCCTAATAATATCAAATGATAAATTAATAAAACACCATTTCGCCAAAAGTAGAAAAATTGGATGACAATTTTTAAATGCAATCCGAGATATGTAAAATAGGTAAATGCAAATTAAAACAAGTAGCAAAAAAAGTATAATAATATATTATATGCGGTTTGCTGGATTCCTCTCAGCGATTTAAATTTCGAGAATATAATAAATTTCTAATTTTTTTAATTCAACTCTCTCTCAGAATTAATTATATTTATTTTAATTCATTTGTAAAATACAAGGTATGTCCCATAAGTTCCCGGACTGGGTCCATAAAAAAATAAAAAATGTAAATAAATTTGACAGTTTATTATAGAAAAAATATCTGGCAACACGGTGGTACCAATATCGAGGCGGTACGTGCGCCAAAGTTATTCTAATTTAGTGCGCTGCGGCGATTTTACGATGGAACAAAAATTGAAGCAGAGGATTTGCATAGATTTTTGCGTGAAACTTCAAATATCAACAACCGAAACTTTTGAAATGCTTAATAAAGCATTCCCCAATGACACCTCAAAGAGAACAACTTTTTTAAATGACATTCTAGATTTAAAGCTGGCAGAATTTCCATTGAAGATGATCCTAGTCAAGGACGTCCAAAATTTCAAAGGACTGATTAAAATGTGCAAAAAAATCACCGATTTGATAAAATAAAATCCTCGAACCACTTTTCTGGAGCTATAGCACGACACAGGCATCTCTAAAACAACGATTGGAAGGATCGTAACCGAAGATTTGAGGCTCAAAAAGACTCCTGCAAAATTCATCCCAAGATTCCTCACTAATGAGCAAAAACTGTGTCGGCTTGCAACCTGTGAGGACATGCTGGAAATGACAAGAACGGATCCGGAATGAAAAGACAAGATAATCACAGGCGACGAGACATGGGTCTATGGCTATGACCCTGAAACCAAGCGTCAATTTGCCGAGTGGAGAGGTCAGGGTGAGCCTAGACCCAAAAAATCCAGGATATTGAAATCCAGAAACAAGGTGTTGCTGGTCGCTTTTTTGGATACAAGGGCATTGTTCATCACGAGTATCTTCCTGCAGGCCAAACAGTTATTAAGGAAATGTATTTGAGCATTCTTCGCCGTCTAAGGGAAGCGATTCGAAAAAAAGGCCAGAAAAATGGACTAATGGTGACTGGATCCTACACCATGACAATGCCCGCCCTCACACAGCGCACTTGGTGACGAGTTTTTCAGCGAAAAACGGGACAGAAATCCTACCTCAACCACCCTATTCCCCAGACATCGAACCAAATGACTTTTTCCTGTTGCCCAAACTCAAAGCAGTTCTAAAAGGAAGACATTTTTACACCAGGGAAGACATAATAGAAAAATCGCTGCTGGCATTGAAGAGCATTCCAAAAGAGGCCTATAAAAATGTTTCGACAATTGGGAGAAACGATGGCGCTGGTGCGTTGAAGCAAGGGGGGATTACTTTGAAAAGTTTTAATTAAAAAAAATTTAAAAAATCTTACCTTTTTTTTTATGGACCCAGTCCGGGAACTTATGGGACATACCTTGAATTTATCTATCTCTGATAATTTATGTTGTGTCGTTATTAGATGTACAACAACTCAAACTTGACCATGAATCTTAATTTAGCTCTTGTTCTTCCGTTCGGCCAACAACAAATGTTCAATTTATATCTCTCTATATATAAAAATGAATGTCTGTATGTTTGTTTGTCTGTATGTCCGGTATACAGATTCGCAGTAGTTCACTAATTCAAACCAAAATTTCCATACATAGGTAAAAAAATACGGGGAAGACGATAGGCTATTTAAAATAAATATATAAATCAATTATTAAAACTATATATTTTTATTCAGAAAATGATGATGACGATATTGCTGGATCATGTTTGATTATCAGCTACAAAATTATATCGGGAAAAATATCTCTCTATATATAAAAATGAATGTTTGTATGTTTGTTTGTCTGTCTGTATGTCCGGTATACAAATTCGCAGTAGTTCACTAATTCAAACCAAAATTTCCATACATAGGTAAAAAATACGGGGAAGACGATAGGCTATTTAAAAAAATATATAAATCAATTATTAAAACTATATATTTTTATTCAGAAATTGATGATGACGATATTGCTGTATCATGTTTGATTATCAGCTACGATATTATATCGGGAAAAATATCTCTTTATATATAAAAATGAATGTTTGTATGTTTGTTTGTCTGTCTGCATGTCCGGTATACAAATTCGCAGTAGTTCACTAATTCAAACCAAAATTCCCATACATAGGTAAAGAAATACGGGGAAGACGATAGGCTATTTAAAAAATATATAAATCAATTATTAAAACTATATATTTTTATTCAGAAAATGATGATGACGATATTGCTGTATCATGTTTGATTATCAGCTACAAAATTATATCGGGAAAAATCTATATATATAAAATTGAAGGTCTGTCTGTCTGTCTGTACTCTATAGATTCAAAAACCTTACATCCAATCGCCGTGAAATTTTGGGATATTATTAGGTATATCACCGGGAAGGTTTTTGAAAAATAATTTCATGAATATCTTGAATATCCTTAGAGTTATTTGCAGATTTGTAGGTTTAACTCGCAAGCAGCGCCCCCATTGTGACGATGATAACAAGTTTTCCTATCACTAAGTTTGTTATCTTAAATATTATTCATCAAAAGTAAGATTATCTCAGGATGACACGGCAATTTATTTGAAACAAGAATGATGATACAATTCCAAGGCGAAGATACTATTCCTTTAACTTCCAATTACCGGGGGAACCAATTAATATTGATTTTATTCAACGTATCGAGTATTTTTCAAGGGACCGGGAAAAAATGTTCACTAGATAAAACGATGATTTTGTAATGTAGAAAATTAGGAAAGACAAAATTCAGGATGACACGGCACACAGGGACCGGGATAAAATGTTCACTTTATCGAGAGATTTAAATTTACGAGTTTCAAACTGACTTCCACCTACAGGCTTCTCTCCTGATGTTCGAGGAAGTATCAAATTTCTTGTCTCCACCTGTTTCTTTCTCACAGGTCGCAATTGATTGATATGCCTCTTATACACGAGGCCCTCGCAACCTACAAGGTAGTGCGGCAGCTCAATAATTACAAAATGGTACCTTTTTTCATTTAGGTCCAGTTGCATAGTTGCGGAAATAAACCAAGCAACCTGTAGTAAACTGCTCCTGCCTTCTTACGGCCTCATGAAATACTTCTCGCGGATTTCCCATCTTTGGTATTAAATTCGATAATCTTGATCTTAAACTTATCTTCATTAGCAGTTCCGCCGGTGAATTCCTTTATTACAGTTTGGAGGAATGCTCTATGAGCAAATAGGAAACTTTATAGATTCGTCTCTAAATCATCCTTCCCATTATTCTTTCTCAAAAGGTTTGTAAACTCTCTTATATATCTATCAGCTAAACCATTTGTACTAGGATTATACGGACTGATTTTGTGTGCCGTATACCATTCATTTTGGTAAATTGCTCGAATTCACGGGAAACAAACTGTCTTCCATTATCTGTAACCAAATATTCGGGCAATCCAAATTTGGCGAAAATTTCTCTTAGATGACTTATAATCGTTTTTCTGGTAATATCTCTGAGGATAAAAATTTCTATCCACTTTGAGTATGCGTCCACAAGAACTAAAAACATTCTTCCCATGAACGGACCCGCTAGATCAAGATGAAGTCGATGCCGCGGTTTTTCGGGCCAAGTCCATTCCGAGATGGTAGCCGGGGCATGTTTGCCGATTCTTGGCATACTCTACATTTTCTAGCCAACTCCTCGATGTTACTGTTTATGCCTGGCCACCAAATATAGCGTCAGGCTATCATCTTCATTTTAACAATTCCCATGTGCATTTCATGCAAGTCATTTAAAATTAAAGATCTTAATTTTCGGAGAATTACCACTCTTTCACGCCATTGAAGACAACCAAACTCTAAACTCAATTCCTCTTTGATCTTATAATAAGGAGCTAGTGGATTTTCCCTCGGTACCCTTGTAAATTTCCACAGTTGCCTTCTCTAACATTCCTTAATACTATAGAGAGTATTTTATCTCGGGACGTCTCATATGCCACCTCCCTAAAAGAGAACGGTACCTCATCCAACTTCCTGAGAAGAAGTACCTGGTCTTCATCAATAGACTCCCTGACACTCGATTCTAAAGGAAGGCGTGACATTGCGTCAGCATTGGAATTATCACTAGTTTTTCGAAATTCCACAGTATAATTAAATGCAGTTAATTTTAAGGACCATCTTTTAATTCTGGTTGCTGCACATATGTGAATTGGTTTCTGAGGTGAAAATATATGCCTTAAGGGTCGGTTGTCTGTGATCAATACAAACTTTCGTCCCAGCAAGTATTGTCTGAATTTCTCAACGCCATAAATTATGCTTAACGCTTACTTTTCTAGTTGAGAGTACCGTTTTTCTGCTTTAGTTAATTTTCTAGAATTTATTTAGCTCTTATTCTTCCGTTCGGCCAAGGATAATAAGGATAACCCGGGCCCCTGGAGCGTAAGAAACGCCAACCGCCCGGGCTGTCCAGCTAACAGTAGAAACCAGTTGCTTTAGATTATATTTACACAAAGCCAATTGCAGAGCCGAACCAGCTGGTCAGGAAATTCCATGCTGAAGAGAACCTGGGAGTCCAGTAAACAAGACTGGGTCGAATGAGGTTTTTCCAGGCAGCAGGGCTGTATGCATTCTGTGTCGCATGAAAGCAGGGCATCTGAATGGAAGGTGGTCCACAGTCTGTTGTTTCTCCATACAGTGTGGGCAAGATGGGTCTTCCCCAGGATGCCAGAGAACCAAGTCTGCCCGAACATGGCAATGTGTTGTGAGTAAGGTGGTGCTGACTTCTCCAGGACAGACCTTAGGGAGGAATTGGAGCAGCCGGTTTGGAGTATGGGCAATTCTTCTCAGGTGTCTGTTGCAGTGGTCCCGGCAATAAACCTCCGTCCATGCGTCTAGGGCTGCCGCGTGTGAGTAGTTACGGGCCAGGCTTCTAGGCAGGATGGAAAATGATGGCTCTAAGAACGAAACGGCCGCGTTCTTAGCAGCTCTGTCTGCTTTTTCGTTTTCTTCGATGCCGCAGTGTCCCGGTACCCAACACAGATTTAAGTTTTGGTTAGTGTTCAGAGCGAGAATAATCTCAGCTACTAATGTCGAACGAACTGGACCTAACGTACATATGGCTGACAGAGCTGATCTGTAGTCCGACGTGATAGTTATCTCATTTCTAGAATAACCTTCCTCTACCAGACGGACCGCCCAGCGGATTGCCAGAAGTTCAGCCTGGAAGGCTTTGCAGTCTTGATGGAACCGTAAGAGAACGGGATGCTGGTCTTCTGATGAGAGAATAATTGCAGCGCCTACCCCAGCCTCATTTATCGATCCGTCTGTAAATATTATAGGTGTTGTTATCTCCTTAATGTTAAGACCGAAAGACAATTGACGTCTATCCGGAGGGTATGGCAAAGAAGCAGGGCCTGGTCTAGATTCAAAATTTCCTTCATTGATTTCCTTTAGGAACGCCGTACGAGACCCAACAATAATATCGAGAGGAGGGCTGCCGGTAATGGAAATGGCTGAGACTGTTGGTGTGCAAGGACCTCCTCTCAGTACACGTTTCGCAAAATTGTAGTGAAGGCTCCTAAGCTGCCTAATGCCTTCGCTGGAGAGAGCACGACGTCCCCATGCTGACGCTCCGTAAAGGAAGGCAGGTACTACCACCGCGTCAAAAATCCTAGTTCCAGCTGAAAAGGAGATTCCAAATTTACCCTGTATGGAGTGGGTGAGTCGTGAGATTATTGATCTGCATCTACGTGTGATCTTGCGTAGGTGGGCGGCAAATCCGCGGGCCTGGTCAAACTCCACTCCTAAGATTGTGATGGTCTTCTTGATCTTTAAAGGTTGACCAAGGATTCTAAGCCCTGTCTCGGAGTTCGGGGGGACATTACGTCATTGGAACAGGCAAGCTCGGGTCGTACTGGGGTTTATATTGTGACGGTGTTTTGACCCACCGCCAATTTTGAACAGCCCTTTCAACCGCCACCACCTCGGCCGGCCGGGTACGCTAAGTCGGCGCATGCGCGGCGGTGGTGAGGTGGTAAGCACAGGGGAGGAAACCATTGTTTTGACGCCTCCACCAGCCAACGGCAATTTTTATCCTCCTATTTTCATCAAACCTTTTTAAACTCTCCGTTCCTAGATTTTAATTTGTAACAATTATAATCACTAATAATTAACATTGATATTTATTTTTATACTAGTGGACGTACCCGGCTTCGCCCGAGGTTTTACCCGAATAAAGGTTTGTCTAACGAAAATTTGTTAAAACAATTCTCTATAAACTTATAAAAAAAGATATATTTTGATAATTTGAAACTCGTAAATTTGAATCTCTCGATAAAGTGAACATTTTTTCCTGGTTCCTGTGTGCCGTGTCATCCTGAATTTTGTCTTTCCTAATTTTCTACATTACAAAATCATCGTTTTATCTAGTGAACATATTTTCCCGGTCCCTTGAAAAATACTCGATAAGTTGAATAAAATCATGGTCGTTTATGGAAGATGGACGTAGTTCCCGGAGGTCAACCGCCCCCCGCGCGCCAGGACCTCTTGATCCCTCTGATTGGCCGGCGGCCGGACGGGGGTGGGGGCTCTTGATCCCTCTGATTGGTCGGTGGGAACTTGGACTGACCGGCCGGACGGGGGGCGAGGTGGGGGGCATAAGCCTATCTCCGTCGCAAGGTGGCGCTGCTTGCGAGTTAAAGCTACAAATCTGCAAATAACTCTAAGGATATTAAAGATATTCAAGAAATTATTTTTCGTAAACCTTTCCGGGGATATGCCTAATAATATCCCAAAATTTCACGGCGATTGGATGTATGGTTTTTGAATCCATAGAGGACACACACACACACACTCGAGCGTGCGGCCACGCTTTCGCGAGCGTCTCAACCAGGCGAGGAATTATCGCCGAAAAACAACATTGAGATGAAATCTAACGAAAATTCTACTGAATTTCAAAGAAATGCAAATTCGCCGGCAGGCGGAAGGCATGCAAATCTGGCCGCCGAGCGTGGTGACGTCACGACGCCGAAGACTGCTGCTACGACCAGCGCAAATCCAGCCAGCCCGGCCTCGCTCAACTGGGCCGACAGCGAGATGGCGGAGGTAGACGACAACGAGGGCTTCATCGTCGTGAAGGGCAAGAAGAGGCGCCTCGGCTCAACTTCACCTGAGCACGCTGCAAGGCAGCCCAACAAGCCTGGAAACCAGCGCAGCTCCCTGCAGCGGAAGCGGCCAACAGGGCCGAGAGCAGTGCCGCCTCAGGAGATCAAGGCGACATGCGCCAACATTACCGACGCCAGGGCGAGGCAGGCCACCACCAACCACGAGAACTACATCTTCGTGGAGCTGTGCCCTGACATCCCGGACTACTCCTACCTCAAGGCAATTGGCATGCTGGTCGGAGGGCCAGGGAGTATAAGCCAATTTAACAGAATGAACGGCCACTACGTCGTGGGCCTCGCGACCAAGGACCATGCGAGCCGTCTGGTGGAGGTGGGCCTTGACATCGAGGAAACCCACCTGAAGGTCTTCCCCTACCGAAAAGGGGCAGAACGCATCGTCATCGCAAATCTGCCCGGCTACGTCGAGGACAGCGCCATCGTGGAGGGCCTGCGCAACTTCGGCACCGTGACCTCCATCGCCCCCATCATGATCAAGATGGGGGAGTATACCTTCAACGACGGCCGCCGGGAGGCGTTCATCCTGCTCCGCGAGGGCGTACGGCTGGAGACGCTGCCCACCAGAATGACCATCAAGTTCAAAGGAGACACCCTGTCTGCCTTCCTCTCCTTTGGCATCAAGTGCTCGAAATGCGGGAAACAGGGCCACCGCAGAGCCAACTGCCCTGCGCTCGCCAGGCAAGGGAACGGCAGCCCCAGGCAAACAGCGACTCCCACCGACGCAAGGCCTCCCCCCCCCTCCTCCTCCTCTTCCTCCTCAGCAGCCAAGGAAGCCGGCACCTGCGCCCGCAACACCGGCGTCCCCTGTCCAACCGGCGAAGACAACAACCGAGGCTCCGGCGATCCCCTCGACGCCCCATCCTGCCGAACCAATGGATCTCGCCCAGCCCGCCCATGCCGCCCTCCCTGCTCCCCTGGCTGCCTCGCGGCCCCTCGAGCCTCGCATCTCTCCGCCCGACCACGAGATGTCGGTGGAGAAGCTGACCTCACCTCCCTCCACGCCTGCCCGGGGAGAATCCGCACTCAAACAGCTGCTGAAGCACATCGAGGAGACCCCCACCCTTTCCATCGACTGGGACAAGCTGCCCGGCCTTAACTGCAAGGACGCACAGCAGCTCCTCACCTCTGAAACCACCATGAAGAGGCTAGCGCCCACGCTCACAGAGGAACAGGTCGCCACCCTCGACAAGTTGCACGAAACCTTCAAGGCCTCGTGCCCAGACTCCAACTCCACCATCCGCAAGACCCTCCAGAAGACCAGGAAGGTCCGGCGAGATCTACAGCGCCAATGAACCACCGCGTCGCCACCATCAACGCGCGAGGGCTCGCCACTCGGGGGAAGAGCCTTGCCTTTGTCATCTCCTCAAACAACATCACGTGGACATCGCGTTTGTCCAGGAGACAAACGCATTTCATCTGGGCAGCGGCCAAGACCTCTGCCTCGGCTACAGCGCTGTCGTATTGGCCCATCCCGTAGCCATCTCGGGATCCGGACTCGCCTGCGTCTTCGGGCCAGGCGTAGCCGTGATACAACAGCGCGTCCTGTGGCCGGGCCACATCGCCTTGGCAACCATAGATGTCCACGGCGAGGAGATGACGGCATCGCCGTTCATCTGGCGCATGGACCCCGGGAGAGAAACCGGCAACTGGAGCTCCTGGCGGCGACAGCGGCACAGGAGGAGGAGGGGGCCTACTGGATCATCGGCGATTTTAACATCAGGGATCGGGGCCCCTCGTCATCATCATCGTCGGATGCCCTCGCCGCTCTTCTGGACCTGGCCGCGCTGGTCGACGTGGCCACCCAGTTCGACGCCACCCACCTGCCCACCAGAGTCGCCATGCAGGGCGACCAAGTCGAATCGAACCGCCTGGACCGGATCCTCGTCCCTGCTGGAATCCTGGATCGCGTGTCCATCTACGCGACCAGCCACTACCACCTCTCGGACCACTGCCTCGTGCTGCTCCAGGTGGGCCCGCCCACCACCGCCGTCTCCTCCCCCACCCAGCCTCGCTTGGCCGCGATGCTCCGCTCGGGCCTCGTTCTCGAACATCTGGCTGGTTACATCCGGGAGCTCGAGGAAGACACGGCGCACGATGACGACGACGGGATCCTATGGGACAGGTGGACCACCATCAAGGCGGGACTGCTGGCGGAGGCCAGATCCCTGCACGATCCGCGCCACGCTGCCAGCGACAGCTACATCTACAGGGCAAGGCGCTATATCGCGGCGCAGCTCGAGGCCTCCTCCATCCGGGCCGACTACCCATCGCTGCCGGACCTAGCACGCGCCATCCGCCTCCGACGCCCGGTCAGTGTCATCAGGGACGAGCAGGATAACATCATCGAGGGCCCCGAGCTTCGGCGGAGGGCGTTCGCGACCTTCCAGCCCCGCTTCGCCCGTCCCACCAGCGATCCAGCTGCGGGAGCTGCCTTCATCGCCAGCAGCGCGCCCACCACCACCCGCGAGCTGAGTGAGGAGGACCCGCTCCACCGGCCGGACATCAGCCCCAGCGAGATCGCCAACGCCATCGAGCACCTCCCTCGCGGAAAGGCCCCCGGCTGGGACGGCTTGCCGTGCGAGCTCCTCGTCGCCTTCAGCAAGGACTTCTTCGCGGAAGCTCTGGCCCGGTTGTTCGCGGCATCACGGCTCCGCGGTGCCCTGCCTCCGTCGACGCGGCGCAGCTCCATCTGCCTCGTGCCCAAGGCCCGCGGAGGTCGCGGCCTTGATGGCTACAGGCCCGTCGCGCTGCCCTCGGCCGACTACAGGGTCCTGGCCGCCATCCTTCACCGGCGCCTCAAGCCCCATCTGCGGATCCTTGTGCCGGAATGCCAGACCTACGCCGTCCCCGGGAGGTTCCCGTCATGGAACATCGCCATGGTGACGGACGCCGTCGAGGAGGCCACCGCCTTGGGCTCGCCGCTGGCTGTCATGAGCGTAGACCTGGGGTCCGCCTTTGACTCATTGGACCGCGGCTTCCTGGAGTCCCTGTTGATATCCCTCCGCCTCCCGCCGGCCTTTTTGGCATGGATCAACATCTTATACGCCGGGGCGGACGCTACGATCCGGGCCGGAGGTTTCTATACCACCGCCTTCCCCCTCCTCAACGGCCTAAGACAGGGTTGCGCCGTGAGCGCCGCACTCTTCAGTATCGCCACGGGGCCGCTGCTACGTCGCCTGGAGTTGACCCTCGGCGTGGGCAACGTCACCGCCTACGCCGACGACATCGTCCTCCTGTTCCATCGCGACGAGGACTTCGAGCGGGTGGCGACCGTCTTCGAAGACTATAAGCAGGCCTCCGGAGTTGGCGTGAACCTCCGGAAGAGCGCTGGCCTCTGGTGCGGCGCTTGGCGCAACCGCGGCGACTCCCCTCTCGGCGCCTCCTGGTCGACCACCTCCATCAGGGTCCTCGGGCTCGACATCGCCCCCAGGAGCACCGTCGCCCACCGGGAGCAGCATCTCCTGGCCCTCCTGGAGACTGCGTGCCGCAGATGGGCGCCCTTCACCCGCGGCCTCTCCCTCGTCGGACGAGCAAGAGCGGCGAACACGCTGGTGGGGTCCACGATCCAGCACCACCTGCATGGATACCTCCCATCACCCCCGACCATCGCCAAGCTGCAGGCCCGACTGGCGAGGTTCGTCTGGGGGCCAGACCACACGGCGTGGCTCCCCGCCAACGTCATGGCGAGGCCAGTTGCCATCGGAGGCCTCGGCCTTCTAGACCTCGCGACCCAGCTCCAGCTCGCCTGCCTCAAGGGGGTACAGGTCGCGCTCCGCGGGGGCAGAAATGCCTTCAGCTGGCTGGTCGGCGGCAACAGCGGGGAAGCCTGGATCCACCCTCCACCGGACGGCACCCGTCTCCAGCCCCGCCGTCTCCGGCTGCTGAAGCTATGGGAGGAGGCCTCCAACATCCTGGGCCTCAACCACCGGGCGGTCCCCACGGCTCAGCTGCTGGACCTCCCCATCATCGGCGGCTGCCGGTTCTTCCGCCCTCCCGACCTCCTGGCCCCCGCCCGCTGGAGCGGAGCCCGAGTCCGGGACCTCATCGAGGAGGAAAACCTCATCGCCCGCCCTACGCGCTCGGCCCTGGCTGATGCCGCGGCCCTGGGCGCCTTCTGTCGGAGGCTGACCTCCGAGAACGCCGTGGGCTTCGGGGCGGAGTACACGCCTTCATCCAGTTCTCTTGCTGCGGCCGTGGTGCTGCGTGGGACGGCTACGCCGTTCCTCAACGGCCTCACGACGCGCTCGGCCCGACGGGCCCTGGATCGTCCGCGCCTCGCCGCCACGCCCATCTCCAGATTCCTGGCGAGATGGACGCCCACCATCAATCCACCATCCAGGATCGACTGGGCCTCGCTGCGGCGCTGCGCCTACTCGGGCCACGAGGCCGACGTGGCCCTCAAGTTGGCCCTCCACGCCCTGCCCCATCCGGCCCATCCTGCCTCGGTCGGCCCCTCCTTTCCTGCCTGCGGGTAATCGACCGCTCCCTCAGCCACCGTTACTGGTGCTGTCCTTCCATCAGACCCCTCATTAGAGAGGCCTTCAACATCATAGGGCGGCCCCCTGACCTGCAAGCTTGGATCTTCGGCGGGTCCGGCCTAGAGGACGACGTCCTTTCCATCTTGGCGTCGACAAAGTTGCGAATTAATCGCTACTTTATACAGGTTGGGCTCGGAGAAGCAGTGGAAGACCCGCTCATCGCCTGGTCCAGGACCCTCCAGCGCCGAGGTTTTCTTCCTCCATCTCCCATCATCATATTGTAAAATATGTTTCATATATGTATATATTTTCTATTCTCTTCTCTCTTCTTATTTTCTTTTTCTCTCCCTATGATTGAAAATATGTAATATTGTCTAAGATGACAATAAATATTTTTTAATTGTCCAAAATTGTCACACACACACACACAGACAGACAGACATTCAATTTTATATATATAGATTATATCTGTAATAATTAAAATACCTTGGAATGAATAATTGAATCATTCATTCAAAACCAGACGAAACACCACAATATTAAGACCCTTCATCGTGCACAAATATGTCAACCTCTCCAAAAATGGTTTTAGTGGCAAAGACCGGCAGGCGACCGCGAACCTGAATCAGAAGGGTGAAGTCGTCCGCGTAAGATATTAATCGGCTATCTTTGATGGAGGGAAGGGTGAAGATGGTCCGAGCAACTATGTTCCACGGGAAAGGACTTAGCGCTGAACCCTATGGAGTGCCGAGCTGGGAGTACGTACATTCTGTTGCTGTCCAAGCTCAGTAAGAAACCCTTCGGTCTCCCAAAAAAGCTTTTTCTAAGCTGGTAATAGACTGGATAATTTAGACGTTCAAGATTTTGTATGATTGCCGGCCTCCAAACAGTGTGAAGGCCTTACTGATGTCCAAGCTGATGACAAGCGTTTTCCTCCAGTGAGCTTGTCTTTCTTCAATGAATTGAGTGATACTTGCCAGTGCATCTTCCGCTGAACGACCATTTACAAAACCGTATTGATCTTCAAAGAACCATCCATGACGATCTGCGAGCCACTGAAGTCTGGCCAGGATACATCTCTCAAACAATTTGGCCATAGTGTTCAACAAAGTAATAGGTTTGTATTTCACCAGTTGACTGGTGGCTGAATTGTAGGGTTTTGGCAGAAGTATGAGGCGGCCTTTTTTCCATGGACGGGGGAATAGGCCCATACGGAGGCATTTGAAGAACAATTCGGCTAGCAGGAATTGCATGGAAGGGCCTCCCAGGTCTAGGCATTTTGAACCGATCATCAGGGCCCGGGGCTTTCCTTTTTCCACAGCGATGAATGGCTCGCAAAACTTTCCAGGGTTTGAATTCAGGTTCGTCTGAGTGCGCAGAAATGAAATTCCTTAGCGGGTGAGGTCTGGTGTCAGGTAGGAAAAAGTGATTTAACACGGCCTGGCAAGTCTCATGAGGATTGAAGGAGAGCCGTTATCATGCTTGAGAAGTGGCGGACCTCTGGGGGAGCCGCGTCCCCGGGCGATAAATCGATGTATGGCACTCCAGGACGCGGATGACACCTCCTCGCAGAGATTAAACCAGGATTTACTTTTTAGCTTTCCGTATAGCCGCCTTCAGTCGATTATGGTGCGCTCGGTATAAACCATGAAAGAAATTCCTAATGGGACACCCCACACTCTGACTGTAACGGCGGAGGGAGATAACCAACCTTCTGAGCAGACTCAGTTCGGGGGTCCACCACGGCTTTGACGGTCTTGTAGTATTGGAGCCTCTCCTCATGCAAGAATCACAAGCGGATTGCAGGATGGAAGTCAGAAGGAGGACCACCCTGTCAATATCTTCTGGGGTAGAGGCTTCGTTTAATTGGGTAGTTACCTGGTGGAAAGAAGAGCTGAGGAAGGATTTAAAGGTCTGTTCTTTACATGAGGATTCAACCCAGGAGGAGTTTATCTCGTTTTTGACCATGTCTAGGAATGTAGTTCAGATAGGTATATGGTGAGTGAAGGCCATCTCATCTAATAAACCTCTAGTGGCATGGATAGCCAGTGAGCTGGATGCCAGAGTGAGATCTATAGAAGAAGCTAAAGACCCATTTGACCAGGTAGAGACCACAGGGGGTCCCAGGAAATGAAGATCATTGAATCTGGCGAAGTCTTCAAGATTAGCACCCAGGAAGTTTAACCTCGCACCGATGCCCCAGGTAGGAGAGTGGGCGTTAGTGTCCATACCCAGGATCACTGGAAGAGAGGCCCGTCTTATCGTATCTTTCAGAAGAGGAATGAAATAATCGGCAGCTCTAAAGCCGTGCCAGCAGGAGCACGATGTGGGCCTGTGTTAATTTGCCAAATTTGCAATTTCAAGAATGGCAGATGGTGATTTTTTAGCCTTCACCTGCAGGGCACGCAATGACCTAAACATTGTTTCTTGTTCGGGCTATTCTCTCTTTTTCAAAGGGACAGGTAGATGAGGTGGTAAAGGGTTTGATAGAAGCTTCAGAATTTTTGGTTTGGCTTGGCTCGACCGAGCATTGGGTGCCCTCATGTTCTGCAGATCCGCAGCGATAATAGATTGGATGGGCAGCTGGACAGGCAGAAGCGCGGTGGCCGAAGCCACAGCAACGGAAGCATTGCTTTAAAGTATGACTACGCTCATACCGGTGCATTAGACCCGCCACAGGGATACGTCCATGTTGACCGAGGATTTCGGCGACTTGGTTGTCCACTTCGATGAACACTGTATTAGTGCTGTGTGCCGCATTATTAGATCGATGACTACCCTGATGTCACGTTTTCTCTTCTCACAGAGTGGTTGAAGCAGAAGCTCTCGCATATCTCCTCGTCCCGCACCTCCCCGTCCACTCTGAAGAGGCGGTATCTTGGTAGGATAACCGGGCGCTCGTGGCAGCTTAGGCCCGTTGGCAAGGAGGTCATCCCAGAGGACAGCAACTTTGCCATTTGGGTTGTTTTGGTGTAGAAAACCACCTTGCCGCTGGTGTTGATGGACGCCACCACGTCTTTTGATGACGCTAGGGAAGGATGAATCTTTCGAATTTCCCTTGGGTTGGCTTTGGGGTTAGCCGACCTGATGACGACATGCGATTCGAAGGAAGGCGTCAGATTCACAAATGTGGCTTTCGCTTTGGGTTTCGGAGGTGCAGGCCTAACCGGCTTGTCTTTCTCTGCCACTACCGAGGCGAATGAAGTGGAGGGAATCGGGACGTTGGCTGTGGGATTGGGTCTTCCTAGACTGGCTCCCTTGAAGTCGTCCTAAAGAAGAAGTTCTGCCTCTTGGACCAGAGTCAGCATCAGTCCTCTGGTGGCTATCTATATTTTTTCGGGGGAGTCCAGGCTGGTGTCGGCAATGATCGTCTCGAAGGTTCGGCACCCAAAGTTGAACAAGTTCGCTGTGCTGTTCAATTCAAATTGATGATGGGAAGACGGGAGGAGGTCTTCGTTCTCAGGACGCGGCCGCTTGTTGTTGGCCTGCTGACTTCCTCCACCACCACCATCATACTGGTTCGGCTCCATAAATAAAAACTATCAAAAGGCAAATCTACACCAAAGAGAGTAAAAAAAGGCAAACCAAACAAATAAAACTCTTCCGTTAAAGAGATGAGGTGTGTATTGTTATTGGTTCGGCCCACAATAAATGTCCAATTTATATACACATATTTTTTTACATAATGTGGCTTTGAAAAATGCAAATAATATTTATTTATTTATTTACATGCACAACAATTTATTTTACCATCACTACAGGATAAAGCACTCTTGGTGAAATTTTTCTATTGCCACTGAAGCTTTACAAGCGTTTCGTACCTTTAAAGGTATTCGAAGCGGTAAAGGACCCATGAGTTGCTACTCTCCAAGGCGAATGATAAAAACCTTTGAGAAGACTGTATCTCTGAGAGCAAAATCTCGGAGTGGAAGACCATCGACTTGCAAGTCAGTGGCTGTTACAGTTTCGCAGAATGTTGAAGCTAATGATACGTTATACACGTATGGAGAAGTAAGTGCTCGACAAATGGGGATTTCGTATGGAACAGTTTGGAGAGCCCTCAGAATTTTTCTTAAAAAATACCCGTAACAAAATTCAAAGGTTTCATGAGCTAAAAGTCGGCGATTTTGAGAATCGTCCAGAATTCAATGCATGGGTTTTCTGCCAAATTTATATTGATGAAAACTGGCTGTTGAATGCTCTGTGGACAAATGAAGCTCACCTTTCTCTAAACCTAGAAGTTAACACTCAAAACAGCCGTATTTGGGCAACATAAAACCCTAGGATTTTTACAGAAATGCCACTTCATCAGCCCAGAGTTATATTTTGGTGTGGGTTCACTTCTTATTTTTTATTTGGCCATATTATTTTGAATAAATCATTGAAAGAACTTTTAAAACCCTTTCTATAACTGTTGAACATTATGTTCAACTTTTGAGAGAAAGGTTTATTCCCATATTCCAGGACAGACAATCACTAAGCGGAATAACATTCATGGAAGATGGAGGACCTCCTCATATCTCCCGCTTTGTCAAACAATTACTGAAGGATACCTTCTGTGAAGATCGTGTGATAAGTCGCCACATTATACACCAGCGGCCTCCAAGTTCACCAGACTTGACGCCTTGCGTTTTTTGGCTAGGGGAGTACATTAAGTCGCGTGTTCATCGATGCCGGCCTACCACATTGGCCATGTTGAAGGCTACTATCAGACGGCTCGTTTCAATAATTTTAACAGATATTTTATTTACTGCTGTCCAATCTGTCATCTATTGTCTGCAGGCGGTGTTTGAGAATGAAGCAAGTATTGTGACCTGAAACAAGAGAGAAGGCAGTTACATCAAGATCAATCTAAAAATGCTTTTTTTTAAGGTACACATTTTCAAAATTCTGTACAGTATAATAAGCAAGGATGCCATTTGAAAAGCCCATAGGATATTTGGAATAAAGTACGACAAATATATTTTGTCACTCCCCTCTATATTTCATTTGTTGTATCATGACAAATATCCAGTTAAATAGTCAAGTGTCGCCAATCAGTCAATAAACTACACATTCCTTATAGCAAGAAACCCTATTAGTAGTGCCATCATAAATTTTGGTACTATATTAACATTTCAAAAAATCGTGTATTGAATTCAGCAGTGTTTTTCAAACATTCAATCTATTTCACAAACCGCTTCTAAAATATTGAAGCGGTGGAGCAAGGCAGGCCAAGAGAAGAAGGTATTCAGGGGCCCCTTCCAGGAAGTGTTGATTGACAAATTCCAGAGGAGGGGGTGGCAGTCAGGGAGTCCAGCTGGCGCCGACGTCGTGAAGGGATCAGCCGGGATAGCGGCCGGCCTGCCAGGGGTTTGTGCACCGAACAGACCTGGCAGTCTGGGGAGATAAGTCTGTCTGGTGACAACGGGACCTGCAGCGAGGAGAACGGCGGTGACGACATACGCGGCAAGTTGGCTGGAGGAAGTGGGCTCGGAGACTGTGTGGATTAACAAGAGGAGGACGAGGAGGAACCTACCTGGGGCGGCATTGAAGGCAAGTTCATCTCCTATGTATAGTTATTAATACCCCTTTTAAAGATCTGGTAATAAATTTATAGTACTAAGCTGTATTCAAAACGAACCCACATTGTCTTCTCAGAAACCTTGCACGCAAACATCGAAGGCTGAGAAGAGTCGTAACATTTGGTGTCAGAAGTGGGATACAGCTTAGTTAATTTTAATTGAAGATTTTATTTTGCGCTAATTTAAAAAGAAGAATGGAAAACTAACCGACCTCGAAATTGAAAAATTCACAAAATTGCTCAGTCTGATAAGCCAGAAAATAGATGAGCTCGGAGAAAACTTGGATACTCGATTGAGCCGACTCGAGCATATTCGGAATGTCAAACGTTCTGCCACACCCATGTCTTGCGAAGTTAAGTTCAATGTACTACCGCCAGGAAATCCGGATGGCTTTTCAAAAACAATCACAGCAACCAATAGCCCACGTATTCAATGTCTGAGGGGACAAAAGACGATCCCAGGTGATGAAGATCCCGACAAGACCATCACAACAAAGATCATCACGTCAGGAGACGTTGTAAGTGAACTGTCAGAATCTACGCTATAAGATTCTCCCGTGATCCAGAAGTCCGAAGAGTGTCGACAGCAGGAAATGATCAAGACTGGTTGTGTAGCGGAGGAGGACGAGCTGATCGCCTCAGACAACGGCTGTGGCACGAGGGATTTGAACCAAATCAAGCGGACGGAAGGAGAGTGCCCTCCAGGTGATATACAGAGTGGAAATTCAACCCCTGGGATTCTTTCTGAAATACTCCATGAGAACAGCAACGATCTTGGCGAGCTGCAGTGCGACAGCGTGGCTGACTTCTGCGACAGTGACAGATTGTCAGGGACTACAGCGGCGATCCAACTGGACGGGACGGAGCTTGGTGCTCCGTGGAAATGCGACATGGCTAGATGGTCGAAGCTCCCCAAAGTTGGAGCCGGCGACACGACTGAACGGGATAGAGCATTGGACCATCTGTTGAAGTCCGACGACAAGGTCTGTGCCGCGGAAGTCGCGCGCCATGTGTCAGCGCCGTCGTCTGTAATACAAGCTGAAAAGATGTGCTACGAGTGTGTGCCCATCACCTTCGTTACTTCGCCCGACAAGGTGCAGACTCAGCCACCATCACTTAGAAAAAGTTGTGCCGAAATTGAAACTACTGCGCGGTCTGACACCTTCAGAAATTTCGAGGATTCCATGCTCCAGGGCAAAGACATCATCGAGTTGTCCAGGTCTAGAATTTGTGAAGAATAGATTTTCAGTTGCAGAGAAATGCGAAACCGACAGAAGAAAGGAACTTTCCCGAACACCTCTGGAAGTCTAACAAGGACGAATACATGCTGGAAGGCCACGATATGGTCAGTTTGGATCAAGAAAGCGCATCCACTTTTGAGACCCACGATCTAACGCCCTGTCGTGGGGAGAAAATCCGAGTTAGGATGTGGTTCTGCAAACGAGGGCTGGCGCTAATCCTGCCGCTGCGCTTCCGGGAGGCGGACGACCATCATGTGGCCAGAGACGTCAGGGAGATCAAAGGGCCGCCGATCAGCGCCTCTGGTGAAATCAGCCTTTTCGGGACGAAAAGGATTGAGAAGGGGGCAGTGAAGCGGTGGAGCAAGGCAGGCCAAGAGAAGAAGGTATTCAGGGGCCCCTTCCGGGAAGTGTTGATTGACAAATTGCAGAGGAGGGGGTGGTAGTCAGGGAGTCCAGCTGGCGCTGACGTCCTGAAGGGATCAGCCGGGGGTTGGTGCACCGAGAAGACCTGGCAGTCTGGGGAGAGAAGTCTGTCTGGTGACAACGGGACCTGCAGCGGGGAGAACGGCGGTGACGACAGACGCGGCAAGTTGGCTGGAGGAAGTGGGCTCGGAGACTGTGTGGATTAACAAGAGGAAGACGAGGATGAACCTACCTGGGGCGGCATTGAAGGCAAGTTCATCTCCTATGTATAGTTGTTAATATCCCTTTTAAAGATCTGTAATAAATTTATAGTATTAAGCTGTATCCAAAACGAACCCACATTGTCTTCTCAGAAACCTTGCACGCAAACATCGACGGCTGTGAAGAGTCGTAACAATATATATATTTTTTGCTACATGTTTTAATTTGTATTTACCTATTTTACACATCTCGGATTGCATTTAAAAATTGTCATCCAATTATTCTACTTTTGGCGAAATGGTGTTTTATTAATTTATCATTTGATATTATAAGGGTTCTTTCTTGGTATTCAAAAAGAAGAAAAACGTGTCAATCAGTTATATTTTTCAATTTATCAAACAATTTGGCCGCTGAATCTCTGATTCTGGTAGAGCGCCATCTAGCGAATAAAATTGTAACTAAAATCAATTTCGAATTTTTCAATATTTGCCATGAAAATTCCCATCGCCTCCTGAACACAATGGTGTTTACCGCATTGCTCTAGCACGAATATTCGCGGAGTTATTAATTTTTAAATTGAAATTAGTAATAAAAAAAAAACATAACTAATTATAATTCAATCAAAACCAGAGGTAAAACTACCAACAAATTAGGCTTCATAAACTTTAATAACTTATTAGACATAAACAAAATGTACACAAAAAATTTCATTGAAAATTTTATTAAAACATTATTCAAATTAAATAATAGCAAACTTATAAAATTTGTGGAACACATTAAAATTCACAATCTTTCTAATAGATTAATAGATATCACAAACGACATCTTCAAATACAGAAAAATTAAACAAAAAAACTAACCAAATTAATATTATTATTAAATTCAATAACAAATTATTTGAACATTTCAAATTTAATGATATATTTAATGACCAATCTATTAACAGTTTATTTCCTATGAGGGGTTTAAATTTCAAAACTACCTGGAAATATAACAAAAATATAGGCAGTATATTATGCAATTATAACCCGTTTATTAATAATCTAACAAATTTTTGAAAATCTAAATGTAATTTCCACAATGTTCCAGATAAATATAATTTTACAGGACATATTTTAACTAGCGATTATTCTTTTTTGGAACCAAAACTCCAAAAGATTTTAAATAGAGGATATAAATACATACCTCAGATCAAACACAATTTCGAAAATACAATTAAATCTATATTAAAAGACATCGATATATTCATTAATAAAACTAGTATAAAACACAAAATTCCTGAATTTACTTTACTAGAATGGAAATATAAATTAAGTAAAGAAATAAAAAAAACTATATTTATATTATAAAAACACACTAAAATACACAAAACCTAATGAATCGGAAATTAATTCCTTAAAAGACACTTTTGAAGACATACAAAATATTTTTATCATATGTCCAATAGATAAATGTTCAAATAATTTATCTATCATATGTAAAAACTTATATCATGACACTCTAAAAATGAAATTAATAACAATAGTAAATACGCTTTCATAAGAACAACTGAAACTAAAATCAAAAAAGATATTAAAAATGTAGAAAACTCACTAAAAATTATAAATTTCAACAAAAACACAAACACGCTAAAATTTTAAATTATTCCTAAATTATATAAAACACCAATCTCATTCAGAACAATCACATCAGGAATAAACTCAGTCATAAAAAACATAGATTTAAGACTAGCTTCAACACTTAAATTCATAATAAATAAAATAACTAACAAACATGATTATAAATTCATAGATTATAATAAAATAATCATTAACTTCCTAACGAATAATTTACCAAAGATAAATACAGTTCATACATTTGATTTTGAAGATCTTTACTCTAACATACGTTTAGAAGACCTTAATAATAAAATACACAGCTTAATAAACGAATTCATTAATGATAAAACATTCCATATTCAAATTATTCACAACAAATACAAAACATTTAAGTTAGATAACAATGCAGCGAAAACATTACTTGAAACCTCTTAAACTTCAATTATATTAATTTTCAAAACAAAATATATATTCAGTATAAAGGTGTTCCAATGGGAACTTCATCCAGTCCTCTACTAGCCAACTTATTACTTTTTTGTATGAAAGATAATTATTTATACAGAATGATGTAAATTGGCATATATTCCGCTATGTAGATGACATTATTATCTTGAATAACCCACAATTCAATAATGTAATTTACAAAATATACCCTATAGATACGGCTCTAAAAGACATCACAATCAACTCGTCGAGCAAAATAATAATCTACTCCGACTCAAGAGCAGCCATTTATACCCTTCAAATCTGCTTCTCCAGTCAAGAACCTCTCCTCAAGAGCATTGCTAAGTCTGTAAACCGACTCCCAGCCAACAGCTCAGTCACAGTGCAATGGCTTCCAGCTCACGTTGGAATTCCTGGTAATGAGATGGCAGACTCTCTGGCAAAAGCTGGAGCTCTTGGCCTACCTGAAGCAATAAAATCCACCACCCGAATAGACGAAAGAGACCTCCTCCGTACCATCAAAACCCAATGCCTGCAGGAATGGAAATCTGATGCTGCACATGACTGGTACAGTCAGTTTTCATGTGGAAAGGGGTGAGCTTGTGAACCTTGCCTTTTTGTCGAGTATCCAGCTCCAAATCTTTGTGAATGATGTTATTTATCGTTTTTAGCAATGTTCCACACATTCTGGAAAGTTGGCGCTGAGATGGTGGATTTTCAGTAGTTGCTAGCCGCTTTACCTTGGAAACCGTGGCGGGGGTCCGCACCGGACGTGGTCGATCGACTTGAAATTTTTGCCCATTGGTTTCAGCTTCCCTTTTCTTTCCGATGCCATTTACTACCCTACATATTGTAGCTTTGCCAACATCTAGTCCTTCTGCTTTTAGCTTTTTCACTATGACGCTATAACTGTTTCCTTCTTTGGAAAGGGTCCGAATTGTTTGTTCGACTTGGAGCGTTAGTCTCTCTCCCCCCATGTTGCAAAAATCATGATACCTGATGAAAATGAATTCTCCAGAAGATTCTAGATCTATTGGAACCAGTGTCGTGTGCAGCATGCCTGCACGTGCAAAACGCGAGCGCTCGAAAATCGTTTCATTTGAAAGGAAACACCCTCCGTAAATGTTTTATTATTCAATTAATTTATAATTTTAATAAAAAAATTAACTTAAATCAATGGAAACAAGATATTAATACATATTTTCAAAATATTTAAAATGTCTAATGATTCTTTCTGACAGCTTTTCTAACTTTAAACAACTTAAAAAATAAGGTTTCCTAGAAGAGGGAAGGTTACTTTTAGAACAAAGTTGGCGGGTCCCAAACAGCCACATGTTACATGTCCACACATGTGCACTGTCTCTAGGGAGCAACAGACGTCACTTTGTATAGGTAAGTATACAACCTCATTCTATGTTATCTAATATTAACTTAATTATACACTTTAATGGTCGAAGAGAAATCTAACCATAATGAAGTAAGGGTGAAATGGGTGGTATTTTCATATGAAGAGCCCTGATACCACAGATTTCTCTTTCCAATAGATTTTCCAATTTCCTTTTTTGTATTGTCCTGGTCTACCATAGGGTTCCAAAAATAATTTCTAATTGGCAAAGATTTAAAATATGTTTATCTTTATTCAACTAGGCAAAACATTATATTATATTATTCTAACTCTATAAAAAAATTATATGGGAAAAAAATATATAAAAAATTGCAAAAACTATTAATTAACTATAAAATACTAACACCCTTTCAATTCTCTACCTGTTTGAAATAAAAGTGTATGGTTCTTTCTTTATCTCATTCCTCTCTTTTACTAAAAATAAATATATAATCATTATAAATCTCTTCCTTTCTTCCTATTTATCTTTAGAGTATGTCTAAATGAAGGGTAAAAGCCGATGATAAAAGACGTTACGTTGTTAAATTTTCTTTTTTTGTTAAATTTTATTTTTATTTTCAAAATTTTCTTTATTTCTATTTAAAATAAAAACATATTATTATAACATATAATTACTTTTATTACATTTTTCTCTCCTTAATAAGATATAAATATAATACATATAAACAACTATTTATTCATCTAACTTAAACACAAAAAAATTATCAACTTTTATCTTATATATTTAATTTAGATTTAGCTTGCTAATCTAATAGAATTTCCTATTTATATATAAAATATTACTATTATTAAAAGTTTTAAATATAGTTCTGTCAATATATAAATCCATGTCAACTCACTCTATAATATCAACTTAATTTAAATTATATTTAAGATTTAAATTTTAATTAGATAAACTTTATTATTTACATTTCATATATATATACGCGTATATATATACTAGCCAAATGACCCGGGCAACGCCCAGGTTTTACCCGATTAAATGTTTTTATTCAAATACTATTCGTTACAATTATAAATTGGCGCCGTGGATGTCAATATTGTGAAACGTCCCGCTCCAAACTTTGTGTCAGAGAAGCGATATTTTTATAAATAGATGATCTGGCTTTTTGTCTTCTGCTCGAATGAGTGTTTTTCTGTTAGAATTTTGTTCCTGCACACTAAAAATGATCTGGCTTCACCCGTGGTCTCAGCCTTTTGGAATTTTTATTTCCCCGATATAATTTTGTATCTGATAATCAAACATGATACAGCAATATTGTCATCATCATTTTCTGACTAAAAAAACGACTATTTTCGCCCAGAACCTGTCAATTTTATTTTTTATTGTCTAAAAATCCGATAAATATATTTTCCAGATTTTTCTCTATGTCCTGTCAAAACACGTTTTACATGTACATTAGGTCAGCTGATATTACCTCCCATCTTCACCGCTAGAGGCGCTGCTTGCGAGCGAAAAGGCAAATTTGCAACGCAATTTGCAAATAACTCGAAGAATATTCGGGATTAAGACCTGACATTTTCACTATAAGTTTTTCCAGATTCTACTCTATATACTGTTGAAATTTCAGTCAGATTAGTCACGTATTGTGGACGTGTATAGCCGACATAGATACCCACAATCATACATACATACACTGACCTTTATATATATAAGGATTTATATATATTATACATCAAAATTATACATGCACATGATATCTACATAAATTTCAGCTATAAATATAAAAGATTGCATCGAAGTTAGAACCATAAAGGAGAGCATTTTTGGGTTGAAATTTTCCAAAGAAACTCATCATGCACTTGTCATTCTATAAGTATTATTTCAAAATATATTAAAAGTATAAATAAACTAGTTCGGTTATCATAAATATGCCACTACTAGTATATTATTCCATTTTTTCATCTGGCAAGACCATTATTTTGAAGAATCATCATTAGGCTTCCTTTTTTCAGTAATCGTCATTTCTCTGAATTATTAACAACTAAGTTTCTGTTTGTTCCTGAAATGTCAACTTCTGTAGCAAATAATTTATTTTTGCGGATAGTTTTACTTCATTATTTTTATATGAAGAAAAAGACTGCTGAGAGTAATCGCATTTCAGTGGAAGTATATGGTGACCACACATGCTCTATTTGATCGAATGTGTCAGAAGTGGTTTGCACAGTTTAAAAGTGGCAATTTTTATTTGAAAGACGAAGAAAGACCCGGAGCGCCATCAAAGTTTTAGGATAATAATTAAGATAAGGTGCGATGAAGATCCAATGAAAACACAAAATAAAAATCGCAAAGACACTTGGAGTCACTCAACCAGCCATATTTCATCGCTTAAAAGTAGTGGGAATGATCTGAAAAATATGAAATTGGGTTCCATTTGAAATAAAGCCAAGAGACGTCGAACGCCGTTTTTACATGTGTGAAAAACTGCTTCAACGTCAAAAAAGCGGGTTTTCGCATTGCATTGTAACTGGCGATGTAAAGTGGTTTGATTATGATAATCCAAAAAGTCGGGTAACGTATGGATACCCTGGCCGTGCCTCATCATCGAAGGCCAAGCCGAATATTTATTGCGAGAAAATTATACAATGTATTTGGTGGGACCAGCTAGGAGTGGTTATTTATGAGCTTTTAAAACCTAACTAAATGATCACAGGGGAGATTTATCGAAGAAGAATGTTGCGTTTGAGCCGAGCATTACGAGAAAAACGGTTGCAATACTCCAATAGACACGACAAAGTGCTAATAGATATGTAATAAAGATTATAAAGCTTGGTCACATGCTGCAGCACCCGTTAAAACTTACTTAAAAACGCTAAAATTAGGAGTCCTACACCACCCGCCGTATAACCCCGTATATATTCAATGAATATTCCTCAACCATTCCTCTTAGCTCTTTTGATAGCGTTAATATATTTGTTTCTTGAAAATTTGGAGGTTATTTTATTGATAACTCTATGCCGATAGTACACGGTTTTAATAAAAGGAAATTCCTAAAATATTATAGACGCGTATGGTTCTTTTACAAATTAAACAATTTCTAATACCCTTACTGCATTGCAAAAATTGATAAGAAGGTTTTTTCTATTGCAGTAAGAGCAGTAGATATTGTTCAATTTGTAGCCCTCCCATTAATTTTTCCATTGCAGTAAGGGAAGTAGATATTGTTCAATTTGTAGCCCTCCCATTAATTTTTCCATTGCAGTAAGGGCGGTATAATTTTTTTAAATTTTTATAAGAATCATACACGTCTATAATAGTTTCGAATTTTCATAACAGAATATGGCACGGTAATAAAAAAAAAAACATAAAGAAAATTGTTTTTCATATTTTCAATATTCCCATTCCACAACTTTATATTAGATATAGGATTGAAAGATTTTTATTTGATTTCGAGAGACGAATAAGCTGCCTCACTAATTAAGTTTGTGTGGGAGAGAGAGCTTCATCATAATCCTGTCAAAATCCGTAGTTTTAGATGCCCGATTTATTTCATTCAACAAATTATGTATATCTTGAATTGATATTTTATAAGTAAATGTTTCCAGTTTTCTCATATTTTTCTATGAATTTCCATGCTGAATTTTGTTCAATTCTCTTCACGTTAAAATTATATCGAATGTTGAAAGTTATTGCTACATGATCGGAAATACCTTCAAATGTTTATATGCTCCAATTATATAAATTTAATAAAAAAAGACAGTTACACATAATGCATGCTATATCCGATCTTGATAATTGCACGTGAAGCTCTTTACAATAGTTCATTCTATAGTAGAGTAGGTATCTGAAGTGTTAGATAATTAATTATTCTATTTTGTTCTCTAATATTATTCTTTTAAATTTACAATTAATGCAACAAAAACTTTGTAGAAAGGTTTTCAGGTGTAGCAATTATACATTTAAGGAATATTTCAGTTAACTAAGAGGATTATTTTCGTTTTCTCCTTTAATATTTTTAGTTCTACTTTTATAAAATGTATTGATTTAATTAAGTATATTATTGATAACTTCAGTTTATCCTGTCTTTTGTTCCCACATATTTAGCTATAGCATCAGAATATTGAGCGATTTCAAGGTTATTGTAGACGCCGGTCATGTAAATATCTCATTTTCTTTTGCATATTCATTCTGAAGTTTTACATATTTGTAAAAATAATTCTGTATATAAGGATACGTTAGTTTAATAAAGGTGTACCAGTTATAAATCGGGTATTGGTGAATAATTAGTGTCATCATGGTTTCTGGTGTTGTGGGCACTTTTAAGGAAGCAAATAGGCTCCAAATTCGGTTGGAGACCAGAAGAAGTCTGGCAAGAAGATAGTCAACAACAACAACAACAATAACAACAAAAACCTTTATTAAAACACTATTGTCTTACAAGAGGATTCCCCTAGAAGGTTATATATGTACATGAGTGAGGAGTAAAAACAATTTAGAGGGAAGGGGGAGCAATCAGCCGTTGTCAGTGGAGTTGAGCACTTCTTCTCTCATTTTATCAATCGCCTTGAAAAATTTAAAATATTTATAAACAAATGTTTTATCCAGCAGGAGAGCGGTGAATATTTTATATACATGTTATTCATTGTAGTGAGTTAGCTCCGAAATATCGCGAATTTCCATTCTCTTTTCATGTAGGAATGGGCAGTGGAATAGATATTGGACCAAATTGTATTGGATGCCAACATTGCAGAAGTAGCAATTTAAAGGATCGCTGTTCCAAAATCCCGTGATATCCTCGCGGAAAAGTAGCCATAGAATCCTTTGACGGGCTGCAAGAAGATAGTCAAGCTCTGCCATAACTATTTAGATAAGGCCAGACATATCCAGGATGCGGCAAGCTTTCCGAGCTTAGTAAGTGAGGCAGT
>CP092871.1:35111849-35340595 GCA_030710605.1 Cordylochernes scorpioides
GATCAACACACATTCTTAGAATAGTTGATATGCAGATATCATCAGGGAAAATAATATTGGCAGTATCTCAAATGTGACAATCAATGGAACAATTCAAGGTTTAACGTACTTCAACTACCGAATAAGGGTCTTGCTTACCTGTTAACTAAGTTTATAGTTCATCAGATAGATTCTGTTTGAGAATACCGGTCGAAATTGAAAAGTAAACCAAGATGGTATTTATTGAAGTACTTATCATTGTCTTTTCTAGGCCTTTGCGATGGTTATTCATAAAACGAGATTTCTTAATAGAAGGTTTTATTTTTTATATGTATTGATCCCTAAATATGTCAATATCTCATTTCATGCATTCAAAGATAAAATATTTCAAAAATTAAATCATGTGCTCTAATTTTAGGAAAGCGAAGACTACAACGCGACTGATTCCACACTCGTCTTTTCAGTGATACGCTAGCCTTGAATAGCACTGTAGAATCTGTTGTCACTGGAGATGCGTTGGAGCTGGAGGCCATTGTTAGTTTCTGTAATACCTGGAGTATAGGAGCTTCACCCTTTCTGCGATGAATTTGAATAAGACCGTGGTTCTTAATAAAGCTGCATGTGTGTGTGAATTTGTGGACAGGTTTTCGCATAATTATATAATTTTTAAAGTTCATTCTATATAGAGACGATAATATCTAAGGAAATTGAGTAGTTCAGGGAAAGAATAAGTATATCAACCTATTAATTGACATTGGATTTTAAAATATTACAATAATATTTAGAGCTATATGATTCTATATATTTCCACAGACACCTCTTGAGAAGATTTATGGAAAGAGATATTGGGAGGATATAATATGACATTTATATATTTAAATAAAGTTATTTTATTAGAATGGTTATTTTAGAGATATAAATTCTTTATGAAAATATTCTTATCTTCATATAATGATCTACATAAAATCTCTCCCCATATAATATATATATTCAGCAGTATATTGAACGCCAATACATTGTTATAATCTGAATTGTTTATCTGAATCGTATTCTATCCTGGCAGTACAATATGCCCCCATTTGACAGGTTTGCGGCATTTTTGGAAGAAAATAATATTTTAAAACAAGATTCAAAAAAATTTCAAAATAATTTACTTTGCTGCAGAAGCATTGAAATTCAATAAAACAGAAGTACATTACCCTTCTTAATGTCCTTTTGAAATTTCTCTATTTTCGTAACATTCTAACCTTCGGATATTATGATTTTCGACTCAAATTTTATATATTTTAAGAATAAATATTTAAATTGCTATAATCTACTTATATATTTGCCTTATTCTGTCTGTCTGTCTGTCTGTCTGTCTGTCTGTCTGAAGCTCACGGATAGAATGCGCGCCCATTGGCCGCCAGCAAACACGTGACCTCCCTGCCCGCCCCCCTCTAGACAACCCTGTTATCAGCTGTGTGTTACATCCACCTGTCTATACAGACCACCCTGTCTATAGCGGTCACCCTAGGCAACCCTGTTATCAGCAGTGTGATACATCCACCTGTCTATACAGACCACCCTGTCTATACGACCACCCTAGACAACCCTGTTATCAGCTGTGTGATACATCCACCTGTCTATACAGACCACCCTGTCTATAGCGTTCACCCTAGACAACCCTGTTATCAGCTGTGTGATACATCCACCTGTCTATACAGACCACCCTGTCTATAGCGACCACCCTAGACAACCCTGTTATCAGCTGTGTGATACATCCACCTGTCTATACAGACCACCCTGTCTATAGCGGTCACTTTCGGCAACCCTGTTATCATCAGTGTGATACATCCACCTGTCTATACAGACCACCCTGTCTATAGCGGTCACTTTCGGCAACCCTGTTATCAGCTGTGTGATACATCCACCTGTCTAAACAGACCACCCTGTCTATAGCGACCACTCCTAGACAACCCTGTTATCAGCTGTGTGATACATCCACCTGTCTATACAGACCACCCTGTCTATAGCGACCACCCTAGACAACCCTGTTATCAGCTGTGTGATACATCCACCTGTCTATACAGACCACCCTGTCTATAGCGACCACCCTAGACAACCCTGTTATCATCTGTGTGATACATCCACCTGTCTATACAGACCACCCTGTCTATAGCGACCACCATAGACAACCCTGTTATCAGCTGTGTGATACATCCACCTGTCTAAACAGACCACCCTGTCTATAGCGACCACTCTAGACAACCCTGTTATCAGCTGTGTGATACATCCACCTGTCTATACAGACCACCCTGTCTATAGCGACCACTCTAGACAACCCTGTTATCAGCTGTGTGATACATCCACCTGTCTATACAGACCACCCTGTCTATAGCGACACCCTAGACAACCCTGTTATCATCAGTGTGATACATCCACCTGTCTATACAGACCACCCTGTCTATAGCGGTCACTTTCGGCAACCCTGTTATCAGCTGTGTGATACATCCACCTGTCTAAACAGACCACCCTGTCTATAGCGACCACTCTAGACAACCCTGTTATCAGCTGTGTGATACATCCACCTGTCTATACAGACCACCCTGTCTATAGCGACCACCCTAGACAACCCTGTTATCAGCTGTGTGATACATCCACCTGTCTAAACAGACCACCCTGTCTATAGCGACCACTCTAGACAACCCTGTTATCAGCTGTGTGATACATCCACCTGTCTATACAGACCACCCTGTCTATAGCGGACCACCCTAGACAACCCTGTTATCATCAGTGTGATACATCCACCTGTCTATACAGACCACCCTGTCTATAGCGGTCCACTCTAGACAACCCTGTTATCAGCTGTGTGATACATCCACCTGTCTATACAGACCACCCTGTCTATAGCGACCACTCTAGACAACCCTGTTATCAGCTGTGTGATACATCCACCTGTCTATACAGACCACCCTGTCATAGCGGTCACCCTAGGCAACCCTGTTATCAGCTGTGTGATACATCCACCTGTCTATACAGACCACCCTGTCTATAGCGACCACCCTAGACAACCCTGTTATCATCTGTGTGATACATCCACCTGTCTATACAGACCACCCTGTCTATAGCGACCACTATAGACAACCCTGTTATCAGCTGTGTATACATCCACCTGTCTAAACAGACCACCCTGTCTATAGCGACCACTCTAGACAACCCTGTTATCAGCTGTGTGATACATCCACCTGTCTATACAGACCACCCTGTCATAGCGGTCACCCTAGGCAACCCTGTTATCAGCTGTGTGATACATCCACCTGTCTATACAGACCACCCTGTCATAGCGGTCACCCTAGGCAACCCTGTTATCAGCTGTGTGATACATCCACCTGTCTATACAGACCACCCTGTCTTAGCGGTCACCCTAGACAACCCTGTTATCATCAGTGTGATACATCCACCTGTCTATACAGACCACCCTGTCTATAGCGACCACCATTGACAACCCTGTTATCAGCTGTGTGATACATCCACCTGTCTAAACAGACCACCCTGTCTATAGCGACCACTCTAGACAACCCTGTTATCAGCTGTGTGATACATCCACCTGTCTATACAGACCACCCTGTCTATAGCGACCACTCTAGACAACCCTGTTATCAGCTGTGTGATACATCCACCTGTCTATACAGACCACCCTGTCTATAGCGACCACCCTAGACAACCCTGTTATCATCTGTGTGATACATCCACCTGTCTATACAGACCACCCTGTCTATAGCGGTCACTTTCGGCAACCCTGTTATCAGCTGTGTGATACATCCACCTGTCTAAACAGACCACCCTGTCTATAGCGACCACTCTAGACAACCCTGTTATCAGCTGTGTGATACATCCACCTGTCTATACAGACCACCCTGTCTATAGCGACCACCCTAGACAACCCTGTTATCAGCTGTGTGATACATCCACCTGTCTATACAGACCACCCTGTCTATAGCGACCACCCTAGACAACCCTGTTATCAGCTGTGTGATACATCCACCTGTCTATACAGACCACCCTGTCTATAGCGACCACTCTAGACAACCCTGTTATCAGCTGTGTGATACATCCACCTGTCTATACAGACCACCCTGTCTATAGCGACCACTCTAGACAACCCTGTTATCAGCTGTGTGATACATCCACCTGTCTATACAGACCACCCTGTCTATAGCGGTCACCCTAGGCAACCCTGTTATCAGCTGTGTGATACATCCACCTGTCTATACAGACCACCCTGTCTATAGCGGACCACCCTAGACAACCCTGTTATCAGCTGTGTGATACATCCACCTGTCTATACAGACCACCCTGTCTATAGCGACCACTATAGACAACCCTGTTATCAGCTGTGTGATACATCCACCTGTCTATACAGACCACCCTGTCTATAGCGACCACTCTAGACAACCCTGTTATCAGCTGTGTGATACATCCACCTGTCTATACAGACCACCCTGTCATAGCGGTCACCCTAGGCAACCCTGTTATCAGCTGTGTGATACATCCACCTGTCTATACAGACCACCCTGTCATAGCGGTCACCCTAGGCAACCCTGTTATCAGCTGTGTGTTACATCCACCTGTCTATACAGACCACCCTGTCTTAGCGGTCACCCTAGGCAACCCTGTTATCTGCTGTGTGATACATCCACCTGTCTATACAGACCACCCTGTCATAGCGGTCACTCTAGGCAACCCTGTTATCAGCTGTGTGATACATCCACCTGTCTATACAGACCACCCTGTCATAGCGGTCACCCTAGGCAACCCTGTTATCAGCTGTGTGATACATCCACCTGTCTATACAGACCACCCTGTCATAGCGGTCACCCTAGGCAACCCTGTTATCAGCTGTGTGATACATCCACCTGTCTATACAGACCACCCTGTCTATAGCGGCCACTCTAGACAACCCTGTTATCATCAGTGTGATAAATACACCTGTCTATACAGACCACCCTGTCTATAGCGACCACCCTAGACAACCCTGTTATCAGCTGTGTGATACATCCACCTGTCTATACAGACCACCCTGTCTACAGCGGCCACTTTAGGCAACCCTGTTATCATCAGTGTGTTACATTCACCTGTCTATACAGACCACCCTGTCTATAGCGACCACCCACCTGTCTATACAGACCACCCTGTCTATAGCGGTCACTTTAGGCAACCCTGTTATCATCAGTGTGTTACATTCACCTGTCTATACAGACCACCCTGTCTATAGCGACCACCCACCTGTCTATACAGACCACCCTGTCTATAGCGACCACCCTAGACAACCCTGTTATCAGCTGTGTGATACATCCACCTGTCTATACAGACCACCCTGTCTATAGCGGTCACTTTAGGCAACCCTGTTATCAGCAGTGTGATACATACACCTGTCTATAGCGACCACTCTACAGCTGTGTGATACATCCACCTGTCTATACAGACCACCCTGTCTATAGCGGTCACTCTAGGCAACCCTATTATCAGCTGTGTGATACATCCACCTGTCTATACAGACCACCCTGTCTATAGCGGCCACCCAAGACAACGTTTTTGAAATATATTCGCACTCGGGTAAACCCCGGGCGTTGCCCGGGCCTTTCGTCTAGTATTTTGTATAAGAGCTTCCATGCCTGAAAGCTAGAGATTTATAAAATAAATGTTTTAAAATGATCTTTTATCCGGACGCCTGATAGTTTCACTTTAAAAAAAGTATTGTTAACTATGCTCAGAATTATTATTGAAACTGATTCTAAAAATTATTAATTAAACATTATATTCATTGATTTACAAGAGAGAGAAACAAAATATGAAAGGGAAACTAATATTAAAACAAAATAACTTTTTTTCTTTTGGTTAAGCGCCCATTTACCTGTGAGCTTACACAAACTCTGTGGTAACAATCAATTAATATATATATACAACAAGTCTGTTTTTGTTATTCAAATCATACTCAATATACACTGGTCCGCAAAATTGAAGGAACAACATATTTTTTCATTTATCTTCAATTTTATTGAACATTTATCAATGAAATTTTATACACAAATTTATTATTCCATTATTGATTAGAGTGCCCGAAATCAAAGAATTCTAACACGTATTTTATGCAAATTAGCTGGTCAAGCAATGATATTCTTGCAGTCAGTGCATAAATATCTTGGATATTGTTGTTAATATGGGGTGTGATCGCCTTTAACTGATAGACAGGCTCTACATCGGTGACCCATACTAAGAATTAGGGAGTTTATCAGCTCCTGTGGAATCAACGCCAACTCTTGTGTTAAGGCTGTTTCTAGCTCATGAGTGCTTCTAGGAGGGGGTTGGAGGGATGAGATCCGCCGTCCTAGATTGTCCCATACATGATCAATGGGATTTAGGTCTGGGGATCGAGCTGGCCAATTCATCCGAGCAATTGCATGGTTTTGGAGAAAAGTGTCGACCACCCAGCCCTATGTGGACGGGCATTATCATCCATTATATAAGAAGGTTTTCTACCATTTCTAATGATTGAGGCATCACATATGCTGCCAAGATCTCGTCCCGATACCTCTGTCCAGTCAGGGTTCCTTGCCGAAAAATGTGGAGTGCTGTGTGACCGCCCAAGAAGATTCCAGCCCAGACCATAAAACATTGGGCTTATTTAGGGATCCCTTTCAACCATATTTCGGGGATTATTTCTGGTTCCTACCTCTCTTCAGACAAAGATACGACGATAATAGCTGTTTAGAGATAATCTGGACTCATCAGTGAACATTACACGGCTCCATTCATCTGGATTCCAAGCGACATGTTGTCTGCGCCAAAGTTCCCTTGCTCTCTTTTCAGGTGGTATCAACGGCACACAAATTATGGGTCGTCGAGCATAGAGGCCCTTCATGTGAAGCCTTCTGCGTATTGATTCAGTTGAAATGGGAGAAAACTTTCTTCTAATGGATGATAATGCCCGTCCACATAGGGCTGATGTGGACGACACTTTTCTTCAAAACCATGCAATTGCTCGGATGAATTTGCCAGCTCGATTTCCAGACCTAAATCCCATTGAGCATGTATAGAACAATCTAGGACGACGGATCTCATCCCTCCAACCCCCTCCTAGAAACACTCATGAGCTAGAAGCACACTTTAAAAAAAGAGTGGGCGTTGATTCCACAGGAGTTTATAAACTCCCTAATTCTTAGTATGGGTCGCCGATGTAGAGCCTGTCTATCAGTTAAAGGCGATCACACCCCATATTAACAACAATTTCCAAGATATTCATACACTGACTGCAAGAAGATCATTGTTTGACCGGCTAATTTGTATAAAATACGTGTTCGATTTCTTTGATTTCGGGCATTTTAATCAATAATGAAATAATAAATTTGTATATAAAATTTAATTGATAAATGTACGATAAAATTTGAGATATATGGAAAAAATATGCTGTTCCTTTGATTTTGCGGGCCAGTGTATATATACATTAACTATTATATTGATTAATTTAGGTTACATACTAAATTTAAGAAATAAAAATATTTTCTAGACCACCTCTTTAATGTTATAAAAACATAAAAATTTGTAGAATAATATAAAAACGATTTGTGATATAAAAGATATTTTCCAAAAGAGATCTACTATTTATCTCCTAAAGATATCTGGAATAGCTACATTTGAATGTAGACTTTTTCAAATGATTTTGATATATTTTAAACCTTTCTATAATATAGAAATATTGGTTCTCTTTGATCATGATCTGAGTGTTTTTTTTCCTGTATGTATCACAGATGTATATGGCATTTCCGGCAAAGAAAAACCATATACTACGTTTGTATAGGCTAAATGGTATATGCCTTTTATGAAGAATATTTCAAAGGCTAAAGGATGTGTGAAAATAATCTTCGATCTTATATATATAATACATATTTATTGGTTATTATATTGATTTTATAGAAAACATTTTCTGTTATATTTATGAATTTAGAAATAAATTGAGTGAAAGAGATTTTATAAATTGAACACAATAAATTTATAATAATTAAGTCTATTGTTTATGTCCATAGTTAATCTAAAATACCCATTGAAAGAGTCTAGCATCAGTATCACTATAAAATGAAGATCGAAAAATGCAATATAACAGCGGTATGGTAGTCGTAAATTTGGAGGGTTCACTATTGCTGGGCCAGGCCCTTTCATTAATTTATCCATTGCAGTAAGGGTAGTAGAAATTGTTTAATTTTCGAAATAATCATCCGCGTCTATAATAGTTTCGAATTTTCATAACGCGCGCTAATGCATCTTAAATTATTATTTATGTTGAGGATTTATCTAATTTATTCAAATAACTTTTTTCAAATGGCTAAAATAGAAGGTACCTTGGTTACACCTTTGAAATGTTTTTGGAATTTCCAGCGGTTATCTACTTCCTATGGAAGCATGCTACATCCTCTTTCTATAAAAATATATATTTTCTGATAGCTTCGTTGTAGAATGAAGATCTTATAAATACTGTAGAGATCTTATTATCGTTAAAATTCTGAAATATTCATCAGCCTTATGTAAAATTACTGAAATAGATTCTATAATATGTTTAAAAATCTATTTGAGACTCAAGCCTCATACCCCTCTTACAAACAAAGATGCAATGAAATAAATGAACCGTACTTTGACCTATACATGTATGTTTATATATAGAAAGAGAGAGAGATGATAGAAATATATATTTAAAATATTTGATAACACACATCTGGATTCTGGTCTGTTTCTTTAACAAGCATTAGAGAGTTAATGGTAGGCTTCTCTCTTCAGTTAAATATTTTAATGTGTTCCTGCAATATTAGCTTCTATGTATTCATGTATTGCAATTATTTGAGAAGACTATTGAATAAATAATTATTAAATAAAAATATATTTATAATTATATTCTGAGATTATTATTATCAATGAATCTTTTTATCTACATAATTATGCTTTAAAAATCAATCAAATATCCCAATATATGGAAAAACCATTGTCTAAAGCCAAAGAGATTTAGGTTCGTTTATCTGTTATATGAGACAAATTAATGGTATTTCATTATGTCGATATTATTTTTGTTAATTATTATATTTTATGTTTGTAAAATTTGTTTATATAAATCCATGATGGTTTCACTAACCTAAATATAAATATTGAGAAGCTTTAGATCAAAATATTATAAATCCATAAGAGGTTATACAGCAGAATTCTCATACAGTAATTGCATTTGAAACGTTTCTTTATTTTAAAAGGTTGTCGTGATGTTTAGTGTAAAAAAATGATATATGTTTTTCCAACACGTTTATGAGTTTAATAGAGATGAAATTTCAAACTAGTTTGAGTGCAGTTTTTTTTGTGCCGCATTATTGCTGCTGGCGTCGGTCGAAATGCCATAGGTGTTAGCAGAATATGGAATAAATAGGTTCAGGATGGCAATACGGGAATGACATACTGGATCTCAGTAGTCTGCTCTATCAATAGTAATTATCACAAGTTCAACATGTTACTCGTATGACTTTATGGATCGTACAGCTTCAACAAGAGCCCTGAATCAATAAATGTAATCGTTTGCAAGTCAAAAGGATATGCGCGAACAACTAGACGCAGCATGGATTTTCAGCTCGACGATCATATCTTTCTCTGCCCTCGACACCTTTACAGAATGTAATAGCCAACGAACCTAAAAGAAGGAATAGTGTGACACGTGCTTCCAGACATGTCAAAATTCTGTTTGAAGCACATAATGGCTATTGAGTATGGCTATGTTTGGAGCCATATTGCCAGCGTTCATTCGACAATGTCATACGGACCAATCACCGGGGGTGATGGAATGTGATGCCTTTGGATACACGTCTCGGTCACCTCTTTTTCGCCTCACTGTACATCAAACAGTCCCTTTTAGATGTCCCTTTTCATGTAATAGCGCCCTAGACAGTATCCTTTATTTGACGCCTGGAAAAACTACGTTTCAGCAGAATTATACATGACCACAGGTTGCCTGTGTTGGACCTTTCTACATACAGAAAATGCTCAATTTTTTTCAAATATGAAAACAATCTCAATTATATAAATAATATGCAAAATATAATAATGATATTTGAGATTTGATATTCATGGTTTTTTTATTCTAATTTTATACCAATTTAATTATCAAAGCAATATATATTTTACTTTTCAACAATTATTCATGAAAATTATTATATATTGTATATTACCATACACACAAAATAGTTTTATAAGAAATCTTATTATATGCCCCTTTATTTCTTTACCCTCTTCTACTCTGATAATCTATATAATATTAAAAGGTATTAATAAAGTTTTGTGTTATTTGTATATATCAAGCCTTTTCTAGCAATGAGACATATATAACCAATAGAGTAAACACAAATTAATCGCAAGTTATACCGTATAACCCTCTATGTAATAACTGAACTAACTAGAACAGTATAATAATGCTTATATTGTGGACAGGTGATAGATACAGGTGCTAACACATGCAAATCATTATGCTAGACGCAGAACTGGTAGGTTTCACAACGTACAAATTGTCAAAACCTCATCATTAATGCTTTTCCTTTATATAAACACTATACGACTTTAGGTTCAGTTACAAAGGAACCAGTAACAATGCTCTGCATTCTGTAGGTGTTGTAATGCAATTTATTCCAAATTAATAAGAATTATACAATCTTATTTAAGCAGTGAAAGAAAGGTAAATTTCTTATATGAAGATACAAATTTTACAAAATTTCTGACAAAAAAAAAGGATTCCCTCAAGGCGGTCTTTTATCCCCAATATTATGGAATATTTTGTTAAACGACTTGCTAAGAGTTTCAAACATCCGAAAGCAGAAATAATTTGCTACGCAAACGACGTTTCTATCATTTGCTTGAGCAATCTGTCGAGGATCTCAAAATATTAAGCGAATATATTCTATGCTACGTGATTCAATAGTGTAATAGGAATAAATTATCAATAAGCCCAGAAAAAGCGAATTTACTTTACTCGCATAATAAACCTAGCGTTCTAATTGAAATACCGAATATTATTTTAAATCCAGTAGATCAAGTTAATATATTAGGCATAAATATCTCAAATCATAGAATAAAAAAGAAGATTAATTTACCCCACATATCAACGACATTTTGTGCAGGATCGTAAGAATTCACTTTGTGGAAAGATGTGGGGAATAAATACTGAAAAACCAATAATTCTGTATAAAACAACTACGTACATCGTAAAAACTACGTAAAATATCTTACGTAGGGTTTAGAAATATGGTACAAAATTATAAATAATCGATGCAAAGAAAAACTAAATTCAATTCAATATCAAATTCTTCTTAGGGCGAGCAGAGCCTACAAAACTACCTCCTCTAACTGTGTCCATACATTTGCGAACATCTCCCTTCTCACTGATTATATTGAATCTAAAATATTTAAATATGATTTAGCTCATCTTTCGATAGAGAATCAAATGCTTATAAACCACATTCTCCAAGTATAATTAGATCATTTTTAAGTGCAAAAATGGATGAATTATTTCTAAAAACAAATGAAACATTCCAAAGCTTTTTCCCGTTTGGAACTCCAACATTTTTCCGCTCCAATTTTTATAATACCCAGTTTTATAACGAACCATGGAAAATTTAAGGGATTTTCATCAAATATTGGAGCGGTTGAAGACTAGCTGTCATTGTGGCAACGAATTCCAAGATTCGAGACACCTACTGCTGGAATGCCCACTCTTCTTCACCGCTAGAAAACAGACAATAAATAATGTTGTAGATCTATATCAATTTGTAAATAGCAGAGAGAATTATCATAGGTTTAGCTATTTTTGTGGATATATTTATGATTATCTTTCTAACCTGAAAGTTTCAGGTTCCTAATATATATAATTGTTTCTCTGTTTTATTTTTGATTACCTTTTCTTGTATAATATGTTTATAAACTGTTTCTGTTTGAATAAATGTAAATCGACGCAATTATCCCTAGCCGGGATATCGTGTTCTGTTTGTTGAAATAAATAATTGTCCATTAATCCCAAAAGGTTTCTGATAAAGTAAGCATGTTGCTTTCTCAATTAGTTAGGACTGAAGACGGTTGAAAAACTGCGAGAACCTCCTATGACCCCCTCTTCACGATTATTCTATATTCTCTAATTAAAATGCAAGTTTTAACTACAAGAGTAGAAATACCACTGTTTTTTAAGGTTCCACGTCTGTAGAGAAAAATCTCCAACACTTTTTTGGTTTCCTTCTTATACAATACATATAAATAATTTGTCATAATCAACGATATCTATATAAGAAATCAAATTCATGATCTACGCATAAAAAATCTAATATCCACGTCATATATTTTTGTCTGAGCAAAGGTAAATTTTCATTTTTTATATTGAAGAAATTTAACTAAAAAATATATTAGAGAATTTTTTAGAATATCAAAATAATTTATTAACATATTGTCAATATATGCAAAAGTGCACAGTCTGCACTATTTTAAGAGAATAATTATATATATATGCATGATAGTATGTACAATGTACATGGCGCTTCTGCCACGGCTACAGAGTTTGGTGGAGAATCGCCAACGGTTCTCCACTGACACCACGTATTTCGCGATAATTTAAAATATTAAAACAGGTTTTGAATGTCAAATGTTGTTTCAGATCAACCCAAGCGGTTCTGCTCTATCACGATGGATGAACATCATTTGGAGCGAGTCAAAGCCGACCTTTACGTCTCAGGACAACGCCGCAATTGGGGTCGCGATGCATATTTTGCAGCTGTGGCCCTTGGTTTCCTCCATGGGAACTATGATTTCTGCATGGACTATGGAAAACTAACCGGTTGGGATATCTTCATGGTAGCCCGTGAGGCTGTGGCTCGCAATCTGCTATCCGACCTCTACAGGTATCAATATTTATTTTGTTCCTAAGATCATTAATTGATTGGAAGTTGATTCAGAAAATATATATAGCCCCCCCCCACCACATTAACTAATGATTTATTCAACTGCCGTCACTGCAACGTCGGGAGTTGATTGCATCATTGGTTGATGTGGTTATATATAATTTGTGTTATTTTATAAATATATATTTTGTTCCTAAGATCATTAATTGATTGGAAGTTGATTCAGAAAAAATATATAGCCCCCCCCCCCCCCACCACATCAACTAATGATTTATTCAACTGCCGTCACTGCAACGTCGGGAGTTGAATACATCATTGGTTGATGTGGTTATATATAATTTGTGGTATTTTATAAATATATATTTTGTTCCTAAGATCATTAATTGATTGGAAGTTGATTCAGAAAATATATATAGCCCCCCCCCCCCCCCCCCCACCACATCAACTAATGATTTATTCAACTGCCGTCACTGCAACGTCGGGAGTTGAATACATCATTGGTTGATGTGGTTATATATAATTTGTGGTATTTTATAAATATATATTTTGTTCCTAAGATCATTAATTGATTGGAAGTTGATTCAGAAAATATATATAGCCCCCCCCCCCACCACATCAACTAATGATTTATTCAACTGCCGTCACTGCAACGTCGGGAGTTGAATGCATCATTGGTTGATGTGGTTATATATAATTTGTGTTATTTTATAAATATATATTTTGTTCCTAAGATCATTAATTGATTGGAAGTTGATTCAGAAAATATATATAGCCCCCCCCCCACCACATCAACTAATGATTTATTCAACTGCCGTCACTGCAACGTCGGGAGTTGAATGCATCATTGGTTGATGTGGTTATATATAATTTGTGTTATTTTATAAATATATATTCAATCATGTAATCTCTAACCTAATATATATATAATTAGAATTTTTATATACAGTTTATCATTCCTATCCTACATCTACCGAAAAATCACCTCTTCTCAACTATTGAACTTAACGAATGTATAAGTTTATTCTGTAAAAGAATTCTTAAGTCTAGAGAGTCCATCACATGAATAAATGTGTATGCAAGGAATGAGACCAACTACCTAGCCTGGCACATCAACGGACTTCTGGCCACTTGTCAGGACCCTAGGAACTTCGATCGCTCTATTGATGTCACAGCAATGCTCCAGGGCAAGACAGAATTCCGGTCTCTGTTTTCTTTGGCCATCAGCCAGCTTGCGGTCTGCAATGGCGGCGGAGACATTTTGTCCAAGAATCTCCAGAAATTGATCGACATCCTGGAGCAGCAGGATGGTCCAGCCCCTTGGCAAGGTAATACTGAACATTTCTCACTCTAGTAAATCTCTTAACCGTAATGATAGAGGTTGCCTTGCCGGCATAGTTCTTAAAATTAAAGATACTTCGGCCAATAAATCTTTCTATAAATATTTACTGGACGAAGTATCATTAATTTCAAGAAATGATCATATTTATTATAGAAGTAATATTATGTACTACAACAATATGCACTATTAATAAAAGTCGTTTTAAAGAGTAACGAATATATGTCGAGGAAAACATAAATTTCAAATATCTTCAACCCGATTAAGTATTTTGCTACAGGTGTAGGTCAGTGTTTGCCTACAATGTAAGCAGAGTAGCATATTCTTAATCACTGTGATTATACTGGTTTGAACCATGTTTGAAAATATTAATCAAAATGTACTCAAGCTACTTTCATGCTAATTAATCCAATTAAATTAACCATATTACTACAAATATTGCCAGAAAGAAAAATATCTCAATAATAGAGGTAATTGACTTGGCAATGGGCCCTCTCTTCGGATTATTATGGCATTTTATTGTATTCTTGTGGATATCATGAAACAAAAGCCTGATCTGTATTAATGAGGTCCTTAGAATGAAACTATGAATTCTAGATAAATAATGCAAGCGGTCACAAGAGGTCTTGTGGATATGTCAACGATATAATTCTAATACATTGCACAGCCACATTATTTGTATAATGAATAATTGTTCATGCATTATTTTGGAAATTTTATAGAAGTCAGTCTGTTTTTATTTGAGAGTATTTCTTTATCATTCAAATAAATGTTGCTGATGATTTTCCACCATTTGAAATAAACATAAATAAATTAATCACAAAAAGGTATACCCTGAGTGCTCACACAAACAGTTTAGATAGCAGAACACCATCTAGTTGAACAAAAACCTATTGAAAGTTGATTTAACCTTTTACATGATATGTGGCCAACCTATTTTCTTGATTATTCAAGAAAGGTCAACCACGTACGCATTTCGGGTTGTTGGTCCTCATCAGTATGGTATAGGCTATATCTCAAAGACAAAACTTTGGTCCAATAAACTTAATTAGAAAATAATAAATGGATTTTTAAGTAAATTTTGTGCATATAGGTTAATCATGTGGAATTATGAGAAAAAAATAAGAAAATTGGTCAGGAGTTGATATTAAAAACAAAAAATGCATATCCTGACTGCTAACATGATCATTTTAAGCCTAAATGCCGAACGCGGTTGGCTTTATTTAATTTAATATAAAAATAGGTTACAACATGAATCATGAAAATTTCTCTTATAGAATTGTAAATAGTTATAAAACGAAGAGAAAATTTTTATTTTTACTATACATGGGCTACAAGCTTTCGGGCTTCATGCCCTTCGACGGGTACAACATATTGAGAGAAAATAACGCTATATATAGTATCGATATGTAGGAATCTGCATACATAACCATATACGAGTTAACTATATCAGATTAAGTTATGGAAATAAGGCTTTTTTATAGAAATATTTGACGAAAGTAGGATGTGATGCTAATTAAAAATTAAAATGAAAAACTAAAAATATTTTGACAGATTTAACATAACTAAGACTATTGCAATTTATAGAAGAACATATGATCATCTATGGATGTCAAACAACTTAAACCAATGTGATGTTATATTAAAAAAGAAAAACCACCAACAGTGAGGAACTATGGCATGGCCCGCCATCAGCGCGATCATCGGACAAAGGAAAAAATTTTTATATAGGGGTAGGTGTCTGGGTGGGGGGGAGGTTTGTTTGCGGTGGGAATAACAGTAAGATCTGGGAAAGAAGTGAACGGCCTATAGGTTATTACAAATATCTAAATACTGCGATGGTATGTCGATGTGTCTGTTAATACTATGGTTATTGATGGATAAAATAGCTTCAATGATCAACCTTTGGTACTTGGTATTGACATTAGAGTACAGGGTGGTAGGGGAGGAAAGGTTGAATGAATGGCCAGTGGTGTCAATATGGTTGAAAATGAGCGACCTGTTGTCTCTGTTGGCAATGCATCTACCGTGTTCGGTCATCCTGATGGCCACGGACCTACCAGTCTCACCTATGTAAGATGCACTGCAATCGTTACAAGAGACTGAGTAGACCGAGCCACCAGAGGACCGAGCAACGGTAGATCTAGGTAATCTGGTGATAGGGTGTCTGAGGATGGCGCCGATACTATTGCTATTAGTGAAATGGGTGTTAATTCCGTGCGTTCTGAGGATGCGGGAGATGGCGACTGATTGGGTGGAAAAGGGAAGTAAACAACTGTTTCTGGTAATTGCAGGAGGTCTAACGGAAGAAGGGTCAAATTTATACTTATGTATGAAATGGGGGGGGGTATTGGGACCGGGCCAACTGTTTAATGATTAGGGAAAATTCAATGGTTCTAAACAGTGGAAGGGAGCAGTGGGTGAACAATCTCTTGGTAAGAGTACGGACAGTATTTATTTTATGCGATAGGGGACATGAAGATTTGAAGTCTGTATAAAATGTGGGATTGTTAACCTTGTGGTATACGGTGGTGTGGTAATGAGAGGCAGTACGTACATTTTATACAGACTTCAAATCTTCATGTCCCCTATCGCATAAAATAAATACTGTCCGTACTCTTACCAAGAGATTGTTCACCCACTGCTCCCTTCCACTGTTTAGAACCATTGAATTTTCCCTAATCATTAAACAGTTGGCCCGGTCCCAATACCCCCCCCCCATTTCATACATAAGTATAAATTTGACCCTTCTTCCGTTAGACCTCCTGCAATTACCAGAAACAGTTGTTTACTTCCCTTTTCCACCCAATCAGTCGCCATCTCCCGCATCCTCAGAACGCACGGAATTAACACCCATTTCACTATTAGCAATAGTATCGGCGCCATCCTCAGACACCCTATCACCAGATTACCTAGATCTACCGTTGCTCGGTCCTCTGGTGGCTCGGTCTACTCAGTCTCTTGTAACGATTGCAGTGCATCTTACATAGGTGAGACTGGTAGGTCCGTGGCCATCAGGATGACCGAACACGGTAGATGCATTGCCAACAGAGACAACAGGTCGCTCATTTTCAACCATATTGACACCACTGGCCATTCATTCAACCTTTCCTCCCCTACCACCCTGTACTCTAATGTCAATACCAAGTACCAAAGGTTGATCATTGAAGCTATTTTATCCATCAATAACCATAGTATTAACAGACACATCGACATACCATCGCAGTATTTAGATATTTGTAATAACCTATAGGCCGTTCACTTCTTTCCCAGATCTTACTGTTATTCCCACCGCAAACAAACCTCCCCCCCACCCAGACACCTACCCCTATATAAAAATTTTTTCCTTTGTCCGATGATCGCGCTGATGGCGGGCCATGCCATAGTTCCTCACTGTTGGTGGTTTTTCTTTTTTAATATAACATCACATTGGTTTAAGTTGTTTGACATCCATAGATGATCATATGTTCTTCTATAAATTGCAATAGTCTTAGTTATGTTAAATCTGTCAAAATATTTTTAGTTTTTCATTTTAATTTTTAATTAGCATCACATCCTACTTTCGTCAAATATTTCTATAAAAAAGCCTTATTTCCATAACTTAATCTGATATAGTTAACTCGTATATGGTTATGTATGCAGATTCCTACATATCGATACTATATATAGCGTTATTTTCTCTCAATATGTTGTACCCGTCGAAGGGCATGAAGCCCGAAAGCTTGTAGCCCATGTATAGTAAAAATAAAATTTTTCTCTTCATTTTATAACTATTTATAAAAATAGGTTACCTAAATATCATAAACAAGCTAAAAAAATGTAAATTTATACTCCAAAAAGCCTTTGAACCTAAGAAAGGGCAATAGCTTATTCCTGTGTGATACATTAATATTGATATAAACCAATAATAAGATAAAGTTTAAATAGTCTTAAAACATTATAAACTAATTTCAAATAGATAATAAACTCATGGACTAAAAACTTAAAGATTTTGTACATTTTAGCACACGAGACCTATACAATACCCCTGAAAGATATTTGATATACAGTTACTTTTATTGGAGACACAGGAGATAACTAAGTGTGAACAAAAATTGGCTCTGTCGCCTTGAAAAAACAGACGATCAGCGGTATTACTTTTTTAAAGTTTTGTCCATGAGTGTATTAGATCGATATATATATATAAAAAAACACAGGAACCATAAGTCTATTTTAGAAAATAACAATACACAATTTTACTAATTTAATTTACAATTCATATCTAAAGTCATTATGATTTGTTCTATCTTGTTTAAATATAAAGGTTGAAATGTCTGGTTACATAGAACTCATTAATTTTATTATTCTTCAAATAGTATTTCATAACAAAAATGTGTGTAGACACCAAGGGTCACGCTGCCCTAGCTCTAACCTGCCTGAAAAAAAAAGACAAATCCACGTCCGAGATTGATTCTGCTCTGACCAAGGCCATTGCCTACTTCAAGACCTTACAGCAGAGTGATGGAAGCTTTGACCCTCTTTTCACTACTACCACTGCCATCCAGGTATTCTCCTACGATTAAAACCACACACTTATAGATTTAAAGAAAATATTTCCATACTGTTTGGTTAAAAATGTATGTTTTATTCTTGTTATTAATTGTTAAATATTGTAGAAATTGTTGTTAAATATTATTCATTGATGTTATTCTATTCTTTAAGTAAACGAAAAAATTGCGCTGCAAATTTTAAAATGATAATTTTATAAAAATATAATAAAAGAAACTCATTGCGAAAGGTTGTATTTTTATTTTAATATTCTATTCTTTATTGTTAATTTATATAATTCATTGTTTTACTAATTAAATCTTTATTGTTTTACTAATTAAATCTTTATTGTTTTATTTTAATCTGTATATATTTTCATTGATTCGGCAACAGTGTGTTGTCTATATATTTTGTGTTTGTTTAGTTTACTCATTAGTCTAGTTAAATCGAGCCATCAATTCATGTTAGGCTAATCAAATACATTCATGTAGCTTTTATTCAAGATTCATTAAATAAGAAATTCCTTGTTCAATTAAGTAGAGTTCCTTTATTCAAGTTAACAGAACTCATTCAAAAGGATCATCGCTATACCCTAGCTCATAGCATTTGACCTAGGTAATTACGCGAACACATACATTTCTTTATATGTGTAAAAATAATAATAAAAAAGTTCAGGTGTTGGTATTAAAATAAAAAAGGCATATCCTGACCAGGAGCTCTTGAACTTTTATGGATACGCCATCTAGTTGAACAGAAATCAAATAAACGTTGATTTAGCTCAATACCTGATATTTGGCCAACACAATATCTTGATATTCCGGTAGGTATAACTGAACATCTCGTGAAGGCGCTCGGACATCTAGAGAAGTTCATGTGGACACGGTTAGAATATATCTTTTTATTTTTAATATTCACCTATATACTATTAAATTTGAATCGAGGGCAAGTTACAGTGAATCAAGAGCCGTGAGTTTCATTATTGTTCATTTTGTACTCCTGTATAAGGGCGAAACTGCCTGAAATGTTTATTATATCGGTCATATAATAGATAATAGGATTATCATAATGCAGTATTTTATATTAGTGTATCTCACTAAATAGAAGTCACCAATATGCTTTAAATATGCTTCAATCTCTCTTATTTAATTGAAAGTTGAGGTTATAAATTAATAAATTGTAGTATGAAAGTGTGATGTAAATATTTCTATAAGTGTCAATTAACAATACTATTTTTAGCTCAAGAAATTTGATATCATCCATATACTGGTTCCTTTTGTTTAAAGGTGTTAATATCACTATATATTATATTTCATATCTATATGTTATGAGAATATTTTCTTGACTTATAATCTAATTATATTTACTAAATATATTATGAAAATGGCATCTTATCGTGCAACTAAAAGTTGCTGATGACTTGCGCCATCTATCGAAAGCCATCAGCAACTTTTAGTTACACGAAAAGTAGATACCTTTTTCATAATTAATGCCCTTTATCCCAGTACGATATCACATTTGTACTATTTTTTACACTAAATATATTATTTTAAGAACCACAAATTATGGTGGTGTTTCAGGTACTGACTGCTAATTGCGAGACAACTGGCTGGAACTACAGAAAGGCTTTACAGTATATTTCTGGAGAGCAGGAACCAGATGGATCATTTGACGATCTGTTCTCCACTTATGTGGTGTCTCCAGTACTGGTTGGCAAGAGTCTGGTAGACCTTGGCTCCATGTGCTCCTGTCCTGATTGATCTACTACCCAATCTCTGTCTAAAAATGAATCTATCTTTATTTTCTTCACCATTTTCAGAATGTTATTATTATTTTAAAGGTTTGTTTCTTATAAATGAATACAAATGGTAAATAAAATATTTTCAGCTGAAAATTGTCTCAAATCTTTTTTAAATGCATTATAACATATTTGAAAATTAAATACAGTATCAACATATCATTTTCGAATAATTGAGATCTTAATTCCATTTAAATGAAGCTACTATTTTCTCCATGTTTTTATTTAGGGTGTCCTTACTGCTTCGAAATTAATTTGAAAGACTTGCAATGGCAGTTAAGGTCAGTATGAAATTATTGTATTTGGAAAATGAAAGCATCGTTTAATTAACTCCAATGCCTCATATTTTGGAATGTTGATATTTTTAATTAGAAAAATTAATTTCATATGATAATTCTTTATGTATTAAAAATGTTTGATATTAACAATGTTTCTAAATACTGAATTAATCATTTGAACCATTAACCTATAATCCTTCTAACCCTCAAAAAAAGATTTTCAAGATTTCTAACTGCAAATTTCATAGGCAATATTGAAATACCTTTATTTTTAATAAAATCTTAACCATAGGTTGTCTTCATGATGATATTATATTTGAAAATCGTTGACCTCCATATAGCTTTAGAACGCTATTATATATCAATATATAATATAGCAATTCAACGATATTTAAAATTCTGAGAGAATCACTTTGAAGTACTGAATCTGACTAATAGGCTCCGTAATGAACCTTTGCTATAAGATGGATGTAAGGACGTGAAACAATTTGGTTTATACGATCAGAGAAATTATTTAACAGTCTATACAGATGGATCATAAGACCTTTCTCTTAGTAATGGAGGGCCGGAATTATATATATATATATATATATTTTTTTTTTTCAAAACTCTATTTTAAAAAAAAAAATATAAATAAATATAAATATATATATATATATATAGTGTAAAAACTATATAATAAAAATATAATAGTGATTCTATATTTAAAATTTAATGAGTAAACTGATAATAATGATAATTTATATCAAGTAGATTTGATTAGATTAGCAAGCTAAATCTAAATTATTTATAAAATAAATAGTTGTTTAGTTTTAAAGTTTAGTTTTGTATTAAAATTATCTTTATTATTTTGATTATTTAAATTCAAATTATAAAATTTGTAAATTGTTATTATTTAGTAGAGATAGAAAGAGAAAAAAAAATCCCTTACTTCTTACACATCATCCAATTAATTATATATTTATAATTAATAACAATAAAATTTAACAACGTAACGTCTTTTGCATCGGCTTTTACACGTCATTTAGACATACTCTAATTTGTATATAGAATAATTGAAGTGAGAATATATTTAATATTATAAATTTTAGTAGTTATAGAGAAAATAGAGAAAGACAGAACCATACACTTATAATCAAACTAATAATAAGAAAAAATAAAATATTTGTAAAGAAGGTAGATAAGATTGTTAGTATATATATATATTATTTTTATAATTTTATATTTTATCTATTTTTTTTTTTTAGAGATTTTTAATTTTTTTTAAATTTTATATAATGAATATATCTAGTTGTATTTAGTGAAATATCTATAATATGAATTAACTTTTGTTATAAATTTGGTTATTATGTTTTGAAACCCTAATGGTAGACCAGACATATACAAATAATTTTTTAAAATTGAATAATTAATGGAAAGAGAGATATGCTGGACCGAGGATTATCAAATAGAAATCCAGCTGATATTTCACCTCTGCTTTATTATATCATATATCTCACTTAGACCGGATTATATGTGTTAATATTAAGTTGTTTTAGTGAAACATTTATATATAAAGATACAACAAAAATAAGTGTTAAGAACTTCTAAATGTTACCTACCTAGTCTGTCACGCGTTCCACTGTAAACAGCTATTTCTGGATAACATCTGTTGCGGGGGGGGGCCCGTGTTCCTCCCTTCAGAAATAGATTGTTTTCTTAGAAATAAACTGAAGAAGAAAGAAAATAGTTAAGAGAAGAAAGCCAATCTTTATAATCTTTACAGTTAGATATATTAATATAACTGATTCAATTATTATTTATCTTTTAATTTTCCTTTAAAAAGGTAAATTATTAGATGATTAATAATGCTATTAATTTTGAAAATTCATTAATATTTAATTTCCATTTTCCTCCCCAGAAATTGGAGATTAAATAAAATGAATTCTATACAATATTACTTTAAAAATCTTGTGAATATTTTTTAAAATCAGTTATATATTTTAAGTTTAATTAACTGTTAAAGATTATAAGTTTGTATTAGTTATTATTGAGAGAAATTATAAAAGGTTGATTTAATAAATGGATACTTCCATTTATTTTTTAAAAAGTATTTTATAATTGATATACTGTTGAAGTATTTTACTTGTTTAATACTAAATTTGTTTTTAATAAATTCCATGTTTAAATTTTTAATATCTTCTATGAAATTTTCTAATATATTATTTATTCTATAAAATCTTAGAAACTGACCAAAATATATACCTTTGCAGCAGTTTAATGATATATTAGAATTTATATTGCAATATTTTATAATATTGAAATAATAATTACTTTTTATTATAAATTTTAATAGCATTATTTGTAAGGTTTATATTTAGGTCTAAAAAGTTAACTTTTTTGTTTCTATTAATTTTTTCATTGTTCTTAAGTTTCAAGTATTTAGGATATATTTCAGGTATTATGTTTTTAAACTGTGGATTATTAAATATTATGATGTCATTACATAACGGAACATTTGCCAATTAACATTATTTTGTAGAAAGTATTCTCTTTCGTATCAGAATTACATACTTTTAACAACTTCAAGATAGAAATACTAGACATATGTCAAAACAAAAAACAACGACTATTATTAGAAAACAACTACATTTATAAACACAACACATTATTCCCTTATGGACTTAATGACGAATTAAACTACACATACAAACCACAAACAGAAGAAATTTCAACTTATGAAATCAGCTGCAAATACAAAAAAAATGAATTTAAAACTAAACCTAATAAAACTAGAGGTAAAACTACCAATAAATTAGGCAACATTGAATTTGAAGAATTACTGGACCCAAAACAAATGTATACTAACCACTTCGTCGATAAATTTATTAAAACATTATTTAAACTAAATAATAATAAATTTATCAAACTTATAGAATATATTAAAATTCATAATCTGACTAACAGATTAATAGATATCACACACGACATCTTTAAATACAGAAAAATTAAACAATCTGCTAATAACATTAATATTATCATTAAATTTAATAACAATTTATTTAATCATATTAAATTTAATGATATTTTTAATAACCAAAACATCAATAATCTTTTCCCTATTAAAAATTTAAATTTTAAAACAATCTGGAGATACAACAAAAATATAGATAGTTTAGTTTGCAATTATAACCAATTTATTAATAATTTGGCAAATTTAAAAATAAATAAATGTAATTGCAACAACTATATAGATAAATATAAGCTCTCAGGTCATATATTAACTAGCAATTTTTCTTTTTTAAATCCAGAATATCAAGATATTTTAAATAAAGGGTATAAATATATACCTCAAATTAAACACAATTATAATAATACAATTAAATCTATATTAAAAGATATAGACATTTTCATAAATAAAACTAGTATAAAATACAGTATTCCCGAATTTACTTTTCTGGAATGGAAACATAATATTAAAAAGGAAATTATAAATTATTATAATAATACACTTAAATACACAAAACCTAATTCAGATATTCCTTCTTTTAAAGAAAATATAATTAAATTACAGAAGGACTTTATTATCACTCCTAAAGATAAATGTCCCAATAATTTATCTATAATTTGTAAAAATCTATACCACGATATTCTAAAAAAGGAAATTGATAATAATAATAAATACACTTTTGCTAGAACTACAGCCACAAAAATCAAAAAAGACATCAAAAACGTGGAAAATTCACTAAAGATTTATAACTACAACAAAAAAATCCAAACATACCAAAATTCTATATAATTCCTAAACTACACAAAAAAACAATTTCTTTCAGAACAATCACATCTGGTATAATTTCAGTTATAAAAAACATTGATATACAATTAGCTTCAACACTACAATTTATTATAAATAAATTAACTAATAAATATAATTATAAATTTATCGACTCAAATAAAAAAATCATTAACTATTTAATGAACAATTGGACAAACATTGATTCAGTACACACATTTGATTTTGAGGACCTATATTCTAAAATAATTTTAAGAGATCTAAATAATAAAATAACCAATTTATTTAACGAATTCATTAATGACAAAACTTTCCACATTAAAATTATTCATAACAGATATAAAACAATTAAATTAGATCTTAAAACAGCAAAAACTCTACTGGAAACATTTTTAAATTTTAATTATATAGAATTTAAAAATAAAATATATATTCAATCAGAAGGCGTTCCCATGGGAACATCTTCAAGTCCTTTATTAGCCAACCTAATACTATTCTGGTACGAAAGAGAATACTTTCTACAAAATAATGTTAATTGGCAAATGTTCCGTTATGTAGATGACATCATAATATTTAATAATCCACAGTTTAAAAACATAATACCTGAAATATATCCTAAATACTTGAAACTTAAGAACAATGAAAAAATTAATAGAAACAAAAAAGTTAACTTTTTAGACCTAAATATAAACCTTACAAAAAGTGCTATTAAAATTTATAATAAAAAAAGTAATTATAATTTCAATATTATAAAATACTGCAATATAAATTCTAATATATCATTAAACTGCTGCAAAGGTATATATTTTGGTCAGTTTCTAAGATTTTATAGAATAAATAATATATTAGAAAATTTCATAGAAGATATTAAAAATTTAAACATGGAATTTATTAAAAACAAATTTAGTATTAAACAAGTAAAATACTTCAACAGTATATCAATTATAAAATACTTTAAAAAAATAAATGGAAGTATCCATTTATTAAATCAACTTTTTATAATTTCTCTCAATAATAACTAATACAAACTTATAATCTTTAACAGTTAATTAAACTTAAATTATATAACTGATTTTAAAAAAATTTCACAAGATTTTTAAAGTAATATTGTATAGAATTCATTTTATTTAATCTCCAATTTCTGGGGAGGAAAATGGAAATAAAATATTAATGAATTTTCAAAATTAATAGCATTATTAATCATCTAATAATTTACCTTTTTGAAGGAAAATTAAAAGATAAATAATAATTGAATCAGTTATATTATAATATATCTAACTGTAAAGATTATAAAGATTGGCTTTCTTCCCTTAACTATTTTCTTTCTTCTTCAGTTTATTTCTAAGAAAACAATCTATTTCTGAAGGGAGGAACACGGGCCCCCCCCGCAACAGATGTTATCCAGAAATAGCTGTTTACAGTGGAACGCGTGACAGACTAGGTAGGTAACATTTAGAAGTTCTCAACACTTATTTTTGTTGTATCTTTATATATAAATGTTTCACTAAAACAACTTAATATTAACACATATAATCCGGTCTAAGAGAGATATATGATATAATAGAGCAGAGGTGAAATATCAGCTGGATTTCTATTTGATAATCCTCGGTCCAGCATATCTCTCTTTCCATTAATTATTTCATTTTAAAAATTTTTTTGTATATGTCTGGTCTACCATTTGGGTTTCAAAACATAATAACCAAATTTATAACAAAAGTTAATTCATATTATAGATATTTCACTAAATACAACTAGATATATTCATTATATAAAATTAAAAAAAATTTAAAAATCTCTAAAAAAAAATAGATAAAATATAAAATTATAAAAATAATATATATATATATACTAACAATCTTATCTACCTTCTTTACAATTATTTTATTTTTTCTTATTATTAATTTGATTATAAGTGTATGGTTCTGTCTTTCTCTCTTTTCTCTATATAACTACTAAAATTTATAATATTAAATATATTCTCACTTCTATTATTCTATATACAAATTAGAGTATGTCTAAATGACGTGTAAAAGCCGATGCAAAAGACGTTACGTTGTTAAATTTTATTGTTATTAATTATAAATATATAATTAATTGGATGATGTGTAAGAAGTAAAGGATTTTTTTTCTCTCTCTATCTCTACTAAATAATAACAATTTACAAATTTTATAATTTGAATATAAATAGTCAAAATAATAAAGATAATTTTAATGCAAAACTAAACTTTAAAACTAAACAACTATTTATATATATATATATATATATATATATATATACAGTCGTACCTCGACATACGAGTTTAATTCGTTCCGCAACCTTGCTCGTATTTTGAATTACTCGTATCTCGAAGCAAATTTCCCCATACAAAACAATTGAACTACCATTAATCCTTCCAACCTCCAAAATGTCACCCCAGTTATTTTTGTTACGTGGTTTTAAATAATAAAAACGCATTTATAAATATCAAATATTTATTGCACAAAAACAAAAAAAGAGAATATAAAGAAATAAATTAGATATCCTCACTGGTCTTTGCCTTTTTCGCTACATTTTTCTCGCTTTCACCTGTAGGCCGTTTAGAAAAAAACATGTCCAAAGTGGTTTGTTTCTTCCTCCCTCTCAGAATGTTCCGGAAATGAGTTAGGCAAGTGTCATTAAAAAGGTCAGATGCACGACCTGTTGTAACTTTTTCTGGGTGTTTTATTTTTCCACGAACTGTGAAACCCTCTCCCACATTCCTAAGATCTCCTTTATCTCACTTCTAGAAATAACCTCCTCCTCTGACTGCTCAAAACCAATGTAACCATCGTAAGGCCCTTAGCCGGCGTTACACTCTTTATCGACTCCTTCCGTTCAAGCACAGAACATATCATGGACGTACTACGGCCATACTGCCTCGACAAGTCAACAACTCGAACACCTTGCTCATGTTTTTCTATAATTTCACGTTTTAATTCAATACTCATCATCTTTTTCTTAGCACTTGACTTTTTACAAACTTTCTTCCTATCCATTGTTATAAAAATAAATGAACTAAAACTGTAAATGTAAACGCAACACAAAACACAACTTATCACAGCGGAAGCACGCTGCTAACTGATCGTGATGGCGCGACTGCGTGTACCGAACTAGTATCTCGAATTTCGCTCGTAACTAAAAGCAAAAAATCACTTGCTCGTCGGCTCGTATCTCGAAACACTCGTATGTTGGGGCGCTCGTATGTCGAGGTACGACTGTATATATATAACATAATGCTGCAAGATGGAACACACATCAAAGTCAAATAAGGAGCAGGAAAGATTTTGTCAAACTTGACAGATATATGAAAAGCCCTTGATATATGCCTGTAACAATCATCCCTGCATCAAGCAGAAGAAATTGTAATATAGAGCTACTTCAGATCCGCACTAGAAGCAATTCAGAAAGGCAATACTAAAATCACGCGGAACCATTGGAGAAGAACTGCATTCTACAATGGATTCCTGCCCTTGTTGGGATCGGGGGTAATGAAATGGCAGTTGATTTGGTGAGGGAATCCAAAAACTTGAGCCAAAGGGAAAGAATAAATGTCACTATTTGATGCTGATGCTTTTAAAAAATATAAAATAATTCAACACAAACAATAAGAAATTATCAAATATGCGAAATAAACTCTGAGAGAAGAATTACATAAATTTTAACAAAACTCAGAACGAAGCACTATAAATGGAATGACAAGACATCCAGATGGCACAAGAACCTACAGAACATGTAACAATTGTCCTGGTGTGGAAGTAACACCCACCCACATATTCACATGCCCAGCAATGACAGAAGCCTTGCAGAAATTTGACATGGACCTAGAGCAGCAGCTTCACACACCTAAATAGTGGGCATTGCGAATGCTGTTATAGAGATGCACAGGGAAATCTGAGGCTCTTCTTTGAGCACGACAACAACACATATATATTGTTCTGAAAATAAGGAAATCCATACTTGAATCATTAGATAATAAAAGGCATATATTGGATAGAATTGAAGATTCATTTGCCAAAATATTTTACAACCGAAATATTGGCAAATAAATATTTTATTCAATCCAATATATGCCTTTTATTATCATATATATATTTATAATTAAATATATTTAATTTTAATATGAAAAAATTATTCATATAATTTTACTTTTCCTTTAATATAAAGAATGAAAAATTAAATATTAAAATTTGACCTTTTAATGTTTAGTTACTTTAGATAGGGTCAGTTTTTTAAACTTCTGTGAATGTAGGGTTGATATAAAATATTGAAAATAAAAAAAATCAGCCTTCAATATATAATATTTTATATCATAATTTAACATTTTATAATTAAAACCGACTTGTTAAGAAAAAGGTAATATAATTATTGTGTTTTACATTTGTGTTGAATTGTTGGCCTCTGGATGTCTGGTTTCCTTACGGTAGGTGCTATTACCAGTTGTAATAAGGAATATATGGTTTCTACTGCTTGATTGAAATTTACAGTGAGATTCGGACAGATAGGGATTGTAGAGATTTTGTAATTTTAATTTGTGCTGGAAACAAGTATAAGAGAACTCAATATTGTAGCGTTGTATTCTGCGTGTATATTATTTATTGTTTTGTATTAAAACACTCAAAATTTTCCTAATTGTGTTTGCATTTATTCTATATATCAAGTCCATCATTGCTTGACATATTGTAAAAAACTACCTTGCGATTTCTTCTATCTGATTATGATTATGCTTATTTGTTTAATGTATATATTTATCCAATGCTCTTTTAATTAATTGTTTATTTTCTTTTTAATAATTATGTTGCCTAATCTACTACAATATGAATTTTTGTAAATAGTTTCACGCGAAATTATCTAGATCGGATATAGCATGTCTTGTTTGCAACTGGTAATAAATAAATAAATAGTTTATTATAGAACAAATATTACAAAAAAATCCTTTCTGGTGAGAAACTATAGGCATTGGTGAAAAGTTTAAATAAAAATATTTCGAATGAGAAAAAATATATAATAAATCAAAATATAAAGTTGCCAACTGTATTGCAGAGGAGACGACTTATCAAAGGAATTCAGTAGGGAGTTATTTTGCTCCTCCACAATCTTACACTCCACACTGTTAAATTTGAGTGAACACTGACTCATGTTTGGTAAACAATTTCAGGAATTAAAATATAGGCATTGGTTGAAAAGTTTAAATAGATATATTTAGAGTGAAAAAAAAAAAATTAAACAAATCAGCAACTAAAATTCCAAACAACACAACTATATTGCAGATAAGACAACGTATAAAAGGAATGAATTCATTCAAAGAACCTTATAAAAAAACTACACTTCTGGTTTTATATATATACAGTATAACCTCGTTAATTCGACACATGATAATTCGACCCTATTTTGATGTCCTAAACTATGACCTATCATATAACAAACTGTAATTCGAACGTTTTAAAATTCAAATTTAGACCGTTGATTGTTGTTTAAATACAACTTTATCGCTAAAAAGGTATTGTAGAGACGACGGCGGCAATTGAAAATGTACAAAATTTATGTATAGAGAAGTGAACAAAAATTAGTAAATAAAGAGAAGACCAAAATCGAAATAATTGAAAATAAATACGTTATTAGCAAACAAATAATACGAAATAATCCTTTCAGGTGAGAAACTATAGGCATTGGTTAAATTTATATAAATATATTCAAAATGAAAAAAAAGTAGGTTTTTTTTTGCTTCTTCACATTCTCATGTTTGGAAAGCAATTTCTGGTGAGGAAATATAGCCATTGGTGGAAAGTTTGAATAAATACATTTAAAATAGAAAAAAATATATATCGTAATTTTAAACAAAGCTATATATAAGTTAATAGTCCTTTTTTAAGCTTGTACCATATTAATAACCATTAATTCTGTCCCATCTGCTTTCACCACATATTTCATGTAATTAATTATAACTTTATTAATATAACTTAAATCTTTATTATGTTTGTACCATAGGACAGGCAATAGTTAAATTTGTATAAATCCATATAAATTGTAACACTATTGATTATGTTTAACCACTCTATTGCTCTAAAATATCATAATCCGCATTATGTAAGTAATAAAGTATGAGGTCTTCCCAGTCGTCTCAAAGTGACACCAGTTTACCACCGGACCCCAGAGGTGGGAGGGTGACTCACATAAGTCACTGACCAATCAGAATCAATCCCCTGGAATCCGGGCAGAGGGAGAAAGGAACGACTGGCCGGCTGTCGAAAGTTAGTTAGTTTACAGTTGATATTTCTGACAGGCACGCTCAATACTAGGTCCGTTGTCATCTCACGGCGGCCCTCGTAGCCGCCGTTTTTGCTCCTCTCTGCCCCTGCGGCTTCAGGCTGGACGCCGAACCTTCCTATGATAGTCCTCAACTTACCCCCGATCCTGGTGCTACTTGAGACGTCCTGGAAGAGCGACTTTTGATCCCAAACTTTGTCCTTACTCTCCTGTGCGGAATTCCCACTCTGCACGCCTTGCCACTCAACCCCGACTGCTTCCAATTCACTTGTTGGCTTAGCCGGGTTTACGACATATATATATATGTAGTAAAGTAGTTGTTGTATCTTGTTGGATGAATGCAGTGTGGCATGTTGGTTTGCAGTCGTGGTGGCCACAATGATTAGAGTGGTTTCAGGCGTGATTGGGATTACACAAAAGAACGAGACATGTTGGATGGCACCATAGATATGGCGAGAAAGCCAGTGTAGCCGACGTCGGTCAGGGGAGATCGGTTAATCGTGTCTCAAAGCGGACTAATCTGTTTGCGTAAGAAAGGGCACACCTAGGAACCCGATTTGTTTTTCGAACCTCTTTCCTCCTACTGGCGTCGACTGTCACTCACTCGAAATTTTATTTGTCACTTTGGCAATTACATTATAACTATACACCACAATGGAGACATAGATATATTGGAATATATTACAACAGTTTATGCCCCGGTTGATGAAAATTAGCTTATGGTGATTATAGCTGAAATCATAAGATAATTATAATGGGGGAAACTAATTTGTATACAAATTGGTTTAATATATTATGGGGTTGTAGAATTATAACATTGGGTATGTTTTCCTCAATAAAAATGAATAATAATAAAAGAGAAATGTTAACAAACAATAATGTTAAGTCCAATGTATAAAAATATATGAAAAAGGCTTTTAAAAAATGTAAAGATATAAATATAAATTTGGGTGATTATATACAGCATTGAATGTTGATATTAATAATTGAAAGTGCATTGAATTATAGGGTGAGCTAATTTAAAATGTCTAGATAGGTGGACATGGAATAGATTCTGGTACTGCGATACAATGCGACATTATGGGATTGTAGGCATTGGTCCATCTACAGTATGCTGGAGGTATTCGACATGGACTGTCCTATCAGACTGATTTGGCAATAGGTGGTGGAAGCTTTGGTCGAGAAAAAGAGTCATAGAGAGGGTGGCAGAGAGATAGAGTCGTTCTGTCGCATTTAAAAAAAAACTCATCTAACTAGCTGCTCAAGTTCGACTGTGGGGAAGGCTACAGGTCATTGAGAAAGAACTGGATGAATTAGAGGTTAACGGGTTGATTACTAAACTAGAAAGAAGTGATTGGGCTTCTCCAATTGTGCCGATAATGAATAAAATTGGCAAAGTGCGAATTGTGGCTATTTCAAAATAACTTTGAATCCCGTTTTGAAAGTGAATCAATATTCCTTGCCAAAAATAGAAGATATCTTTGCCATCCTTGGGAGAGGATAAATTTTAGCAAAATCGATTTATCGCAGGCCTTTTTACAGCTGGAAAAGGATGAAGCTTCAAGAGAAATAGCTGTGATTAATACACATAAATAACTTTATAAGATGAACAGACTTCTTTACAGAATCGCTTCAGCCCCAGCCATCTAGCAAATAATAATTGAACAAATTCAGGAATCAGGAATACCTAAAACTCGGGTCTACTTGGATGATATCCTGATAACGGGCGAAACAGAAACTGATCATTTGAATAATTTAGTGACTGTTTTAAATAGGTTAAATGAATACGGACTGAAGGCAAATAAAAAAAAATGCAAATTATTTCAAGAACGTCTTGGATTACTGTGGTCACGTCATCGATCGAAATAGACTACACACGGCCGATGACAAAATAAGAGCCATCAATGATGCTCCAGAACCTCTCAATGTAACACAGCTACGAGCATTCATAGGTTTTGTTACCTACTATCATAGATTTATTCGGAATGCTGCGGGGATCATTTCACCCTTATATGATCTTCTAAAGAAAGGACTTAATGGAATTGGTCACCGAGTTGCCGAAAAGCTTTCAAACTAGTGAAACATATTGTCTCTTCTAATCAGATTTTAATGGCTTATGACCCTGAATTGCCCCTTCGTTTGTCATGTGACTCGAGCAGCTATGGAATTGGCGCTGTGCTATTGCATGTTGATAACGAGGGAAATGAGCGACCTATTTATTTCATCTTCAGGACCTTATTACCAGCTGAGAACAAGTATTCTCAAGTTGATAAGGAATGCTTGAGTATAATTTAGGCTTCAAAAAATAAATAATTATATATTTGGAAGAGAATTTACATTGGTAACAGATAATAAGCCACTAAAATACATCCTCAGTCCTAAACGAGAAATTTCAACAAATATATCTGCAAGTTTGCAGCGATGGTCTCTGATCTTATCTTCATACAATTCAGAATTGAGTGCAAGAAGTCTGGAGATCATGGTAACGCCGATGGTCTTTCAAGACTCGCGCTTGAGGAATATGAAGAATTGGAGGAAAATTATGAATTAAATTCCGTTCACATGATTCAACAGTGTGAAGAGTTGCCTCTAACATCAAGGCATATCAGACGAGAATCTTGTAAAGACCCTATTTTAAAAAATTGTTTACCATAAAACGCTGTACGGGTGGATGGAAAAACCATCGAATGCTTATTGATTCCCTTCTATATGAGAAAAGAGTAAATTACAGTGGAGCAAGGAATATTGCTTTTGGGAACGCGTGTAATCATTCCAAGGAAATTTAGAGCAAATATGAAAAATTAATTACATCTGTGACATTTGGGGGTAGTAAAAATGTAATCACCTGCCCGAAATTTCATCTGGTGGCCAGGGACGGACCGTGAAATTGAAGAAATTGCAAGAAGCAGCAAAGAATGTGAGTTGAATAAACCCACACCAAAATCAGAAAGTGTCCACAGATGGGAATCTGCTCCTACGCCTGGTACCGAATTCATATGGATTTCGCAGGACCATTCATGAACAATATGTTTTGATCATTGTGGACAGCTATTCTAAATATCCGGAGGTTATAGCGATAAATTACACAACAACTCAAAATACCATCAAAGTTCTAAGAGATATTTTCTCACATTACGGGATCCCCGAACAAGTTGTTACTAATAATGGCCCACAATTTGTTTCGAATGAAATGAAATTCTTTTTTCAAATCAAATGGTATACAGCACCTAAAATCCGGAACATATTACCCAGCTACCAATGGTTTGGCCGAACGTTTCGTACAAACTTTAAAAAAAATCTCTTAGAAGTATGAAGGATTAAATAAGGGCTTGACCAACTTCCTATTCACCTACCGATCAGTGCCGCAGTCGAGCACGAAAGAAGCTCCGGCCGTGTTATTTCTGAAAAGAATGCGAAAAAGTAGATGGAATCTTTTGAGACCAAATTTTGAAAGCAAAGCCAAATTAGGAGAAAAACATTTCCGGAATTCGAGGTAAATTAAGATGTTTCAGTTAGAGATCATTTTGGTCCAAATAGATGGATCGAGGGAGAAATCACTGAAAAGCTGGGGAAATGCTTTTACAGGATTCTGCTAAAGGATAAGAGAGTATGGAGACGACATGCTGGGCAAATAAGAAAAAACTGGACATTGCCTTGTCCTGATCCAGAGGTGTTCCTCCCGACGCCCCAAAATGTCCAAAGAAATAATGAAGACATTCCCTTAGACAAGATATCCTTTAAGAGAGAGGAGGCCGCCTGACAGATTCCATTTCTAAGGAGGGAAGGAACTGTCGCATATTTATATTTTAATTATATAATATTATATATAATATATTAATATAATAAAAATATTAAATCCACAGATTATTATACTGCGAAATATTGTATATATCATAACATATAATTTATCATCATATAATTCGATTGTTACCTTGTAATTCTTAAGCTTGCATCTAAAACGGTGTAATATAATAAAAGCCATTTGAATAAATAGAGCCTAAAATATATTTCTACTTTTAAATCAACCTAAATACACCACACCCTGGAAGCCACAAAAGGAGTCCATGGCATCTGAACGAGCACCTTAAATGCACAGAATATGCCTAAATAGATGTCCCTGACAACCACAGAAGGTACTCCTTAAAGCAACAGGAGCTGCTTTTGGCATTAGAACGTGCTCCTGGAAGCTACAGAAGATGCTTCTTAGGCCATAAAAGATGTCATAGGCATCAGAACATGCCACAGGAGGTGCACCTGGCATTTAAAAGAAGGTACCCGTGCCAAGCCCAGCTCTGCCGTGTACATAAGTGGTGTTTCTGTCTATTTTCCTAACCATGTCAATGTCCAGATGTTTAATATACATAGGTTTATACTGCTGTTTTTGTACAGCCACCATCACCGGCGGTTTACTCTGAAACTTCAAGCCATTGCTAGGCAATGGGCTTATTTTTATAACTGTGTCTGTAGTCCAATGAACAGAGGGCTTGAAAAACTACCAAAACAAATCTAAAATTAATAATAAAAAAAAAAGGAAAGGTTCAGTGTTACCTAGCTCAGGGTTTGAACTGTTATTCTTCTCCAGGATGTTGATCAATTTCTGGAGGTTGTTTGAAGAGATGTCTCCACCGCCAATGCAGACAGCGAGCTGGTTGATTGCTAGGAATGTCTTAAACTGGGAATATTTTACTTTTTGAAGAATATCATTAACATCAATGGAGTTATCGAAGTTCTGAGGGTACTGGCAAGTTGCCACGAGCGCGTTGGTGTGAAAGCTCATAAAGCTTGGCCGTTTACTAGGACACACATAGGAGAGTTAGACTGGATACTTCATATAGAGGCTGAATGAAATAATGTTTTTTTAACAACCCACTGCCTCCGTGGATAAGTTTTTTGTTCTTTGTTTTAGACTTTCTAATTCTTTGTTTAAACGATCTCTAAAGCTTTTCGAGAACAAAAAATTTTGATACGCGAAAGCTTGAGATATCGTTTAAATCAAACTATTAAATATTTTATTTTTTAGAAATCGATAGATATATATAAAATCTAGTTATAATCTATATTAATAAAATGGAAATTTCATAAGTGGACATCACTAAAAACTTTCGTTACAATGCATCAATTTCAACCAAATTTTCAACATTTATGTAAAGCGAGATGGAGCAGGTTTTGCTTAACATCAAAATATATTTCCTAACATTAACATGCGTAACTTCGCTGTTATCGATTAAATACAAAAAAAAAATCAACAGAGTTAATTTTATTTATATATAAATACAAAATTAAATTTCAACAGAGTTAATTTTTTTACATACTAGCTAATAATCTCAATCTAAAAAATATTCAAAACAAGCAATTTTAAGATAACACCATATGTAAAACAGTCGGCCAAGAAAACAACAACGATATTACATCTTTCTCACATATTCACACACAATCTTGATTAATAATTAAAACTAATCTTTAACATTGTTTATTATGCTTCAACTTTTATTTCTACATTTGTTTTTAAATACCCAATTGTTTTATCATGTTTCTAATTTCGCCTAACAAATATACAAATTTATAGTGACCAACATATGCGAATTTTATCTTTGTTTTTATTTAACTTGATATCGTAAACATAACATCCATTGTAAGCATTTTTCTGTTCACCTTACGTGGTTTCTCTTTTCTATGATAGTTTTTAGGTGTAGTATATTTTCTTATTACTAGACTACAAACATTCCCTCGAGAAAAACCTGGGCGAAGCCGGGTACATCCGCTAGTATAATATATAAATGAGTTTTAAAAATTGTAAAAAAAAAAAAATGCATCGGCCGGGAATCGAACCCGGGCCGCCCGCAAGCAGACAGACGCTTTTACGAGGGGCATGGTGATCGGACTGAAAAGGGCAGGTTGGTCCATATGTCAAATCGCAGCTGATACACACCTTGGTGCGTCCACGGTGCACCGACTGTGGAGAAGATGGTTGGAACAAGGAAATGTGGCAATTTATAGGAATGCCGGTGCAACCAGAGTGACGTCAGCACGTCTGGATCGGCGTATCCTTCGACAAGCAGAGTGGCCCAACAAGCCACTTGTACCGCCATCCTGCAACGTGTGCAAGACACCCTAGATCATTCCATCTCGACCAGAACCATTTCCCGTCGATTGGTTGCTAATGGCTTGCACTCATGCCGTTCGCTAAGAAGACTGCCATTGACCCCACCGAATAGGCGCCAACGTTTGGAATGGTGCCGGGCTAGATCGACGTGGATGACGGAATGGCACAGGGTCGTGTTCTCAGATGAGTCGCGTTTCTGCTTGTCCAGTGATAGACGCCGTGTACGCGTGTGGCGTCGACGTAGAGAAAGGTCCAATCCGGCAGCAATTGTGGAACGCCCCACCGTGCGACAACGTGGAATCATTGTTTGGGGCGCAATCGCGTATGATTCCAGGTCACCTTTACTTCGTATTCAGGGCACTATGACGGCCCAACGATACGTTGATGATGTGCTGCGACCGGTGACACTCCCCTACCTTCAGGGGGTACCCAATGCCCTTTATCAGCAGGATAACGCCCGACCGCACACTGCTCGCATTAGCCAACAAGCTCTGCATGATGTACAGATGCTTCCCTGGCCACCGTACTCTCCTGATCTCTCACCAATCGAGCACGTCTGGGACATCATTGGACGCCGTTTGCATGCCTTGCCACAGCCGCGTTCAGAAGACGAACTGTGGCAAATGGTTGAGAGGGAATGGAGAGCCATCCCTTAGGACGCCATCCGTACTCTGATTGACTCTCTACCTAGACGTGTTGCTGCGTGCATCGCCGTCCGCGGTGGTCCTACTTGCTACTAAGCCGACGCCGTTCTCGCTCTGTATTATGACTATCATTTTGAAATAAAGATCACTTATTGTTCGTCCCTGTCTCTCTCTGTCTGCCGAGTTTCATCACTTTCTGGCCACTATTTCTTGGTGTTCCATTTTCAATGTCACGCAGTGTATATATATATAAGTTGTGTTATAGAGTTCTACTGTTGAAGTTCCTGTTTGTTTTGAATTAACTTGTCACTGGTTTAACTAAGAAAATTTTGGATTTTTTTTTCAATAACTTATATCATTGCAGTAAGGCCAGTAGAGATAATATTTGTTTATATTTAAAAGAAACACATTGTCAATAAGTTTATTTGTACAAAGTTTTAACAATAGATGGCAATTAAATTTATAATTTTAAATTTTGGAATATAAACAAAATTCGACCTATGCCTTATTAAAATTAATAAGAATATAATTGATTGAAATGATTATTTATGTAATAACCATTATATGAATTTATAAATATTATAATTACTACTACTATTAATTAAAAGGATTATTAATATTTTGATATCAATATTACAGAATCTTTAATACTTAAATCTCAATGTTTTTAAACATAATAACAGCCCGAAACGTGTTCGTGGATGGCTTTTCTTGATTTATCAAAAATAATGGTTAGCCAAATACCAAGGAACAGGCTAAATCAACCTTTAGTTGAATTCTGTTTCACTAGATAGCGCTCTTACATCTAAAAAGCACATGTGCTCCTAGTCAGGATATGCCTTCTTTATTTTTAAAGATAATTATGTAAAATTAAAAATACTTCGGCCAGTAAATCTTTTCTAATGTCTTTACCTTTCGACAAAAATATTTTGTAATCGTCAGGAGCGAACAACCTTTTTTAAATTTTTATTCGCTCCTCACGAGGACAAAGGATTTTTGTCGAAGCGTCGAGACAATAAAAATATTTACTGGCCGAAGTATCTTTAATTTGAAGAACTATGATTTCCGGCCAGGCAGCCTCTATCTTTACCTTATTTAAAATGTGTTGTAAATATAATTTGATATATTTGCTTAAACAAATATTGTTTATTCTTAAATATATTTTCTAGAAGAATTTTCTGTGGGCTCTTTCGACAATGGACGCCACTTTATATTATTCAAATCTCCTAAAGTTTTGTGAGAATATAAATAAGTAAGTAAGTGTTATATTTTATTTATTCTTTATACCTGGAGTTAGGTAGTTATTTCTAAAGTTATTTTATGTCTAAAAGAAAAAAAGGGATGACATCTCTATTGTCAAAATTATTCTAATTCTTATTATTTATTATCTTTTTATATGTTTACTACCAGCTCAATTAAATCAAACAAATAGTAATATGTTCTTATTTTTTTTATTTTTAATATTTTATATCAATCCTACATTCACAGAAGTTTAAAAAAATTGACCCTATCTAAAGTAACTAAACATTAAAAGGTAAAATTTTAATATTTAATTTTTCATTCTTTATATTAAAGGAAAAGTAAAATTATATGAAAAAAAATTATATTGATATAAAATATATTCAATTATATATATATATATATAAGATAATAAAAGGCATATATTGGATTAAATAAAATATTTATTTGCCGATTTTTCGGTTGTAAAATATTCACAAATGAATATTTTATTCAATCCAATGTATTCAAGTATGGATTGCTCTATTTTCAGAACAATATATATGTGTTGTTGTCGTGCTCAAAGAAGAGCCTCAGATGTCCCTGTGCATCTCTATAACAGCATTCGCCATGCCCACTATTTGGGTGTGTGAAGCTGCTGTTCTGGGTCCATGTCAAATTTCTGCAAGGCTGCTGCCATTGCTGGGCATGATAATATGTGGGTGGGTGTTACTTCCACACCAGGACAATTGTTACATGTTCTGTAGGTTCTTGTGCCATCTGGATGTCTTGTCATTCCATTTATAGTGTTTCGTTCTGAGTTTTGTTATAGTTTTTGTAATTCTTCTCTCAGAGGTTATTTCGCATATTTGATCTATTCTTATTGTTTGTTGAATTATTTTGTATTTTCAAAAGCATCAGCATCAAATAGTAACATTTATTCTTTCCTTTGGCCCAACCTTTCGAATTCCTTTACCAATTCAACTGCCATTTCATTACCTCCGATCCCAACAAGGGCAGGAATCAATTGTAGAATGCAGTTCTTCTCCAATGGTTCCAGTTGGGTAAGTAGCGAGTTTATTTTCTGCTTGAATTTAGTATTACCCTTCTGAATTGCTTCTAGTGCGGATCTGAAATCGCTCTATATTACAATTTCTTCTGCTTGATGATGGGATGATTGCTTTAGGCATCTATCAAGTGCTTTCCAGTTATCTGTCAAGTTTGACGAAATCTTTCCTGCTACTTTTTAGACTTTAATCTGTGTCCCATCTTGTATTATTTTTAAATCCGGCCCCTCCAATACTCAGGGTAAGGTCTGATGATCCATCTGTATAGACTGCATAAACCAAATTGTGTCAAGTCCTTACATCCGTCTTATAGCAAAGGTTCATTACGGAGCCTATTAGTCAGATTCAGTACTTTAAAGTAAATATTAGCGTTCTAAAGCTATATGGAGTTCAACGATTTTCAAATATAATATCATAATGAAGACAACCTAGAATTAAGATTATATTAAAATTAAAGGTATTTCAATATTGCCTATGAAATTTACAGAAATTTCCAAGAAATCTTGGAAATATTTTTAGAGGGTTAGAGGAATTATAGGTTAAAGGTTCAAATAATTAATTCAGTATTTAGAAACATTGTTAATATCAAACATTTTTAATACATAAAGAGTTATCATATGAAATTAATTTTTCCAAATTAAAAATATCAACATTTCAAAATATGAAGCATTGAAGTTAATTAAACGATACTTTCATTTTCCAAATACAATAATTTCATACTGACCTTAACTGCAATTACAAGTCTCTCAAATTAATTTCTAAGCAGTAAGGACACCATAAATAGAAACATAGAGAAAAGAGTAGCTTCGTTTAAATGGGATTTAAGATCTCAATTTTCCAAAAAATTATATGTTGATTCTGTATTTATTATTCAAATATATTATAATACATTTGAAAAGAATTTGAGACAATTTTTCACTGAAAATCCTTTATTTACCATTTGAATTAATTTATAAGAAACAAAACTTTAAAATAATAATAACATTAGAAAAATGGTAAAGAGAGAGAAAATATAAATAGATTCATTTTTAGACAGAGATTGGGTAGTAGATCAATCAGGACAGGAGCACATGGAGCCAAGATCTACCAGACTCTTGCCAACCAGTATTGGAGACACCACACAGGTGAAGAACATATTCCTAAAGGATCCATCTGGTTTCTGCTCCTTATAAATATACTGTAAAGCCTTTCTGTAGTTCCAGCCAGTTGTCTCGCAATTTGCAGTCAGTACCTGAAACACCATCATAATTTGTGGTTCTCAGAATATAATTAATGTAAAAAAATAGTACAAATGTAATATCGTACTGGGATAAAGTGCATTAAATATGAAAAAGGCATCTCCTTATCGTGCAACTATAAGTTGCTGATGGCTTTCGATAGATGGCGCAAGTCATCAGCAACTTCTAGTTGCACGATAAAGAGATGCCATTTTCATAATATATTTGGTAAATATAATTAGATTATAAGTCAAGAGAATATTCTCATAACATATAGATATGAAATGTAATATATAGTGATATTAACACCTTTGAACAAAAGGCAACAGTATTTGGATAATATCAAATTTCTTGAGCTAAAAATTATTGTTAATTGACGCTTATAGAAATATTCACATCACAATTTTATACTACAATTTATTAATTTATAACCTCAACTTTTAATTAAATAAGAAAGATTGAAGCATATTTAAAGCATATTGGTGACTTCTATTTAGTGAGATACACTCATATAAAATACTGCATTATGATAATCCTATTATCAATTATATGACCGATATAATAAACATTTCGGGCAGTTTCGCCCTTATACAAAATGAACAATAATGAACCTCACGCCTGTTGATTCACTGTAACTTGCCCTCGATTCAGATTTAATAGTATATAGGTAAATATTGAAAATAAAAATATATATCCTAACCGTGTCCACATGAGCTTCTCTAGATGTCCGAGCGCCTTCACAAGATGTTCAGTTATACCTACCGGAATATTTCCAGCAGCCTTACAATTATAGAATCGTTTCTCTGGATGAACCTAGATCTCTTTCGAATATATTACAAATGAATATTTTGTATTCATATAAGATAACCTCTTTTTATATGGAGAAATTAAAGAGCTATATCCTTTCCAGGAGCACGTGAGCTTTTATAGATAGCAGAGCGCCATCTAGTGGAACAGAAATAAAATAATCATTGATTTAGCCTGTTCCCTGATAATTTTCCAACCCATTTGCCAACGCTGCGAGGGCCAATAGCCCGAAGCCCGTTCGTGGATGGATTTTCTTGATTTATCAAGATATTGTGTTGGCCAAATATCAGGTATTAGGCTAAATCAACGTTTATTTGATTTCTGTTCAACTAGATGGCGTATCTATAAAAGCTAAAGTGCTCCTGGTCAGGATACGCCTTTTTATTTTAATACAAACATCTGATCTTTTTTATTATTTTTTTTTACACATATAAGAAATGTATGTGTTCGCGTTAATTACCTAGGTCAAATGCTATGAGCTGGGGTATAGCGATGATCCTTTTGAATGAGTTCTGTTAATTTGAATAAGAGAACTCTACACAATTGAACAAGGAATTTCTGATTTGATGATTCTTGAATAAAATTTACATGAATGAATTTAATTAGCCTAACATGAATTGATGGCTCGATTTAACTAGACTAATAAGTAAACTAAACTAAACAAAACACAAAATATATAGACAACACACTGGTGCCGAATCAATGAAAATATATACAGATTAAAATTGAACAATACATAATTAATTATATAAAACAATGAATTATATAAATTAACAATAAAGAATAGAATAACATCAAATAATAATATTTAACAACAATTTCTACAATAATTAACAATCAATAACAAGAATAAAACATACATTTTTAACCACACATACCCCCCCCGTTGGACAGCCAAGTCCACAAGATTAAAATTCATTCCTTGAATGGCAGAGGAGCTATCTTGGTGATGGGACGCTTGAAGACATTCTTTGGAGTTTTAAGGTCAACGACTCGCACGTGTCCGTCTGGTCCTTTATAGGTCTTGGTGATTCGCGCCAGAGGCCAATGGTGAGGAGGTGTGGAGTCTTGTTTGATGAGTACAGGCTGTCCAGATTGTATATCTTGATGAGTCTTATGCCACCTTGGACGTGCTTGTAACAGATTATGATAGTCTTGGGACCATTTATTCCAAAAACGATTCTTCATTGATTGAATGCATTTCCACCGGGAAATTTGACTTAAATCATCCACAACTTCATCTGGAATAGCTAGAAGAGGGGAACCTATAAAAAAATTTGAAGCAGTTAGTGCTTCATAAGTATCAAATTTGGAATCAAGGGGGAGAAGTGGTCTCGAATTCAAAATTGCTTCTATCTGAGTATGCAATGTGTAAAATTCTTCAAAGAATGGCCGACTTCGTTACTTTGATTAAATGACTTTTAAAAGATTCAATACCTGCCTCCCAAAGTCCATCAAAATGGGAAGCAGAGGGAGGAATAAAATGCCACCTAATCAAGACAAACAGAAATTTTGAATATTTAACTCCCGTTAAAATCCAACAAAACTCTATTGGCCAATTTGAAATTTGTATCATTATCACTGAAAATATCTGAAGGCAAGCCGCGTCTCGAGGTAAATCTCCTAAGAGTAGCTATAAATGCTTCTGCATTGAGATCAGAAACCACCTCAAGATGTATTGCATTGGTGGTGAAACAAATGAATAAAACAATATAAGTTTTAAACAGTATTTTTGATATTTTTAACATTGGCTTAGTAATGATAGGGCTCACCAAATCTACTCCGACTCGTTGGAAAGGCCGGGATGGCACCACCCAAGTGGCAATTCACCTATAATTTGAGTCACGACCTTGGAACGATGCTTAAAACAGGTAATACACTGATTCAGAACTCTCTTCACTGCAGCTTTACAAGAAATAATCCAATACTTCTGAGAAATCATAGATAATGTTGTTTGTATACCCGAATGTAGAGATTGCTTATGATAATGTTCGACAATCAAATCTGTACAATGATGTCTTTTTGGTAGGATTATAGTCAAGATTTGAATGTTGAAGTCTTCCTCCAACTCTAAGAATTCCATCAGCATCAAGGAAAGGATTTAGAAACCTGAGATGGCTTTTCCCCGACACAGAGCCCTTATTTCGAAGCCACCCAATATCCTGAGTAAATTCTTGATTTTGAGTTAATACGATGATTTTAACCGTTGAATTATGAATTTCTGAGGCTGATAGGAATCGATTTAACGATTTATTAGTTGATTTACAATTTGAAATGAATCTCAAACAAAATGCCATTATAGCAACTGTTTTTATCCAAGATGAGTATTTCAGAAGTAATTCGGGCATAGGTCCCACTATAGAGTAATAGACCAAGATTGTCGACCTCTCCTCAATCAATTTTTCCGGAGAGAGAGTTCATCTGAGGGAGGCAAATCAATGTAAGAATTAACCAATGGGTCCTGCAACCAATGTGGTCCCTGCCACTATAACTGGTTATCAACCAATTGTGCAGGAGTTAGTCCTCTTGTAGCCAAGTCTGCAGGGTTTTCCGAACCTGGTACATGGAACCATGAATGGAATGGTGTCTTTCTCTGAATAGCTGAAACTCTATTAGCAACAAAAGTCGTCCATCTTTTAGATTCTGATTTTATCCAATTAAAAGCAATGGTAGAGTCGCTCAACAAGAAAATTTGATCAAAATGCAAACTCAATGACTCTTTCACCGCAACAAATAAATTTGCTGAGAGCGAAGCTGAACACAGTTCTAAGCGGGACAAAGATAAGACCTTGATTGGAGCAACCTTTGTTTTAGATTAAATTAAATATTTATTAACTGATCCATCATGCTTACAAGATTTTACATAAATAACAGCTGCATAGGCCTTTTCCGAATAATCACAAAATCCATTTAATTCTAGAGTGAGAATAGAATTTCGGCAAGGAATATACCTCGGGATTGAAATTTTGTTCAATTGATTAATATCTTCCTCAATGCCTGTCCATTGCCATTGAATGCACTCAGGTAATCTCTCATCCCAGTTGCATCCCTTGGCCCAGAGTTTTTGCAGCATGATTTTAAAAATGATAACCAAAGGAGCCATCCAGCCCAAAGGATCGAGATTCTGGCAATCAATGATAGAAGCGACCGTTTAGAATATAGCTGAATATCAGGGGGCTTCACTCTGATGGTAAATGAGTCTAAGCTCGGATCCCTCAAAATGCCCAATAATTTAACTGACGGGAGATCCTTGAAATCAAAGGATTGTTTAATTCCCTTTATATCTTTAGGTAGGAAGTCAAGTATTTTTTAACTGTTATAAACACATTTCCTAATGGGAAAACCTACTTCAACTAACAAAGCAATGATCTGTCGAATCAAAACGTGTGCCTCTTCTACAGTATCTGCTCCTGTAAGAAGGTCATCGACATAAAAATCTCTCTTCACGAAGCAGCAGGATAATTCATCACTTCGTCATCCGCCAACTGATGCAACGTTCGAATGGCCAAATATGGAGCGTATGCTGTTCCATAAGTGATTGTTGTTAACTTATATTCTTGAATAGCATCTGATGGTGAATCACACGACAAGACTCTCTGATAGTCACTATCATCAGGATGAATCAATATTTGCCCGTACATCTTCACAATATCTGCAGATAGTGCAACAAAAAAGGTCCGAAACCTCAATAGAATGTCAAAGATGTCTGTTTGTAATTTAGGACCTATATTTAAGACTTTATTCAAAGAGGGACTATCATCAGAGCAAGCTGAGGCATCAAAGACTACTCTGAGATTAGTGGTAGTACTCTCCTCTTTAGGCACACAATGATGTGGCATATAATAGACCTGGGACGGGGATTTAGGAATATCTACAGCTGAGATAATTTGCATATGATTTAGCGATGAATATTCCTTGATAAAAGGTTTATACCGACTATAAAGTTGGTCACTTTTCAATAACTTATTTTCAAGAGAAATAAATCTCCTTAAAGCAACTCTTTTCGAATACCCGAAATTCGGAGTAACCCTAAAGGGTAATCTTACTTGATACCTCCCCGTTGTAGTCCTTAAAACATTAGTTTTAAAGTGTTGTTCACAATCTATTTCTTCTTTGGTTAGGATAGGTTGGGTACATGGCGGAATAGAGTCCAACTCCCAGAACTTTCCGAGTTGATTATCTATAGAGGTAGCACAGAATGTCAGAACACTATGATGCAATGAACCATCTGATTGTTGAGCCATGAGTTTGCCAGAGAGAAGCCAACCCAACTTCGAATTACATGCTGTTGGAACCCTCTCGTTTTGAAACCTAACTTGTCCTGTATACAAACTTGGGGCAATATCAGCTGCAATGATTATATCAATGGGAGCGGGCTTGTCAAAGGTTAGATCCGCCAGCCTGTGGCCAACCAGGTGAGGCCACCGACTCCCCTCCATTACAAAGTTTGGTAGGTTCCATGTAATTTAATTTAAGATTAAGGCCTTAGCGGTGAATAACACGTTTGAATAGTGAGGAGAAAAAGTGATATCCACCTCTTTGGTTGTTTGGTTGTGTTAAAAATGTATGTTTAATTTTTGTTATTAATTGTTAATTATTGTAGAAATTGTTATTAAATATTATTTTTACTGCATTATAAGTTATTTTGAATTTATCCGCAATATCCAAGCTTTTATATTTTGCTAATTTTAAGACCTGACTACCGAGATTCAACTTTAAAGTATGTAGATTTTCTTTCGTCTGATTCAATACATACAAATCACTGGTCAACAATTGAGATTCTACATCTTCTTTTAACAAATCTATTTTAACCAAATACTGCTCAAAAATAACAATTTCTGCCTCTATATTAAAAATAATACTATTACAAAATACACAGACAGAAATTGTATGGATCCTACCTTAAAACTCAAAATGAATAAACAGTGCAGATGGCGGTTGGGTTGACTCGGAAAGGATGGGCTGACTTGGCCTTTGGAGGAATTATCGGGAATTGAATTCGAAATGGCCGCTGGCTTACTTTAGGTGAACTTGTCGAAATCTATGTAGATTTGTAGATTTCTTTTTTGATCGTAGTTTCCCCGCAGAGTTGTAGCCTCCCTGTCGAGCCGTGGATTCTCTGCAGAGCCGTAGATTCCTTGACTTGAATAATTCCCTTTCGAGTTGTAGAGTGCCTCACACGGGTAACCAAAATATGTTCGCGTTAATTACCTAGGTCAAATGCTATGAGCTGGGGTATAGCGATGATCCTATTGAATGAGTTCTGTTAACTTGAATAAGGGAACAAATACATGAATGAATTTGATTAGCCTAACATGAATTGATGGCTCGATTTAACTAGACTAATGAGTAAACTAAGCAAAACACAAATATATAGACAACACACTGTTGCCGAATCAATGAAAATATATACAGATTAAAATAAAATAATAAAGAATTAATTATGTGAAACAATGAATCATATAAATTACCAATAAAGAATAGAATAACAACAATGAATAATATTTAACAACAATTTCTACAACAATCAACAATTAATAACAATAATAAAACATACATTTTTAACCAAACAGTATGAAAATACTTTCTTTAAATCTATAAGTGTGTGGTTTTAATCGTAGGAGAATACCTGGATGGCAGTGGTAGAAGTGAAAAGAGTGTCAAAGCTTCCATCACTGTTCTGTAAGGTCTTGAAGAAGGCAATGGCCTTGGTCAGAGCAGAATCAATCTCGGACGTGGATTTGTCTCTTTTTTTCAGGCAGGTCAGAACTAGAGCAGCGTAGCCCTTGGTGACTAAACACATTTTTGTTATGAAAATACTACTTGAAAAATAATAAAATTAATTAGTTCTATGTAACCAGATATTTCACTCATTTATTTTCAAACAAGATAGAACATATCATAATGACTTTAGATATGAATTGTAAATTAAATTAGTAAAATTGAGTATTGTTATTTTCTAAAATAGACTTATGGTTTCTGTGGGTTTTTTTCTTTTCATATATCGATCTAATACACTCATGGACAAAACTTTAAAAAAGTAAAACCGCTAATCGTCTGTTTTTTTTTAAGGCGACAGAGCCAATTTTTGTTCACACTTAGTTATCTCCTGTGTCCCCAATAAAAGTCACTGTATATCAAATATCTTTCAGAGGTATTGCATGGGTCTCGTATGCTAAAAGGTACAAAATCTTTAGGATTTTAGTCCATGAGTGTATCATCTATTTGAAATTAGTTTATAATGTTTTAAGACTATTCAAACTTTATCTTATTATTGATTTATATCAATATTAATGTATCACACAGTAATTACCTATTGCCTTTTCTTAAGTTCAAAGGCTTTTTGGTGTATAAATTTACATTTTTCTTTTAGCTTATTCCATAATATTTAGGTAACCTATTTTTATATTAAATTAAATAAAGCCAACCGCGTTCGGCATTTAGGCTTAAAATGATCATGTTAGCAGTCAGGATATGCATTTTTTGTTTTTAATATCAACTCCTTCTTATTTTGTTCTCTTAATTCCACATGATGAGCCTATATGCACAAAATTATACTTAAAAATTCATTTATTATTTTCTCAGTAAGTTTCTTGGACCAAAGTTTTGTCTTTGATATATAGCCTATACCATACTGATGAGGCCCAACAACCCAATATGCGTACGTGGTTGACTTTTCTTGAATAATCAAGATAATAGGTTGGCCACATATCATGAAAAAAGTTAAATCAACTTTCAATAGATTTTTGTTCAACTTCTGCTGTTATTTCTTTATTTAAATCCATAACTGCATGTCGAGCTTTCAATCCCAAATTATTACCGTTTGGGTCTGTTTCGTCAAAATATTTCGCCGTGTCCTTTTCAAATAATCTAGATTTGAGAAAAGTTTTCTGTGCATTTTCGGGAAAGTTTAGCAAGGCGTCTAAAATACTTCTATACCCGTAATTATTTTGCGATACGATTTGCTTTTCGTTTAAAAAAACTTCTACATTCTCAAAAGCCTTATTCAGGAGATAATTTATAGGTCCGACTTTATCCGTGGCGGCTAAGGCGCTTCCATCTCTCTTCGAAATTTTAACCGCGAGTTGTAAGAAAATGAACGACGGGTCGATGTAGTGCTCAAACGTGCCCGGAATATAGAATTCGATTGGACCGTCCGATAGAGTCGCTATAGGATGGACTTCTTCAAAATCGGAGTTTTCTATAGCTACTTGAATCGGTAAACCCGAAAATAAGTCCAGCTCGGATTTAAGACACAGAGGTTCCATCATTCAAATATGTCCCTGTTCTGCTTTCTTCTTCGTTTACGTACGATTTTTATACGTTTGCCCTCTCCGCTTTGAAATCGTTTGAGAGCGTCGTCTTTTATATCCCTTCCAGTTTCAAATATTCGCTTTTTTATACTCTGCTTGAAATTTTCTCCGCCGCAGACATCTCCCGCTACTTTAGAAGCGGTGGATAAAAGTTTTTTTGCCAAAGTATTTCCCCGCGCGTTTCAAAACGGGCGTTCCAGTTCGAAAAATATTTCCGAACCATCCCCTTCCGGCCTGTGTGGCGTAATAATATGGAATATTACCACCCTGTTGCAGCGCGTAATACTGACAGCATGTATGCGGGTCGATAGAGCGATGTTTATGCATCGTCATCTCGTTTGAAATGCAAAGTCACGCTGACGCTCTCGCCTAAGAATAATACAAAATCGCCGTAGCGGTCTCTTATATTTATTTCGATCGTCTGAAACTCGCTCTTATTAACGGGTTTATAGAACATAGTTTCAAAGTTTACGCTACCTTTGTCTCGAGGAAGAAATACGTGCCGAAGAAGTGGCGAAGCCGAATCTCCCACAATACCAAACTTACATATATCGGAGTAAACAAAAACCGATTGTATATTCTTATCCCTTCGCTCTCGAATGATCGGCTCGGTCGATATTGTCTTTTGTTCTTCAATCAAGATCCCTAATGGTAATAAAGTTGTTGCTTCGGGGAATTTGAGATAATTATATAAATTCCTAGAAATGATCAATTTTTGATTAGGAGGTAAATTCAAAGTTGAAATGCCATTCCGAAAATCGAACTGTCCGTGGTTTTTAATGTTGTGACTCCACAATAATTTGACGATATCCTCGTTAAATTTGTCGAGGGCGATTAGCGGATCGGTCGCTTGATATTCGAATTGATGAGACAAAAGCGTGTCACCCTGGTCGTTCGAAACGATGTAATAAAAATTAAAATGTTACTTTTCTTTGACAATTCTATCAAATCTTAATTCGGCAAGGGCGACGAGCCAGTTTCCCTCGAGTCTGATACAATGGGGCAAACGCGTTGTATAATTTGAATGCGTATTATTTGGAAAATAATCCAAACTCGAATCCGAAGGTAGGGTCACATAGAATTCCTTCGTAGATCTGTAACCCATGAATTAAATCGATCCGAAAAGCCTTTAAAACTGACAAAATATTTTTTCGTCTTACCCTTCCCTTTTGTTTTGATAATGCAATATTTAGGCCAGAAATCCTCGTCTATCTTATGTACTCGTTGTAATTCGAAATCGTAAAAACTTCCTTTAATTAACTCGTTTTTCAAATCGCGCAATATATAGGTTGCCGGAACAGTATTCTTGCGATCGGAAATGACGTAAACCTCGTCGCTCCAACCCGGAAGATAGCTTTTGCGGAAAGTTCTTCTAAGTTTAGATATCCTTACTCTATCTCCGACCTCGAACTTGAAACGTTTGGCGGTAGAAGGTGGATACAAACGATTAAATATTTCATCCCTCATGAAAGGAGTCACATCATCGGGGGCGACCTTTGTAACTCGATTTACAGTTTTATTATAGCTTTTAATTAAATCCGGCAAAGCGTCTATATATTTGTAACTCCCCCTTCGAGTAAATAACCGCCACATTTTTCCTTTAAGCGTTCGATTGAATCTCTCCACATTAGCGGATTTCTTATCGCTGTACGAATGATAATGTTTGATATTATATTTTTTGAATAATGTCTGCACAGGCTTATTGAAAAATTCGGTGCCCTCGTCCGTTTACAAGAGTTTGGGAACGACTTTTTCCTTCGAAAAAAGGTTTTTGAAGGCCTTTACAATTTCGGTAGAATTTTTGTTTGATAGGAATGGCGTAGGCTCGCTTGGAAAAAACATCGACAATAGTTAGAATGTAACGATAACCTTTGTTAAATTTTGAAAATGTAATCATGTCCACCAAGTCGCCTTGCCATAGTTCATTGATATCTAAGGCGATAATTTTTCGTCGTTTGAAATTTAACTTAACGGGTTTATGAAGGGTGTAAACGTCCAGTGTTTCCAACCATTTCTGCGCAGATTTTTTCGATATTTTAGCGCTCTTAGCCAATTGATCGATTCCGCCAAAACTTCCCGGGTCTTCCGCGTTGTAATACACTTCGGACAGAGTTTGATCGAGGAAGCGATGCTGTGTGGAAGAGACTTTTGAAAATCGCTCAACATGGATTCTACTATTTGTAAACGTTCTGGAGCGAGGGGAAAATCATTGTGCGAATCGTGGAGGTGTTCGGGATAGCAAAGATCAACGACAAATATATAGCCGATCGGACTGTCGTCCTGGAGAGCTAAAATATCGATTTGGTTGCATTCTTCTGAAGTCAGCCACCGAAACCTACCAGTTGGAAGAGGTTGACACATACTCCATCCGTATAAATTATTGCAATCTGTGTAAAAAAGGTATGATGTATCATTACTTGAGTCAAATTCATTTCCCATAAAAGGATTGTTTGCTTTGGCATATCGCTTTGATATCATGGAGACCCCTCCACGAATTTTCTCGCACGTCAGATACATGTCAGGATCACTGATTAGATCTAACGAAACATTTGTCATTTTTAGTGCTGCGTCAAGAGAGAGAGAGACGGTGAAGACAAATTTAAAATTGGGTCCAGCTGATAGTGTCTTAGACAGAGGTCTCTGAAATATTGAAAAATATAGGCTAGAAGAGCCACGTCGCCAATTAAATATATATCGTGGTAGTCTCCGAGCGTTGTACAGTTAAGTTCCTCCCATACTTGTTGCGCGAAAGCGTACGATTCGTTGGAGCAGGATTCATTTAAAAGTTTGCTGGAACAATATTCAATAGGAGGGAGGCTTGTTTCTGAAAATTTTGAACTATCCGTCATGTATTCGTAAGGATAGACACCTTTACAACGAAGCAGATCGGTCTGGTACGGAAAACATTGGGAAAGAACCTTGAACCCATCTTGCGGTTAATTTGAACTAAGAGTATTTAACGATGCGGATAGAAATTGGAATGAATCCAAAAATATGACATCATCTACCAGAATGACCGAATATTTTTCTATATTCATAGGAATAATTGTAACATGTTTATGAGGCACATGACGGAGAGCTTTGATTAAAAAATGGTTGTCGTAGTTCTTTGCTCCGTGTAATAAGCATCGAAATTTTGAATTATTGTGGTAATTTAAATTACAGATCTTGTGGGCGGCCCCTCTATACCGACCACTCCAATGACAATGATCGATTACTTTTGTCTTAGTGTCCAATTGTTTTTTTACAGATGTGGCAAGTTTGCTCGTTTAGAAAGTCAATTTTTTGTTGCTCGTTCATATCGACGGAAGGATAATTTCTGAGGCGTTCTTTTAGCTTTGAAACTGTTGAGAATAAACTTAACAAGAACTTTTCCGCCGGATTCTCGCCGCGATAAATTTCTTTGTGGACGATATTTGACTCCGGATCTACCACGATATAGCAATACGAACACGGTACGTGGACAGAGTATTTGGAAGGGTCGGGGTTGGGCTGTAAAATGGCTTCGAAATCTGCGTATATAGCGAAGATCTGCTTAAAATTATTGGAAAATTTGGAAAATGAAAGCTTAGAACCTTCTTTTGGATATTTGACACGTTGAGCTCCGTGAACCCTACATGTTTTTTCATGCTCCATTACCAATTCTTTTGATTTGAAAGAATACAGACAATAGTGACAAACGTAGAGCGATTTTGAGTCAAAAAGACGATTGAAGTGCCTAATCAGAAAATAATGGCTTTTATATATAAATAAATTTATTTCTTTGCTATCCACATTTTCGGAAAGCTGGAGGGGGAAGATTTCTTTTTCCTCTACACTATAAACATTGATCGCGAGAGAATTTAGCTCCTCAAAATGTTTAATGCGTTCGCGTGGCATTGGAGCTGGTATAACGCCTTTGAGATTAGAAAGAAAAGGTTCGTAGTGCTTAGAACGGTCAGGATTGCTAGATACTGGGTATAAGGCGGCAAGGATAGAGTAATAAAAACACATGTCATCGGGTGCATTTATGTTAAGTAGTGCCCTTCTATTCGCGATAAAAGCCGGTGGTTTAACACCTTGACACCCAGCATACATCGGCGTATATCTACCTATATTTAAATTAATTTCTAATAAGTTTGAAAATATAAAAGATGACCCCTCTTTATTGTATGTTAATAGTCTATTGTAAATTTGGCTTAGGGATTCTTTAACTAACCTATTCAACATTGATGGGGTAAACACACGCTGACACTTGGAAACAAAATGGGCTCGCCTACCTGAAGCATCATTTGTCTTGATAAGTTCCACTTCCGTTTGTAGAAAAAATCGGATGGTCTTATGTCGCTGCAAGGCCTGTTGCAGAATGTCGATGATATCTGCTTCGAAGCTGTCGAATTTTTCCTCTAGGCTGAAAACATAAATATATTAAGTATATAATTTATAATAAATATTCCTTCTTCTTACCTCGAAAAATGAAATTCCGCCTCTAGAATCCTGCTTAATGTGAGGTCGTCGACTGTGGGAGCGTTGTCGAGCCCACCCTGCTCGGGAATTCCGAGCACTTGCTCTATATCTAGTGGTGAGAGGTGAGAAAGTTCGCCTGGCATACACACATCCTGTGGTGATCCAAGAACATGTATCAAATCGTCCGCTGAAAGTTCTTCCATACAGACATCTCCCGATGGTCCGAGAACTTGTTCCAATTCACAAGAGAGGTCTGGAAGTTCATCTTCTATACCTTCGGTCGAGCGGAAAGACCACCTTTCTAGATAGCCATTGAGCGCACTTGCCTCCAAGCGTAGACACCTAAAAAATAATAATAATAAATATATATATATCAGGTTAATTCCATTCCAAATGAAAAAAACATTAGCGTATTGGTTAACTCCATTGCTCTAATGTTTTTTTTTTTTTTTTGTTTTGCTAGGTTCAAATCTCATTGAAATATTTTTTTTAATTACCTAGTAAAGTTTTTCTGATTATGAGAAAAACACATTCAATAAAACAAGAAACAAAACTTACCTCATGTTGGAAAAATTTAAATCCGAAACTGCTTGGTCCAGCTGATAGAAATTTAACACCGTCACTTGCTCCAAAAACCAAAAGGTGAAACTGCTTTTCATAATGGAAGGGGAAGGAGTTTTCTTGTCGTCAGCATGTGGGCGGATTTTTTATACTCGCTTTTTGTCGTCATCATGTGGGTGAAAATTTACAATAGTAAAGCTAGGACATTTAAAAATATACACTTTTTTAAAACATATTTGTGGCACATATTTCCATAAATATTAAATTAGTTGGTAAAAGATATGACAGATTTTTTTTAATGAGCACACACTTTTTTTTTGTTTTTAACATGAACATTATTACATTTTAAACACAATTATGTTCATATAATAATGCATTACATTTTAAACACAAATATGTTCATATATAAATGCAAATTATGTATATATAAGTGTTCATAAAGTCCTTCTATACATTTTTCCTCTAAGTGTCGTTGTCTTCTTCGTGATTGCAAGCCTGGATTTGCAAGACCGAATTGCAAGCTTGGGAATAAGCTTCGATTATTTTTTCAAATAATTATTTTGAATAAAACCATGCATCACCTTAACACTCAGGTGTGTGCATAAAATCGTCCAAATAATCTTCAATAAAATTTCCACTTTCGTCATACATTTGAAATAAATGTTTTTTTAAAAACCTATTAAAATAGGAAACTTTTCTTTCTTCTTCTTTAGTAGAATATTCGAATGAAATAGGGAATTCATAAATTACATCTACAAATTGATTCTTTTTAATGAAAGACCTTTCTCCAAAATTGTTTCAATAACTTCTTTAACTAAATTAGGCAAAATCTTTACTTCCATGTTGCTGTCACTCTGTATGAAAGCTGACAATATGAGAAAATATCGGCCTATATATATATGACTCTGACATTACGTCATATACTTGTAACATGATTCCACGACACGACGCGCTGCAATTTAAAAGTGGTATTTAAAGTTTATTACGTCCATCAAATTGAGCCAGATCAAAGGTCAAATATGACGTAGGGCAATTAAAGGGAATTATTACGGTCTTCGAACCGAGCCATAAGGAATGGTCAACTATGACGTAGGGCAATTAAAGTGAATTGGGAATCCTTAGGGCAATTAAAGTGAATTATTACGGCCTTCGAACCGAGCCATAAGATGGCAAAGAAAGATCGCTTACGTTCAGGCACCGCCAAGAAATTTCCAGCTATTCAACGCACAAATATGACGTAGGGCAATTAAAGTGAATTGGGAATGCACTTATATTCACTACTAACGAAGATACGCAACAGCCAATTGCAAAAATTGAACAAATGGAGTAACAAACCCCTAATCCAAAGCACAACCAATGACAATGTGATCAATTTATCGAAACAATCCATTCCTCCAGAAGCCATATCTCTACTATCCAAAGGCATCAACTTTGTTCCTTCCCAGAAACTCGATATCCCTAGAACAATTGCATCAATAGAGACCTCAATCAAAAACCTTGCAGATTCAAACAAGGAAAAGATCCGAACAGAAGTCATTCCTATTCTGAAAAATCTGACACGCCAGATCAAGACCAATATAAATCATGAGGAAAGAAAAGCCATCAGTTTCCTAAAACAAAATAATAATATTATAATTTCTCCTTCAGACAAAGGTAAAAACACAGTGATAATGGATATAGCAGACTATGACAGCAAAATACAGCAATTACTTCAAGACAAAGAAATATAAGAACTCTTAACTATTAATCCTCTACAGAATATCATAAAATATTTCAACAGAAATTTGAATAGAATAAAACGCACCCAAAATTAGATAACAAAGTTGTTGAAAAGATCAGAGCATCAAAACGTGATCTACCAATATTCTATGGTTTACCGAAAATTCATAAACCCAATAACCCACTTCGTCCTATAGTCTCTTACACCGGTTCACCAATCTATCCGTTAGCTAAATATCTCTCAACAATAATATCGCCGTTTCAGAAATTTCTCCCCCACACCGTTCAGAACGCCACATCAGTGGTAGAGGTTATGCAAGGAATAGCGATACCCCAAAATTACCACATGGTTTCATTTTATGTTGAATCTTTATACACGTCTATCCCACATAAAGAAGCCATTAGTGAAATTTCAAAATTTATAGACACCAATCCACAACTTAATTCAACGATTTCCAAAGAAGCACTTGAATACTTACTCGATCTATGTTTATCCTTCAGTTATTTCAGTTACAAAAACCAGTATTATAAACAGATTAAAGGCCTTCCAATGGGCAATCCAATTTCTTCTGCCCTCGCCAATATTTATAGGAATCATATTGACAATATTATCATTGCAACCAAACATCTCATAATAATAGCCTGGAAACGATATATTGATGACATAATTTGCATCAGTGAAAATAGCAACCTCGACAATATTCTAACCTTCCTCAACAGTTTAAAGCCATTTTTAACTTTTACATACGAAATAGAAAATAACAGCTCTTTAGCATTCTTAGACATCGAGCTCACCAGAATAAATAGCTATATAGAAACCAGTATATATAGAAAACCAACGCATAAAGGCAAATATCTCAATTTTAATTCATTTAGCCCCATTAATCATAAAATATCCGTTATAAAAACACTTTCTAAAATAATTTCCACCCACTGATCCTCAAATTTTAAAAATATTAAATCTGACCAAAACATATTTTACAATGAGATGAAAAATAATGAATATCCTCCAAGTTTCATCAAGAAACATATATATAAGGCCACCAACAATCCCACAAACAATAGTGAAGAATCGAATAAATACTGTGCACTGCCATCCAATTATGGCATTGAAAGAATAACAAGAATACTTAAAAATTACAATATCAAAACCCGTTACAAAACCACAGAAAATCTGAAAGAAATTCTAAGCAATCCCAACACTAAACATAATAGCAATCATGAATTTAAATCAAATATAGTATATCGCATTCCATGCAAATCATGCTCAGCAACCTACATAGGAGAAACAGGTAAAACTCTTGAAGAAAGAGTAAATCAACACAAAACAGCTTTTAAAAATCATAGCCCATTATCACTTCTAGTAGATCACGCACTCAAACAGGACCATATACCAAATTTTGAAAATACAGATATTATATACAACAACATTCAGGATAAACACTCAAGACTATTTTTAGAAAGTTGGACCTCAATGAAAGATACCAACAGTATTATAGAAAAATTGACATCCCTCCGTTATATTTACAGTTCAAATCGATTTAAAAAATATTTTCTTATTCTTATACTTATTATGAATCATGTATATAGTCTATTATTATTATTTATTTAAGTAACCCAGGTTCCTGGAGCGTACAGAAGTCGCCAACTACCCGTATAGTCTATTATTATTGATATTTGTATGTATATATTTAAATTTTAGCCCAAGAGTTGTAAATATTTTATATATCGTCGCGTGAAGACATCGCGTGATCATCCGAAGCAGTTTAAAAACAAGAAACGCCCTGATGAAGTTAGGCGTATAGCCTATTGAAATATTGGCATTTTATATTAAATAAAATGTTTGTTTTATTTTAGATCCAAAATATGCCCTTTAATTAATATATATATATATATATATAGATGGCGCTCTGCCTTCTGTAAAGCACATGTGCTCCTGGTCAGGATATGCCATTTTTAATATATATATATATATATATAAATATAAGTTGTGTTATAGAGTTCTACTGTTAAAGTCCCTGTTTGTTTTGAATTAACTTGTCACTGGTTTAACTAAGAAAATTATTATTTTTTCAATAACTTATATCATTACAGTAAGGCCAGTATATATAATATTTGTTTATATTTAAAAGAAACACATTGCCAATAAGTTTATTTGTACAAAGTTTTAACAATAGATGGCAATTAAATTTATAATTAAAAATTTTGGAATATAAACAATTCGACCTATGCCTTATTAAAATTAATAAGAATATAATTGAGTGAGATGATTGTTCATGTAATAACCATTATATGAATTTATAAATATTATTCTTATTTATTATCATTTACAAAGCACGCGATATCCGTCTTGGATATTTGCATGCATAAACAAGTTTGGGAGCTTTTACAGTAATTATTAAAATGATATCAGTTATTATAATAGAAATTATTAACAAATTTGTCAGTTAGTTAACGATTTAATTACCCTATAATGAATATTAGTGAACTTAACAGTTAAGAACAGAAATTTAGAGCTATTTACAGCATATAAATATTTACCATTTATTACAGCCCAGGCTATATATTACTAAAAAACATTCTACAAAATCTATTAAAATTTATATACATATATCTATTATTAACTATTTGGTTTAGACAATTTATATTTATTTGATTTTTGACTCTCAAGTCCTCTACAAGTCGACAGTCCGTTAGAATATGTACAGGATTTTCTTCTTCTGCACCACATGAGCATTTAGGCGAATCCGTCTTTCTGACCTTGTACAAATATGATCTAAAGTTACCGTGTCCAGTAAAAAATTGAACGTTGTAAAAACTTGGCTTGACATATTTGGGTATTTGGGAATCAGTAAAGAAGGACTTGAAAATGGTGTTAGTCTTCTCATAGTATTTCTGCAATTTTTCCCTTATATAATTAGAAATTATATTCCTACTTGAAGAGTCAAATCGATTGTAATTTATTTCGGTTTTCAGCATGTTAGATTCAATATATTCAGTAAGTTTGGGGACTTGTGCAAGTATGTGTGTACAATCCGATGATGTTGTACTGTAGGCTTGTATACAATGTTTTAAATAATTATATTGAAGAGAATTTAGTTTGTCCTTAGACATTTTGTTTATGAATGGATACCATATTGGATAACCGTATGTAATTGTACTTCGATATAATGTCTTATACAGTATCAGTCTTCGTCTAAAGTCTAGACCCCATGCTTTCTTTGTCAGGCCAAATAGGTATCCACTAGCTCTAGTTACTTTTATGATCGTTTCATTAACGTGAGGCGTAAAGTCCAGTTTGCTTCTGACTCGGTGATTTTTAATAGTCACTCCTAGGATCTTAAGTTCTTCAACCGGTTTAATTAACTTGCTACCTGAGTCTATTATATCGCTATTGCATTTATATAAATATAATATTTTTGTTTTTTCATCTGACGATTTTAATTTACGACTTTCACACCACTCATTGATTTTTCATAATACGTTATCGATTGTCTTTCTTAGTTGTTCAAGAGTTTTATTCCAACATATTAACGTAATATCATCTGCATATCCTATTGTTTCACAGTTATCATCCAGATTATTATTCAGTATCTCATTAATAAGAATATTCCATAATGTGGGAGACAGTGGTCCTCCCTGTGGACATCCTTTACTTAGTTTCTTATTAATTTCAGTTTAGGAATATCTAAATCTTATTATTCTATTATCAAAGTATGATTGTAGAAGTTTCATCATTGAAGCCTGCACACCATCTTCATCTAGTCTTTTCATCAAGGCCGGCCACCATGCATTATCAAACGCTGCACTAATATCCACTGCAATTATTGCTGCATATTCTCTTGTTTTATGTTCTAACGCAATTTTTATTATTTCAATTAGTGCAGTAATAGTAGATTTCGATCTTCTAAAGCCATGTTGTCTATCACTTAGCAATTAAAATCTTCATAATATTTTATTATTCTATTATTAATTATTTTTTCAAATATTTTAGAAATGTTGGAATTAAGACATAAAGGTCTATAATTTTTGTAGTTATTAAAATCTGTTTTTCCAGGTTTCGGAATAATTATTGCCTCTGCTCTTTTCCATTCAGCAGGATAGTATTGTAGGTCTAAACATTTTTGAAATAGTTTCACCAATATAGGAGCTATAAATTGTTTAGTGTGCCTTATCATGTTGTTAGAGATGTTGTCTATTCCGGGAGATTTCTTTGGATTTAATTTGTCAATTAAGTCGTTAACTTCAGTAATCATAACCATCGGTTTTTCTTTATTGAGTAGTTTTAAATTATAATTTCTTTTTTATACTTTTATGGGTGTTTGTATCTTCTTCACATTTATCATCTGGAAATAAGTTGTTTAATAATTCCTCACCCTTCTGCAAACATTCCATGTCAGTATTACCCTCCAAAATTTGCATATTTCTCTTCCGATTAGATCCACTTTTGATGTTTTTATACACCTTATATAAGTTTCCATAAGGGTTGTTCGATTTGTTTTCCTCCAGAAAAATTCTCCAGGATGCTTTCCTAGCTTTTTCTATTTCCCTTAAATACTTATTTCGTATGCTTTTATAGTATTGTTTAATATGATTAGGACAATTTTTGTTTCTAGAGTAACAGTTTCTAAGATAATGACAGTGATCCTTTAGAAGCTGTAAATTCGTATTCCACCACTTATTACTAATATTATTTTTTGTTGTCATATTATTATTTACTTTAAGTGAAGTATATGCTGCCTCAATCAGTATGTTCGTAAGTTCTTTTACCGTTTGATCGATCATTTCTGGTGTATCCACAAATATCTAATAAGTTTTCAATTTTTTTCTCGTTCAGCACTGTTAATTCTCTGACTAAAACTTAACCAGTTCGCATTTTTCTCATTAAATTTCCAAGTGGAATAATATTTTTCTGTACTAAATTGTTAGTTTGTATGTATTTCAAAAGATATAGCTACACGATCTGAAATTTGCGATATCTGCTGTGTCTTCCAATTTCTGATCGCCGCAATTGCCTGTTTATTCGTTAGTGTGAGATCAATCACCCTTGCATCACGACACGTGAAAGTTTTATTATTATGGATAATTAAGTTTATTTCGTCTATGATAGGGTTCAGTCTGTGTCCATTATAATTTTTCCTGATGTCATACCATAACGGAGCTCTGGCATTGAAATCGCCGCAGATTATCACCGGTATATGTAAGTTTGTATTAATTAACTTCCTCATAAACTCCTCGTGCTCATTTTTCATTGAATTCGGATGTATATAAATGTTCGAAAGATATATTTTCTTACTTTTTGTTTGTATGGTTATAGTTGTAGCGAATGAGTTAATGAATTCTGTACTTAATTGAATTTTTAAGCTGCTATTTCTTACAATTATTGCCGTATTTATATTGGGACTGTTCATCAATTGATATTTTGTACAAGGTCCTGGAAATATTACATCCTCTTTGATTATATAAGGTTCTTGTATCATTACTATATCTGCATTTCTAATTTCATCAGATTCACAAAGCTCATTTATGCAATTTTTGCTTTTTCTGGTATTTTGTTGAATAATTTTAATATACATTAAGGACTCAATAAATTTAGTTTACACTTTCTTCTGAGCCTGTTGTGTAATCTGTTCGCTGAATCATCAGGCTGATTTGTTTATTGTAAATTGGACAGTCCTTAGAATTTGGTTTGTGATCAAGATTGTTATTTTTAAAATATGGGTGTTTGACGCGGTTGCAACACTTTATTATATTAGAACATTGATGTTGACCCTCTGTACCGCAGTTCACGCATTTTTTCAAGTTTGGGCAGTCGTTTTTCTTGTGGTTAGGGTTGAATATGAAACGGTTCTGACATTGGTTCACCAGGACTTTGTCTCGAACTTCACATCTTTGTACATCAGTATAAATTTTGTTGGCTTTCATTATAGCTTGGTAGGCCCGAGGCGAAACCCTCAGCCCCACGTCATGATCAGGTTTATTGGACTTAATTGGGAAAAGTACCTTTAGTTCGTTTTTAAAGTTGTTAAGTTCTGGGTTCATCTCACAAATTGTGCTTGTAAGATCAGATATGTCTGTTGATTTATTTACATTTTTTATAACAATAGTTGGATCTCTTTGATTAGGCTTATAGATTTTACATGTTTGGTTCAATTCGTCGATTTTCCTGAAACTCTCAATCAGTTGATCTATGTCTTGTTCGTTGGGTGATTTTAATATTGTACCCTTTCGTGTATTCATCAATTTTGAGATTTTGGCAGTATTTCCTTTTTGGTGAAATTGCTTTATTGTTTAATTCACCTTTTGGTGTACATGAGCTGTATTTTGATCATCATTAGCAAATATAATCAGTGTTTTCTCATCATTAGTGTATCTATTTTTCTGTAATATTTTATCATTTCTGTTTTTGACTATTCCTGCGTATGTGTGCGATTCTTTGATTTTATTTTGTTTAACTAATTGTGCTATATCATTTTTAATATCTGTGAAATTACCGTGCAATTGTTTCTCAAATTTATTTATATTTTCGTCTAACTTTATAAGCTCAGTTACGCTATCTTTGACCAGTTTTATTGTACTTTTGAGAAAACCAAGATCTTGTTTACTTATTGTTTTTTGGTTATAATCAAATTTATCGGAGAAATATTTCCATATTTCATCCAATCGAGCAATTACCAGTGTATTCATTCTTAGAAACTTTGCATGTTAATTAACTTTACTAAATCTTTAAACAAATTAGCGCAGAACTTTAAAAATTAAATCTATCTTTATAAAAGTCAATATTAAGTTTCACCTATCAATTTCAAATTATTAACCAAGAAGAAGTTATAAAAAGTGAATCAATAAACAATAGTTACCGAGTTGGAAGAGCGATGTGACGCACGTCCAGTCGATTCGGCCACCTAGCGACTAAAAAAAAAATATTATATATATATAAATAATTACTACTACTATTAATTATAAGGATTATTATACAGGGTCCATTATAAAAGTAATGAGCATTTACTGGCAAAATACATTTATTGATCGTAATTTGTGCAAATGTTCAATATTCTTCAAAAAACATTCCTCCTGCATCAATACACTTGCGGAGACGCGTTTGGCACGCCTGAAAGGCACCCTGAAACTCCTCGACAGGAATGCTTCTCAGGAACGTTGTAACATGGTGTTGGATGTTTTCCACGGTTTCCCAATGTTTTCCTTTCATCTCTCTCTTGAGTCTAGGAAACAAAAAGAAGTCACATGGAGCTAAGTCGGGACTGTAAGGGGGGTGAGGGATCACCGGAGTGTTGCTCTGGGCCAGGAAGTTGGTAATGATGAAGGCTGTGTGGCTGGTGGCATTGTAATGGTGGAGCTTGACCGTGTCTTTAATGTCAGTCCTCACGCGTGCGATCCGGCGTTTCAATCTCCTGAGCACCTCCAGGTAAACGGCTGAGTTTACAGTTTGTCCCTGCGGAACAAACTCACAATGGGCTACTCCTCGGATGTCAAAGAAGACAATGATCATTGTTTTGATGCGCGACTTGCTCATTCGCGCTTTCTTGGGGCGTAGGGATGATTTTGTGTGCCATGCACAGCTCTGCCTTTTCGACTCTGGGTCGTATTCAAACATCCAGGATTCGTCTCCGGTTACTACAGAGTTCAGAAAGTCCGGTTCATTTTGAATCAAATCCAACAATTCTTGACAGAGCAAAACTCTAAGTTCTTTCTGCTCTTGCGTCAACACTTTCGGCACAAGCTTCGCACAGACCTTACGCATTTGCAGATCCTTGGTCACTATCCCATGTACCACAAATGTGGACATGTGTAATGTGTCAGAAATTTGCTGGATGCTTAATCGACGGTCGGTACGCAAAACTTCGAGCACACGATCCACGTCCTCGTCAATTCTGGCCGTTGTTGGGCGTCCTGAACGGGGTTCGTCGGCGACCTCCTCCCGGCCCTCCTTGAACGCGTTGTGCCACTTCCCAGACTGTGATCTTGAAATGTAATCGTCCTTGAAGGCTTTTTGCAGCATCTAGAATGTTTCGGTTGCATTTTTTCCAAGCCTCACGCAAAACTTTATGGCGTATCGTTGTTCAAGCGAACGCTCCATCGCGCTATGTTACAAAAGTTGAAAACACACTTCAAGCGGAGGCATGCATCTCCCCTCACACTGCTCGAACTCAACTGACGACCGGATGGATTGAAAGGGCATATCCCTCCCCCACATTTTCCACGGTTTTACCGTGCTGCCATCTATCGTCGCGTCACAATAACATTATGCTCATTACTTTCATAATTGACCCTGTATATTAATATTTTGATATCAATATTACAGAATCTTTAATACTTAAATCTCAATGTTTTTAAATATAATAACAGCCCGAAACGTGTTCGTGGATGGCTTTTCTTGATTTATCAAAAATAATGGTTAGCCAAATACCAAGGAACAGGCTAAATCAACCTTTAGTTGATTTCTGTTTCACTAGATAGCGCTCTTACATCTAAAAAGCACATGTGCTCCTAGTCAGGATATGCCTTCTTTATTTTTAAAGATAATTATGTAAATTAAAGATACTTCGGCCAGTTAATCTTTTCTAATGTCTTTACCTATCGACAAAAATATTTTGTACTCGTCAGGAGCGAACAACCTTTTTTTAAATTTTTATTCGCTCCTGACGAGGACAAAGGATTTTTGTCGAAGCGTCGAGACAATACAAATATTTACTGGCCGAAGTATCTTTAATTTGAAGAACTATGATTTCCGGCCAGGCAGCCTCTATCTTTACCTTATTTAAAATGTGTTGTAAATATAATTTGATATATTTGCTTAAACAAATATTGTTTATTCTTAAATATATTTTCTAGAAGAATTTTCTGTGGGCTCTTTCGACAATGGACGCCACTTTATATTATTCAAATCTCCTAAAGTTTTGTGAGAATATATAAATAAGTAAGTAAGTGTTATATTTTATTTACTCTTTATACCTGGAGTTAGGTAGTTATTTCTAAAGTTATTTTATGTCTGAAAGAAAAAAAGGGATGACATCTATATTGTCCAAATTATTCTGATTCTTATTATTTATTATCTTTTTATATGTTTTACTACCAGCTCAATTAAATCAAACAAATAGTAATATGTTCATATTTTTTTATTTTTAATATTTTATATCAATCCTACATTCACAGAAGTTTAAAAAATTGACCCTATCTAAAGTAACTAAACATTAAAAGGTAAAATTTTAATATTTAATTTTTCATTCTTTATATTAAAGGAAAAGTAAAATTATATGAAAAAAATGTATATTGATATAAAATATATTCAATTATATATATATATATATATATATATATATATATATAAGATAATAAAAGGCATATATTGGATTAAATAAAATATTTATTTGCCGATTTTTCGGTTGTAAAATATTGACAAATGAATATTTTATTCAATCCAATGTATTCAAGTATGGATTGCTCTATTTTCAGAACAATATATATGTGTTGTTGTCGTGCTCAAAGAAGAGCCTCAGATGTCCCTGTGCATCTCTATAACAGCATTCGCCATGCCCACTATTTGGGTGTGTGAAGCTGCTGTTCTGGGTCCATGTCAAATTTCTGCAAGGCTGCTGCCATTGCTGGGCATGATAATATGTGGGTGGGTGTTACATCCAGACCAGGACAATTGTTACATGTTCTGTAGGTTCTTGTGCCATCTGGATGTCTTGTCATTCCATTTATAGTGTTTAGTTCTGAGTTTTGTTATAGTTTTTGTAATTCTTCTCTCAGAGGTTATTTCGCATATTGATCTATTCTTATTGTTTGTTGAATTATTTTGTATTTTCAAAAGCATTAGCATCAAATAGTAACATTTATTCTTTCCTTTGGCTCAACCTTTCGAATTCCTTTACCAATTCAACTGCCATTTCATTACCTCCGATCCCAACAAGGGCAGGAATCAATTGTAGAATGCAGTTCTTCTCCAATGGTTCCATTTGGGTAAGTAGCGAGTTTATTTTCTGCTTGAATTTAGTATTACCCTTCTGAATTGCTTCTAGTGCGGATCTGAAATCGCTCTATATTACAATTTCTTCTGCTTGATGCTGGGATGATTGCTTTAGGCATCTATCAAGTGCTTTCCAGTTATCTGTCAAGTTTGACGAAATCTTTCCTGCTCCTTTTTAAACTTTAATGTGTGTCCCATCTTGTATTATTTTTAAATCCGGCCCCTCCAATACTCAGGGTAAGGTCTGATGATCCATCTGTATAGACTGCATAAACCAAATTGTGTCAAGTCCTTACATCCGTCTTATAGCAAAGGTTCATTACGGAGCCTATTAGTCAGATTCAGTACTTTAAAGTAAATATTAGCGTTCTAAAGCTATATGGAGTTCAACGATTTTCAAATATAATATCATAATGAAGACAACCTAGAATTAAGATTATATTAAAATTAAAGGTATTTCAATATTGCCTATGAAATTTACAGAAATTTCCAAGAAATCTTGGAAATATTTTTTAGAGGGTTAGAGGAATTATAGGTTAAAGGTTCAAATAATTAATTCAGTATTTAGAAACATTGTTAATATCAAACATTTTTAATACATAAAGAGTTATCATATGAAATTAATTTTTCCAAATTAAAAATATCAACATTTCAAAATATGAAGCATTGAAGTTAATTAAACGATACTTTCATTTTCCAAATACAATAATTTCATACTGACCTTAACTGCAATTGCAAGTCTCTCAAATCAATTTCGAAGCAGTAAGGACACCATAAATAGAAACATAGAGAAAAGAGTAGCTTCGTTTAAATGGGATTTAAGATCTCAATTTTCCAAAAAATTATATGTTGATACTGTATTTATTATTCAAATATATTATAATACATTTGAAAAGAATTTGAGACAAATTTTCACTGAAAATCCTTTATTTACCATTTGAATTAATTTATAAGAAACAAAACTTTAAAATAATAATAACATTAGAAAAATGGTAAATAAAATATAAATAGATTCATTTTAAGACAGAGATTGGGTAGTAGATCAATCAGGACAGGAGCACATGGAGCCAAGGTCTACCAGACTCTTGCCAACCAGTATTGGAGACACCACACAGGTGAAGAACATATTCCTAAAGGATCCATCTGGTTTCTGCTCCTTATAAATATACTGTAAAGCCTTTCTGTAGTTCCAGCCAGTTGTCTCGCAATTTGCAGTCAGTACCTGAAACACCATCATAATTTGTGGTTCTCAGAATATAATTAATGTAAAAAAATAGTACAAATGTAATATCGTACTGGGATAAAGTGCATTAATTATGAAAAAGGCATCTCCTTATCGTGCAACTATAAGTTGCTGATGGTTTTCGATAGATGGCGCAAGTCATCAGCAACTTCTAGTTGCACGATAAAGAGATGCCATTTTCATAATATATTTGGTAAATATAATTAGATTATAAGTCAAGAAAATATTCTCATAACATATAGATATGAAATGTAATATATAGTGATATTAACACCTTTGAACAAAAGGCAACAGTATTTGGATAATATCAAATTTCTTGAGCTAAAAATTATTGTTAATTGACGCTTATAGAAATATTCACATCACAATTTTATACTACAATTTATTAATTTATAACCTCAACTTTTAATTAAATAAGAAAGATTGAAGCATATTTAAAGCATATTGGTGACTTCTATTTAGTGAGATACACTCATATAAAATACTGCATTATGATAATCCTATTATCAATTATATGACCGATATAATAATCATTTCGGGCAGTTTCGCCCTTATACAGGAGTACAAAATGAACAATAATGAACCTCACGCCTGTTGATTCACTGTAACTTGCCCTCGATTCAGATTTAATAGTATATAGGTAGATATTGAAAATAAAAAGATATATCCTAACCGTGTCCACATGAGCTTCTCTAGATGTCCGAGCGCCTTCACGAGATGTTCAGTTATACCTACCGGAATATTTCCAGCAGCCTTACAATTATAGAATCGTTTCTCTGGATGAACCTAGATCTCTTTCGAATATATTACAAATGAATATTTTGTATTCATATAAGATAACCTCTTTTTATATGGAGAAATAAAAGAGCTATATCCTTTCCAGGAGCACGTGAGCTTTTATAGATAGCAGAGCGCCATCTAGTGGAACAGAAATAAAATAATCATTGATTTAGCCTGTTCCCTGATATTTTTCCAACCCATTTGCCAACGCTGCGAGGGCCAATAGCCCGAAGCCCGTTCGTGGATGGATTTTCTTGATTTATCAAGATATTGTGTTGGCCAAATATCAGGTATTAGGCTAAATCAACGTTTATTTGATTTCTGTTCAACTAGATGGCGTATCTATAAAAGCTAAAGTGCTCCTGGTCAGGATACGCCTTTTTATTTTAATACAAACATCTGATCTTTTTTATTATTATTTTTTACACATATAAAGAAATGTATGTGTTCGCGTTAATTACCTAGGTCAAATGCTATGAGCTGGGGAATAGCGATGATCCTTTTGAATGAGTTCTGTTAATTTGAATAAGAGAACTCTACATAATTGAACAAGGAATTTCTGATTTGATGATTCTTGAATAAAAGTTACATGAATGAATTTAATTAGCCTAACATGAATTGATGGCTCGATTTAACTAGACTAATAAGTAAACTAAACTAAACAAAACACAAAATATATAGACAACACACTGGTGCCGAATCAATGAAAATATATACAGATTAAAATTGAACAATACATAATTAATTATGTAAAACAATGAATTATATAAATTAACAATATAGAATAGAATAACATCAAATAATAATATTTAACAACAATTTCTACAATAATTAACAATCAATAACAAGAATAAAACATACATTTTTAACCAAACATACCCCCCCCCCGTTGGACAGCCAAGTCCACAAGATTAAAATTCATTCCTTGAATGGCAGAGGAGCTATCTTGGTGATGGGACGCTTGAAGACATTCTTTGGAGTTTTAAGGTCAACGACTCGCACGTGTCCGTCTGGTCCTTTATAGGTCTTGGTGATTCGTGCCAGAGGCCAATGGTGAGGAGGTGTGGAGTCTTGTTTGATGAGTACAGGCTGTCCAGATTGTATATCTTGATGAGTCTTATGCCACCTTGGACGTGCTTGTAACAGATTATGATAGTCTTGGGACCATTTTTTCCAAAAACGATTCTTCATTGATTAAATGCATTATCACCGGGAAATTTGACTTAAATCATCCACAACTTCATCTGGAATAGCTAGAAGAGGGGAACCTATAAAAAAATTTGAAGCAGTTAGTGCTTCATAAGTATCAAATTTGGAATCAAGGGGGAGAAGTGGTCTCGAATTCAAAATTGCTTCTATCTGAGTATGCAATGTGTAAAATTCTTCAAAGAATGGCCGACTTCGTTACTTTGATTAAATGACTTTTAAAAGATTTAATACCTGCCTCCCAAAGTCCATCAAAATGGGAAGCAGAGGGAGGAATAAAATGCCACCTAATCAAGACAAACAGAAATTTTGAATATTTAACTCCCGGTAAAATCTAACAAAACTCTATTGGCCAATTTGAAATTTGTATCATTATCACTGAAAATATCTGAAGGCAAGCCGCGTCTCGAGGTAAATCTCCTAAGAGTAGCTATAAATGCTTCTGCAGTGAGATCAGAAACCACCTCAAGATGTATTGCATTGGTGGTGAAACAAATGAATAAAACAATATAAGTTTTAAACAGTATTTTTGATATTTTTAACATTGGCTTATTAATGATAGGGCTCACCAAATCTACTCCGACTCGTTGGAAAGGCCGGGATGGCACCACCCAAGTGGCAATTCACCTATAATTTGAGTCACGACCTTGGAACGATGCTTAAAACAGGTAATACACTGATTCAGAACTCTCTTCACTGCAGCTTTACAAGAAATAATCCAATACTTCTGAGAAATCATAGATAATGTTGTTTGTATACCCGAATGTAGAGATTGCTTATGATAATGTTCGACAATCAAATCTGTACAATGATGACTTTTTGGTAGGATTATAGTCAAGATTTGAATGTTGAAGTCTTCCTCCAACTCTAAGAATTCCATCAGCATCAAGGAAAGGATTTAGAAACCTGAGATGACTTTTCCCCGACACAGAGCCCTTATTTCGAAGCCACCCAATATCCTGAGTAAATTCTTGATTTTGAGTTAATACGATGATTTTAACCGTTGAATTATGAATTTCTGAGGCTGATAGGAATCGATTTAACGATTTATTAGTTGATTTACAATTTGAAATGAATCTCAAACAAAATGCCATTATAGCAACTGTTTTTATCCAAGATGAGTATTTCAGAAGTAATTCGGGCATAGGTCCCACTATAGAGTAATAGACCAAGATTGTCGACCTCTCCTCAATCAATTTTTCCGGAGAGAGAGTTCATCTGAGGGAGGCAAATCAATGTAAGAATTAACCAATGGGTCCTGCAACCAATGTGGTCCCTGCCACTATAACTGGTTATCAACCAATTGTGCAGGAGTTAGTCCTCTTGTAGCCAAGTCTGCAGGGTTTTCCGAACCTGGTACATGGAACCATGAATGGAATGGTGTCTTTCTCTGAATAGCTGAAACTCTATTAGCAACAAAAGTCGTCCATCTTTTAGATTCTGATTTTATCCAATTGAAAGCAATGGTAGAGTCGCTCAACAAGAAAATTTGATCAAAATGCAAACTCAATGACTCTTTCACCGCAACAAATAAATTTGCTGAAAGCAAAGCTGAACACAGTTCTAAGCGGGACAAAGATAAGACCTTGATTGGAGCAACCTTTGTTTTAGATTAAATTAAATATATATTAACTGATCCATCATGCTTACAAGATTTTACATAATAACAGCTGCATAGGCCTTTTCCGAATAATCACAAAATCCATGTAATTCTAGAGTGAGAATAGAATTTCGGCAAGGAATATACCTCGGGATTGAAATTTTGTTCAATTGATTAATATCTTCCTCAATGCCTGTCCATTGCCATTGAATGCACTCAGGTAATCTCTCATCCCAGTTGCATCCCTTGGCCCAGAGTTTTTGCAGCATGATTTTAAAAATGATAACCAAAGGAGCCATCCAGCCCAAAGGATCGAGATTCTGACAATCAATGATAGAAGCGACCGTTTAGAATATAGCTGAATATCAGGGGGCTTCACTCTGATGGTAAATGAGTCTAAGCTCGGATCCCTCAAAATGCCCAATAATTTAACTGACGGGAGATCCTTGAAATCAAAGGATTGTTTAATTCCCTTTATATCTTTAGGTAGGAAGTCAAGTATATTTTGACTGTTATAAACACATTTCCTAATGGGAAAACCTACTTCAACTAACAAAGCAATGATCTGTCGAATCAAAACGTGTGCCTCTTCTACAGTATCTGCTCCTGTAAGAAGGTCATCGACATAAAAATCTCTCTTCACGAAGCAACAGGATAATTCATCGCTTCGTCATCCGCCAACTGATGCAACGTTCGAATGGCCAAATATGGAGCGCATGCTGTTCCATAAGTGATTGTTGTTAACTTATATTCTTGAATAGCATCTGATGGTGAATCACACGACAAGACTCTCTAATAGTCACTATCATCAGGATGAATCAATATTTGCCCGTACATCTTCACAATATCTGCAGATAGTGCAACAAAAAAGGTCCGAAACCTCAATAGAAGGTCAAAGATGTCTGTTTGTAATTTAGGACCTATATTTAAGACTTTATTCAAAGAGGGACTATCATCAGAGCAAGCTGAGGCATCAAAGACTACTCTGAGATTAGTGGTAGTACTCTCCTCTTTAGGCACACAATGATGTGGCATATAATAGACCTGGGACGGGGATTTAAGAATATCTACAGCTGAGATAATTTGCATATGATTTAGCGATGAATATTCCTTGATAAAAGGTTTATACCGACTATAAAGTTGGTCACATTTCAATAACTTATTTTCAAGAGAAATAAATCTCCTTAAAGCAACTCTTTTCGAATACCCGAAATTCGGAGTAACCCTAAAGGGTAATCTTACTTGATACCTCCCCGTTGTAGTCCTTTAAACATTAGTTTTAAAGTGTTGTTCACAATCTATTTCTTCTTTGGTTAGGATAGGTTGGGTACATGGCGGAATAGAGTCCAACTCCCAGAACTTTCCGAGTTTATTATCTATAGAGGTAGCACAGAATGTCAGAACACTATGATGCAATGAACCATCTGATTGTTGAGCCATGAGTTTGCCAGAGAGAAGCCAACCCAACTTCGAATTACATGCTGTTGGAACCCTCTCGTTTTGAAACCTAACTTGTCCTGTATACAAACTTGGGGCAATATCAGCTGCAATGATTATATCAATGGGAGGGGCTTGTCAAAGGTTAGATCCGCCAGCCTGTGGCCAACCAGGTGAGGCCACCGACTCCCCTCCATTACAAAGTTTGGTAGGTTCCATGTAATTTAATTTAAGATTAAAGCCTTAGCGGTGAATAACACGTTTGAATAGTGAGGAGAGAAAGTGATATCCACCTCTTTGGTTGTTTGGTTGTGTTAAAAATGTATGTTTAATTCTTGTTATTAATTGTTAATTATTGTAGAAATTGTTATTAAATATTATTTTTACTGCATTATAAGTTATTTTGAATTTATCCGCAATATCCAAGCTTTTATATTTTGCTAATTTTAAGACCTGACTATCGAGATTCAACTTTAAAGTATGTAGATTTTCTTTCGTCTGATTCAATACATACAAATCACTGGTCAACAATTGAGATTCTACATCTTCTTTTAACAAATCTATTTTAACCAAATACTGCTCAAAAATAACAATTTCTGCCTCTATATTAAAAATAATACTATTACAAAATACACAGACAGAAATTGTATGGATCCTACCTTAAAACTCAAAATGAAGAAACAGTGCAGATGGCGGTTGGGTTGACTCGGAAAGGATGGGCTGACTTGGCCTTTGGAGGAATTATCGGGAATTGAATTCGAAATGGCCGCTGGCTTACTTTAGGTGAACTTGTCGAAATCTATGTAGATTTGTAGATTTCTTTTTTGATCGTAGTTTCCCCGCAGAGTTGTAGCCTCCCTGTCGAGCCGTGGATTCTCTGCAGAGCCGTAGATTCCTTGACTTGAATAATTCCCTTTCGAGTTGTAGAGTGCCTCACACGGGTAACCAAAATATGTTCGCGTTAATTACCTAGGTCAAATGCTATGAGCTGGGGTATAGCGATGATCCTATTGAATGAGTTCTGTTAACTTGAATAAGGGAACAAATACATGAATGAATTTGATTAGCTTAACATGAATTGATGGCTCGATTTAACTAGACTAATGAGTAAACTAAGCAAAACACAAATATATAGACAACACACTGTTGCAGAATCAATGAAAATATATACAGATTAAAATAAAATAATAAATAATTAATTATGTGAAACAATGAATCATATAAATTAACAATAAAGAATAGAATAACAACAATGAATAATATTTAACAACAATTTCTACAACAATCAACAATTAATAAAAATAATAAAACATACATTTTTAACCAAACAGTATGAAAATATTTTCTTTAAATCTATAAGTGTGTGGTTTTAATCGTAGGAGAATACCTGGATGGCAGTGGTAGAAGTGAAAAGAGTGTCAAAGCTTCCATCACTGTTCTGTAAGGTCTTGAAGAAGGCAATGGCCTTGGTCAGAGCAGAATCAATCTCGGACGTGGATTTGTCTCTTTTTTTCAGGCAGGTCAGAACTAGAGCAGCGTAGCCCTTGGTGACTAAACACATTTTTGTTATGAAAATACTACTTGAAAAATAATAAAATTAATTAGTTCTATGTAACCAGATATTTCACTAATTTATTTTCAAACAAGATAGAACAAATCATAATGACTTTAGATATGAATTGTAAATTGAATTAGTAAAATTGAGTATTGTTATTTTCTAAAATAGACTTATGGTTTCTGTGGGTTTTTTTCTTTTCATATATCGATCTAATACACTCATGGACAAAACTTTAAAAAAGTAAAACCGCTAATCGTCTGTTTTTTTTAAGGCGACAGAGCCAATTTTTGTTCACACTTAGTTATCTCCTGTGTCCCCAATAAAAGTCACTGTATATCAAATATCTTTCAGAGGTATTGCATGAGTCTCGTATGCTAAAAGGTACAAAATCTTTAGGATTTTAGTCCATGAGTGTATCATCTATTTGAAATTAGTTTATAATGTTTTAAGACTATTCAAACTTTATCTTATTATTGATTTATATCAATATTAATGTATCACACAGTAATTACCTATTGCCTTTTCTTAAGTTCAAAGGCTTTTTGGTGTATAAATTTACATTTTTCTTTTAGCTTATTCCATAATATTTAGGTAACCTATTTTTATATTAAATTAAATAAAGCCAACCGCGTTCGGCATTTAGGCTTAAAATTATCATGTTAGCAGTCAGGATATGCATTTTTTGTTTTTAATATCAACTCCTTCTTATTTTGTTCTCTTAATTCCACATGATGAGCCTATATGCACAAAATTATACTTAAAAATCCATTTATTATTTTCTCAGTAAGTTTCTTGGACCAAAGTTTTGTCTTTGATATATAGCCTATACCATACTGATGAGGCCCAACAACCCAATATGCGTACGTGGTTGACTTTTCTTGAATAATCGAGATAATAGGTTGGCCACATATCATGAAAAAAGTTAAATCAACTTTCAATAGATTTTTGTTCAACTAGATGGTGTTCTGCTATCTAAACTGTTTGTGTGAGCACTCAGGGTATACCTTTTTGTGATTAATATATTTATGTTTATTTCAAATGGTGGTAAATCATCAGCAACATTTATTTGAATGATAAAGAAATACTCTCAAACAAAAACAGACTAACTTCTATAAAGTTTCTAAAATAATGCATAAACAATTATTCATTATACAAATAAGGCTGTTTACCTCATCCTCACGATAATATAGGAAACATTGCTTAGTATATTTTACAGCTTCTATTGTCAATCGTAATTATGTAAACTTTATTTTGTGGCTGTGCAATGTATTAGAATTATATCGTTGATATATCTACAAGGCCTCTTGTGACCGCTTGCAATATTTATCTAGAATTCATAGTTTCATTATAAGGACCTCATTAATACAGATCAGGCTTTTGTTTCATGATATCCACAAAAATACAATAAAATGCCATAATATTCCGAAGAGAGGGCCCATTGCCAAGCCAATTACCTCTATTATTGAGATATTTTTCTTTCTGGCAATATTTGTAGTAATATGATTAATTTAATTGGATTAATTAGCATGAAAATAGCTTGAGTACATTTTAATTAATATTTTCAAACATGGTTCAAACCAGTATAATCACATTGATTAAGAATATGCTACTCTGCTTACATTGTAGGCGAACACTGACCTAAACCTGTAGCAAAAAACATAATCGGGGTGAAGATATTTGAAAAATGAGATGTTTTCCTCGACATATATTCGTTACTCTTTGAAACGACTTTTATTATAAGTGCATATTGTTGTGTAGTACATAATATTACTTCTATAATAAATATGATCATTTCTTGAAATTAATGATACTTCGTCCAGTAAATATTTATAGAAAGATTTACTGGCCGAAGTATCTTTAATTTCAAGAACTATGCCGGCAAGGCAACCTCTATCTTTACGGTTAAGAGATTTACTAGAGTGATAAATGTTCAGTATTACGATGCCAAGGTCCTGGATCATCCTGCTGCTCCAAGATGTCAAACAATTTCTGGAGATTCTTGGACAAGATGTCTCCGCCGCCATTGCAGACCGCAAGCTGGCTAATGGCCAACAAAAACGGATTCCGGAATTCTGTCTTGTCCTGTAGCATTGCTATGACATCAATAGAATGATCGAAGTTCCTAGGGTCCTGACAAGTGGCCAGAAGTCCGTTGATGTGCCAGGCTAGGAAGTTGGTCTCGTTCCTTGCACACACATTTATTCATGTGATGGACTCTCTAGACTTAATATTTTTTTTACAAAATAAACTTATACATTCGTTAAGTTCAATAGTTGAGAAGAGGTGATTTTTCGGTAGATGTAGGATAGGAATGATAAGCTGTATATAAAAAATTCTAATTATATATATTAGGTTAGAGATTACATGATTGAATATATATTTATAAAATAACACAAATTATATATAACCACATAAACCAATGATGTATTCAACTCCCGGCGTTGCAGTGACGACAGTTGAATAAATCATTAGTTGATGTGGTGGCTCTATATATATATATTCTGAATCAACCTCCAATCAATTAATGATCTTAGGAACAAATATATATTGATACCTGTAGAGGTCGGATAGCAGATTGCGAGCCACAGCCTCACGGGCTGCCATGAAGATATCCCAACCGGTTAATTTTCCATAGTCTTTGCAGAAATCATAGTTCCCATGGAGGAAACCAAGGGCCACAGCTGCATGATATGCATGGCGACCCCAATTGCGGCGCTGTCCTGAGATGTAAAGGTCGACTTTGACTCGCTCCGAATGATGTTCATCCAGCGTGATAGAGCAGAACCGCTTGTTTTGATCTGAAACAACATTCGACATTCAAAACCTGTTTTAATATTTTTATAATTCGCGAAATACGTTGTGTCGCTGGAGAACCGTTGGCAATTCTCCACAAAACTCTGTAGCGTGGCAGAAGCGCCATGTACATTGTACATAGTATCATGCATATATATATAGTTATATTTTTTTAAAATAGTGCAGCCTGTCACTTTTGCATATATTGACAATAGGTTGATAAAATTATTTCCATTGTCTAAAAAATTGTTTAATATTTTTCTGGTTATATTTCTTCAATATAAAAATTAATATTCAACTTTGCTTTAATAAACACATGTGAAGCTTACCTGAGTAATAAGATTGTTGGTCTTCAGAATATTTCTTTATAAAGAATAAATTATTCTATATATTCATACATTTAGGCAAAAACAGAATGACGTGGAAATTCGAAACTTCTATTCGTAGATCATGAATTTCTTATATTGATATCGTTGATTATTGCAAATTATTTCTATGTTTTGTATAAGTAGGAGGAACCAACAAAATTGTTGGCTAATTTTAATTCTACAGACCTGGAACCTTAAAAACAGTGGATTTCTACTCTTTTAGTTGAAATTTAGATATATTTTTAAATAATTTATAATAAATAGTAAAGGAGAGTCATAAGAGGTTCACGCAGTTTTTCAACGGTCTTCAGTCCCAACTAACTGAAAAAGCAACATGCCTAATTTTTCAGAAACCTTTTGGGATTAATGGACAATTATTTATTTCAACACACAAAACGCGATATCCCGGCTAGGGATAATTGCGTTATTTGTTATTGCGTTATAAACATATTATACAAGAAAAGGTAATCAAAAATTAAACAGAGAAACAATAATATATATTTTTTGAACCTGAACCTTTCAGGTTAGAAAGATAATCATAAATATACCAGAATGAATAGTTAAACCTATGATAATTCTCTCCTTTAATTACAAATTGATATAGATCTACAACATCATTTACTGTCTGTTGTCTAGCGCTGAAGAAGAGTGTGCATTCCTGCAGTAGGTGTCTCGAATCTTGGAATTCCTTGCCACAATGACAGCTAGTCTTCAACCGCCCCAATTTTTGATGAAAATCCCTTAATATTTCCCTGGTTCGTTATAAACTGGGTATTATAAAAATTGGAGCGGAAAAATGTTGGAAATCCAAGCGGGAAAAAGCTTTGGAATGTTTCATTTATTTTTAGAAATAATTTATCCATTTTTGCACTTAAAAATGATCTAATTATATTTGGAGAATGTGGTTTATAAGCATTTTGATCCTTTTTCGAAAGATGAGCCAAATCATATTTAATTATTTTAGATTCAATATAATATGTGAGAAGGAAGATGTTCGCAAGAGTATGGACACAGTTAGAGGAGGTAGTTTTTCAGGCTTTGCTCGCTCAAAGAGGAATTTGATATTGAATTGAATTTAGTTTTTCTTTGCATCGATTATTTTTAATTTTGTACCATTATCTGAACTATACGTAAGAATTGGCCTGATAATTGTTTTATACAAAATTATTATTTTTTTAGTTTTTATTCCCCACATCTTTCCACAAAGTGAAACATAAAATTTTCATTCTTACGATCCTTAACAAAATGTCGTTGATATGTGGGGTAAATTAATCTTCTTTTTTATTCAATGGTTTGAGATATTTATGCCCAATATGCAAACTTGATCTACTAGGTTTAAAATAATATTCGGTATTTCATTTGGAACTTTAGGTTTATTAAGTAAGTAAAGTAAATCCGTTTCTCTGAGCTTATTGATAATTTATTCCTATTACACCATTGAATCACATATCATATAATATATTCGCTTAATATTTCGAGATCCTTGACAGACTTGCTCCAGAAAATGATAGAAACGTCGTTTGCGTAGCAAATTATTCCTGCATTCAGATTTTTGAAACTCTTCAGCAAGTCGTTTAAAAAAATATTCATATTATTGGGGAAAAGGACCGCCTTGAGGGCATCTTTTTGTCAGATTCTTTGTAAAATGTGTTTCTTAAAATATGAAATTTACCCTTCTTTCACTGCTTAAATAAGATTATATAATTCTTATTAATTTGGAATGGAATGCATTACACAACACCTACAGAATGCAAAGCATTTTTACTGGTTGTTTTGTGACTGCATCTAAAGTCGTATAGTGTTTCACTAAAGTAAAAGCTTCATTGATGAGGTTTTGTCATTTTGTACATTTTGAAACCTACCAGTTCTGAATTATGCATAATGATTTCCCATGTGACTATCACTTACTTACATTATAAGCATTATTATAAAGTTCTAGCGAATTTAGTCATTATGTAGAGGGTTATACGGTATGAATTGCGATTCATTTGTGTTTACTTTATTTGTTAGAGGGCACCTCAGTTGGCTGGTATTGTGATCAGGGTGCACGGACCAATCTGATCTGCTCCATGGACAAGACACCACCACCACCATGTTTCATTGCTTGAAAAGCCTTGTCACACAATAATAATAAAAACCTCCATTAAGACCTTTTAATATTATATAGATTCTCCGAGTAGAAGAAGGTGTATACAGAAATAAAAGTACATATGGAAAAATGCATATAATAAGACTTTTTATAAAAATATTTTGTGTTTGTGGTAATATATATAATATTGTTCGTGAAAAGAATTGTTGGAAAATAAAATATTTATTGCTATAATAATTAAATTGATTCACATTAAAATAAAAAAACATAAATATTTATCTCAAATATCATTATTATATTTCGCATATTATTCTGTATATTATTGACATTGTTCTCATATTTGGGAATAATTCGAACATTTTCTGTATGTAGGGGAGTCCAACACATGCAACCTGCTGTCATGTATAATTCTGCTGAAACGTAGTTTATCCAGGCGTCAAATAGTGGATACTGTTTAGGGCGCTAATACATGAAAAATCTAACAGGGACTGTTTGAAGTACAGTGAGGCGAAAAAGAGGTGACCGAGTCGTGTATCCAAAGGCATCAAATTTCATCAATCCCGGTGATTGGTCAGTATGACATTGTCGAATGAACGCTGGCAATGTGCCTCCTCCTTGATGGCTCCAAACATAGCCATACACAATAGCCATTATGTGCTTCAAACAGAATTTGGACTCGTCTGAAAATACGACTTCTTGTCGTAACTTCTAGTTTTAGACAAGGGTTTTTCCCTATATTAAGATATTTAATGCATTTTGAGCATTCATATGTTATACAAAAATTCACTAATAATAATACCAGAATATAATACTTAATATATTTCTATTTAATAACACTGATCAACAAAATTATTGCCCAAGAGAACCTGATGGCGTTTTTAGTGTAACTTTTCATGCTGAATTCAAAAATCATATCAGAAAATTTCCATCACCTATGGTTTTTACGTGACAGCCTTTTTGTTATTCGAATAAATACAGCAAAAATGCAAAAAAATATTTCGTTATCATTTTTGCATAAAAACCTATTACATTACACTGGTATATTAAAAATTATTCTACTTTGTCCCAAAGGAAACAGCATCTTATCTATATTTAACTATTTGTACCGATTCCAAATATACCAGTAGCTTTTTTCTATGACGCAAGAATTTTGAGATACACCAACTTGAAATTTGGAAATGTTTGTAATATATAGACCTATATGAACAAAATTTATTTATTTTATTGAAAAGTAGTGACAGTGGAATTTCGTCTATACTTTGCTTGTGGTACATCCTTCTTGAGTGTCCAGCAGTAGTCAACAATGGTACCGGGACTCCATTTATCTTGGTACTGCTTCTTCATGCTTGATATATCTTGATGAAATTTCTCACCATGCTCATCGCTAACTGCACCAAGATTGTCTGGAAAGAAATCCAGATGTGAATGCAGGAAATGTATCTTGAGAGACATGTTACATCCCAGTGCCTTGTGGGAAAGCAACAGATCATTAACTATGTCTCGGTAATTTCAACCATGACACTTCCTAAGAAGTTCTTGCAAACGTTTTTAAAGGAATTCCATGCTGCTGCTTCAACTTCATTCAAACTATTTTGAAAATTTGCATCCTGCAGCAATTCTCGAACCTGAGTCCAACAATAATGCCTTCTTTAATTTTCGCATCACTTATGCTAGAACATTTTTGTTCTAGGTAGGCAAATCCACTGACATTTCGATCCATTGCCTTGACAAAGTTCTTCATTAATCCCAGTTTGATATGTAATGGTGGTAAATAAATATTTTCTGAATCGATTTAAAATAATTTCATGTCCTGGAGTGAAAATGTCACCGTTTGGCAAGATTTTTTTAATGTAATGCCTTTCCCTATCTCTGCTATCCCACTCACACAGAAAACAAAAATATTTTGTATATAAAAGCTGTAATCCACGCAAGAGAGCAATGAATTTCAAATAGCTGCATATCTTCCAACCGTATGTCTCATATTATATCTTTTTCAAAAGCAGTTTAATTTTTTCGTAAGTATCTTTGATGTTGAATGCACGTGCTATTGGCACTGATGGAAACTTATTTCCATTGTGAAGGAGAACATCTTTCAAACTAATTTTTGAAGAATCAACGAATAAACGCCACTCTTCTGTATCATGGTCATGACCAAGCGCTTCCATTAGACTAACAACATCATTTCAATATACTGATCATTCTCTTGTGAATAGAAGTCTTGAAATTCATCTTGACGCTTGCGAAAAAAAGCATACTTTTGTGCCTTTATGCAGCAGATTCCAGCCTTTTAACCTAGAGCCTAAAAGTTCACTCTGTTTTTAAGTAATATAAAAATCATGTACGAGGTCGATTAAATCTCCTTTAGTTAACAAACCAGGTTCATATGAAGCACTTGCTTCAAAATTTGTGCCATCCCACTGTTGCTCTCGTCTATCTGAATCATCGTCACTAAATATTACATTTTCAGGAGGCTGTGGCACTGGTGAAATATCACTATGAAGAACCGGTCTCATAGCAGAAGGCAAATCTGGATATTCAACTGTATGTCTTGATTTGAATGTAATAGCTCTAGGCTTTGTCATACAAAAATTACAGTCTGAAGAATGGTCTTTAGGTTCCCTCCATATCATTGGAACCGGAAAAGGCATATGACGTTCACCTTTAATCCACCCTGTAAGACACAACAATGTTGAGGAGCCCAAGTCTTACCTTGTTCACCGACTTTACAGCCAAAATAAAGTTGATATCACCTTTTGATGAGCGGTGTCAAGTTTCGCCTTTGAACTTTGAAAGTGAATTCCCCACAAATGTAACAGAAAATATCAGGAAAATTAATGCCACGCCTCAGAATATTAACACAGTCTAGTGCACACGATATATAAAAGCAAATCGTTAGATAAGAATAAACTGATCACTTCAAATTTAAATGTCACCTCTGATGCAAATCTATAAACAAATCGTTAGGTTCAATTTAAATATATATATTGAAACTGTTATTAAGCAAATAGCATTCCAGAGCTTGTCGTTATTATTTAGTTGAAAGCAAAACAGATGGCATTATAAAATTAACATATTTAATTAAAAATTCAATATTTTGTTATTTAAATTAATATTTATTATTCTTAAATAGCAAAATTTGATAAATAACAAATAGAATAAAGCTTTCGGATCCACATATCAACTCTTCTTGGCAAAAATAAAGCGCTAGCTAATGTAATGATGTTTACTTAAAAAAGGCTTACATAACATTTTCGGCATTTTTACTGTATATATCAATTCAGATAAATAATGATTATCCTGCACGAACTATGGATGATGGAAAACTTCTGATTTCATTTTTGAATTCAGCATGAAAAGTTATATTAGAATCAACATCAAGTTTTCTCCAGCAAAAAAAAAGGGTTTTTTTTGTAGACCTGTGTAATTATTTATTCAATATTATTCTCAAATAATTGCAATGCCTGCTTTCTAGAAGCTAATATTGCAGTGAAAAATTAAATATTTAATTGAAGAGAGAGACATTAACTATCTAATAATAGATACCCAAATCTGAATGCGTGTTATAAAATATCTCAAATATATATTTCTCTTATCTCTCTCTCTTTATATATATAAACACACATGTATAGGTCAAGTTACAGCTCATTTATTTCATTGCATCTTTTTTTGTAAGAGGGGTATGAGGCCTAAGTCTCAAATATATTATTTCAAACATATTATAGAATCTACAATTTCAGTAGTTTTGTATAAGTCGGATGAATTTATTAGAAATTGTGATAATATTAAGATCTCTAGTAGAAGGAAGCTATCAGAAAATAGCTATTTTTATAGAAAGAGGATGTAGCATGCTTCCATAGGAAGTAGATAACCGCTAGAAATTCCAAAAACATTTAAAAGGTGTAAATTATTTTAGATATTTTTTCGAATCTTGTTTTAAAATATTTTCTTTCTAAAATATCTTGAACGTGACAGATGAGGGTAAATTTCAATGACATGAGAGAGTATGATTTAGATGAACAATTAAGATTATAACAATCAATTGGCATTCAATATACTGCTGAATATATATATTATATGGAGAGAGATTTTTTTATAGATCATTATATGAATATAAGAATATTTTCATGAAGAATTATATCTGTGAAATAACCACTCTAATAAAATAACTTTTTTTAAATATATAAATATCATATTATATCCTCCCAATATTTCTTTTCAGAAATCTTCTCAAGAGGTGTCTGTTAAAAGCTATAGAATCATACAGCTCTAAAACGTTATTGTAATATTTTAATTCCAATGTCAATTAATAGGTTGGTATACTTATTCTTTCCCCGAACTACTCAATTTCCTTAGATATTATCGTCTCTATATAGAATGAACTTCAAATTTAAATAATCATGCGAAAACCTGTCCACAAATTCACACCCACATGCAGCTTTATTAAGACAAACGGTCTTATTCGAATTCATCGCAGAAAGGATGGAGCTCCTATACTCTAGGTATTACAGAAACTAACAATGGCCTCCAGCTCCGACGCATCTCCAGTGAGCACAGATTCCACAGTGCTGTTCAAGGTTAGCGTATCACTGAAATGACGAGTGTGGAATCAGTCGCGTTGTAGTCTTCGCTTTCCTAAAATTAAAGCACATTATATAATTTTAAAATATTTATCTTTGACATATTTAGGGATCAATACATATGAAACATAGAACCTTCTATTAAGATATCTCGTTTTATGAATAACCATCGCAGAGGCCAAGAAAAACAATGATAAATACTTCAATAAATGCCGTCTTGGTTTTTAGACATAACACAACTTTCTTATGTTTTCAAGACATTTTACTTTTCAAATTCGACCGATCTTCTCAAACAGAATCTATCTGATGAACTAAAAACTTAGTTAACAGGTAAGCAAAACCCTCATTCGATAGTTGAAGTACGTTAAACCTTGAATTGTTACATTGATTGTCGCATTTGAGATTACTGCCTATATTATTTTTCCCTGATGATATCTGCATATCAACTATTCTAAGAATGTGTGTTGATCTGACATATTGAAATCTACTTGTAAAGATTATCCATTTTTTTATTAAAGCTGTTTATATAAAAAGGCATAACCAATAAATTATATACGATCAAATAGAAATTTTGTAAGACTCCAAAAAGTTAAAGAAAGATGAGTGGCTATAAAATAAGAAATCCCAATAATTAGAATGTAACAGAATCTTACCTAGGGCCAAGGCCAGAGGAATAAACAGCAGTAACAGACACTGTCGTGGCGACATGGTCGGTGTCACAAACAGCCTGTGATGTCACAACACCTGGTGGCAATTCTGAATATATACTGATATACTAGTGTGTCTATATAATACATAGGTTTAGACATATTTTAATATTCACCAGTTAATACGATAATATGAAATCCTTATATCATATTGCTATATTTCTAAACGTCAATAGTGTGTGAGAATTAAATGGTTTTATATAACAAAACTTTTATGCATAAAATCATAAAATATGTTCAAAACCCAAGCTAATTTTACTATACATGATTTTATAGAAAAATATATTTTTGCAAATATTTATATACAGGATGATCCAAACTCCTGCACGACTTTAAAAATTAATAACTCCGCGGATATTTGCGCTAGAACAATGCGGTAAATACCATTATTTTCAGGATACAATGGGATTTTTACGGGTAATAATGAAAAATTCGATTTTTGTTCAGTTACAATTTTATTTGCTAGATGGTGCTCTACCAGAATCAGAGATTCAGCTATCAAAATTCTTGATAAATTGAAAAATAAAACTGATCGACATGCTTTTTTTTCCTTTTTGAATACCAGAAAGGAACCGTAATAATATCACACACACACACACAAATGAAAAATTTCGAAAACACCATTTCGACAATAGTGGAAGAATTGGATAACGATTTTTAAATGCAATTCGAGATATGTAAAATATATAAATGCAAATCAAAACATGTAGCAAAAAATAATATTTTAGATGCGGTTTTATGAAATAGTTTAAATGTTTGAAAAACACTGCTGAAATCAATACACGATTTTGAAATGTTAATATAGTACCAAAAATAATTATGGTACTAATAATTAGATTTCTTGCTATAAGAAATGTATAGTTTCTTGCAAATTGACGACACTTGACTATTTAACTGAAAATTTGTCATGATCCAACAAATGAAATATAATGGAGAGTGACAATCTATTTGTCGTACTTTATTCCAAATATCCTATGGGCTTGTCAAATGTCATCATTGCTTATTATACTGTACGAAATTTTTAAAAATCATTTTAAGATCGACACTTTGCGTTGAATAACGTGGAAGAAAAATCATTTTGTATTATTTTTTGCTCAAAACTTCTAAAGATAGGGGTGTAGAGAGAATATTCCCTATGCTATTTTTTCTAATGAGCCAGAAGCGATAAACTAAACATAAGGAGTAAAATTTTGGGTACCAGTGTTAATCGAGAAGTTATAACACTTTGGTCTGCACGACATAAGATGTGAGCAAATGGCAAACAAAAATAAATACTGTTCACAAGAAAATAGAGTCAAAATGTAAGGAAAGCATTTTTATCCCCATAACTCAACACAAAGAGCTGCAATATATTGGCATATATTATAATACATGGCAGCTTATATAGCTCATGAGGTAACTGCCTTCTATCTTGTATTAGGCCACAATCCTTGCTCAATGTGGCGCTCTTCATTCTCAAACACCGCCTGCAGACGATATATGACACATTGGCAAAATTAAATGAGATATCTGTTGAAATTGATGAAATGTGCCGTCTGATAGAAGCTTTTAACATGACCAATGTGGTAGTCCGGCATCAATAAACACGCGACCTAATATACCTACATAGCCGAGAATCGCAAGGCGTCAAGTCTGGTGATCTTGGAGGCCACTGGTGTATAAAGTGGTAACTTATCACACGATGTTCACCGAACGTATCCTTCAGCAATTGTTTGGCACCGTGGAAGATATGAGCAGGTCCTCCATCTACTAAACTAAAATAAAAGAAGTGAACCCACACCAAACTGTAATTATGTGCTGATAAGGTGGCATTTCTGTAAACCTCCTAGCGTTTTTTGTTGCTCAAAACGGCCGTGTTGACTTCTCCGTTTAGAAAAAAAAGTGAGCTTCATCTGTTCACAGAACATTCGACAGCCAGTTTTCATCAATATCAATTTGACAGTAAACCCATGAAGCGAATTCTTGACGCTTTTTAAAATCGGCGACTTTTAGCTCGTGAAATATTTGAATTTTGTACGGGTATTTTTTAAAGAAATATATTTAGTGTTTTTTTTTTCCAAACTGTGTTCCATACAACATTCTGCGAAACCGTAACAGCCACTGACTTGCATGTCGATGGTCTTCCAATCCGAGGTTTTGCTTCCAGAGATCAAGTCTTCTCAATTCTTTTACTTTCGCCTTAGAGAGTAGTAACTCATGCGTCTTTTACGGCTTCGAATACCTTCAAAGGTACGGAACGCTTGTAAGGCTTCAGTGGCATATTCTGAACTAGACGAATGGCCCGGGCAACGCCCGGGTTTTACCCGAGTGCGTATATATTTTAAAAACGTTTTAATTCAAATACTATTCGTTACAATTATAAATTGGCGCCATGGATGTCACTCTTGTGAAACGTCCCGTTCCAAACTGTGTGTTTTTAAAATGTTTTAAATGAAATACTATTCGTTACAATTGGCGCCGTGGATGTCTCTCTTGTGAAACGTCCCGCCCCAAACTGTGTGCGTCTTGAAAATATAAAAATAAAATTGTGAATTTTCATAAAGATTTCATCATGTCGATTTTTTTTTGCATTTCACCTATTAAATCGATAGAGATAATTACATTTGCAACATGAACTTAGGTATATTGACTAAATAGAAAACTGCATAGTAAAAAAGATCATTTTTTAAAGGCACCATATCGTTTTTTTTTTCAATAAAATCGAAACAAAAATTAACGATAAATAACGATAATTGCCTTAAAAAGAAATTGCCTTAAAAAAAAAAAAAACATTCGCGGTGATTTTGTCTTGCATTCGTTTATACAATTATTATATACGAATGACCCGGGCAACGCCCGGGTTTTACCCGATTAAATTCTTTTATTCAAAAACTATTCGTTACAATTATAAATTGGCGCCGTGGATGTCATTCTTGTATAATATATGAATGAGTTTTAAAAATTGTAAAAAAAAAAAAAAATGCATCGGCCGGGAATCGAACCCGGGCCGCCCGCGTGGCAGGTGAGCATTCTACCACTGAACCACCAATGGTTATGAAAAATCCCATCCGTGAGCTTCAGACAAACAAACAGACAGAATAAGGCAAATATATAAGTAGATTTCAAAAAAAAATTCACCGATTGCTTTATCCTGTAGAGACGGCATTCCAGAGTGAAATATATTATCAGAGATAGATAAATTTCTCTCAAATGAATAAAATAAATATAATCGATACTGAGAGAGAGTTGAATTTGAAAAATAGAAATTTATTAACTTCGAAATTCAAATAGCTGAGAAGATTCCAGCAAACCACATCTAAAGAATCATTTTTTTTACTACATGTTTCAATTTGCATATACCTATTTTACATATCTCAAATTGTATTTAAAAATCGTCAACCAATTCTTCTACTTTTGGCAAAATGGTGCTTATTAATTTATCATTGGATATTATTAGGGTTCTTTCCTGGTATTCAAAAAGTAAAAATACGTGTCGATCAGTTATATTTTTCAATTTATCAAACAATTTAGCCGCTGAATATATGATTCTGGTAGAGCGCCTTCTAGCGAATAAAATTGTAGCAAAAAAAAACAATCTCGAATTTTTCCTTATTTGCCATAAAAAATCCCATTGCATTCTGAACACAATGGTATTTACCGCATTGCTCTAGCGTAAATATTCGCAGAGTTATTAATTTTTAAAATTGTGCGGGACTTTTGGATCACCCTGTATATCTAGACATTAACTCCATGTTTCCATTGCCTGATATTACTAGTAAAGACATTTGGTGTACCTAAAGAATAAGTTGTCACAAACCTCTTACCACCGTGATTTTCATGACCAGTACTGTATGTACAAGAAGTAAAAACAAAATATACATTTTACACATAAAAATCACTTTGTTCTTCAAATGAAATACACTTCGGCCAGACAATAAAAATATTGACTGGTCCAAGTGTCTTATATTTGAAGAACAATGAATGCCGGCCAGGCAGCCTCTATCTTTACCACAATCACTTTGAATATGTTATTAATATTACACTGATATCATCAAGAAGATATCGCCATATAGAAAATAATTTTAAGAAACAGAGTCCAATTGCTAGATGCTATCCAGCTACCAGAAATTCAAGAACTACATGTAGGAATATCACCACACAGTCATTCAATACAAGCAATCTCAATTTCTTTAAAATTTTTCTTTGAGAATCTTGTCAGATATCATCTCTATCATAGATGAACCATTAAATTAACTTTGTAAAAAAAGGTTTTAATTTTCTGGAATTTTAAATCAATCATATCTCAACATCATATGAAATTGTGAACATGATTTTCTTATTTTCATATTTTATAACATATTTAAAATATATAACAAATTTATCTTGGTTTGTAAAATTATTCAGAATCCTGGGACACGAGTTTTCAACAATTGGTCAGTTCTAGGGCCCTAGCTTTGCTGGCGCCATCAGGTCAGATCCGATGGTGAGGTTAGTAAAAGCTAGAAGTGGAATTGGACTTCTCAGGACCATTTAGGGCTTCTGGGGGGTGAACCGTCAAAAAGGATAACGCGCCGAGGCAGGTACTTCCAGAGTGGTGAGGAAACTCTGCCGGATAAAAGTTTATTTTTTCCGGAGATACCTTTTATCCAAAATTATATATATATATATATATTAATAATGCCTTGATATATATTAATATATATATATATATATATATATAGATGGAAAATTTGCCGGGAGGAAATTAATCCATAGAAGCAATGGGCGCCTCTCCCGTCAAAATAAACGTCAAAACCCGACGCCATCCATTGACCGTCGCCGCAACTAGCGGCCTCGGGTCGGTGACAAAGCCACAACACCAGCTTTGGCAAATTGAGAAGCGTCCACCTAGAGACCATGGTTTCGGGCTAGTGGCCCTCGTCAGTCTAGGGCGGACTTTATTCCATGAGATCCACACGGGATCTAATGGAATCTTCACAATCTACCAAAGAGGTGTTTTGCTGGCAATGTGGCTGGGGTCGGGTTTTGACGTTTATTTTGACGGGAGAGGCGCCCATTGCTTCTATATATATATATATATAATATAAATATAAATAAAAGTGATAAAATCCACACACCTTGAGAAAAAATGTCAAACTTTTATCCAAGGTAAGATCAAAACATTCCTGAAATTTTAAAAATTAATTATTTATTCATAGTATAGTAATTTAATCGTGAACATTTTCAAAATAGGAGCCTTATTTATCTACACATTATTTTCTAGCGTGAAAAAAGCTGTTGAAATGCTAGTTCAAAGTCAATTTTTCTAAGCCTGTTTAGCTCCACCGTCGCATTTTCAATTACTTCTGATGACAATGAAAAGCGCCTCCCTTTTAACGTCATTATAAGTTTTGGAAAGGAGAAGAAATCGCATGGAGAGATATCAAAAGAGTAAGAAGGATGCGGCAAGACAGATACAGAGTGTTTGGCTAAATAGTCTTGAACAATAATCGCTCTATGAGCAGGGGCATTATCTTGTAGCAATTTCCACTGTTTTGATTAAAAATGTTTGTTTCTTTTTCTTCTTATCGCATCACGAAGGCGCATAAGTATTTCTTTGTATACCTGTTTATTAAAAATATTCCCCTCTTTAATAAATTCATAATAGACAAGTCCTTGATAATCGAAAAACACTACAAGCATTACTTTTCCTTTGGACTTGTCAAGACAAACTTTCTTCCTCCTTGAAGAATTTGGTGTGTGCCATTCGAGTGATTGTTTTTTGGTTTGTGGATCAAAAAGAAAGCACCATGTTTCATTAGCAGTTATTATTATTTTAAAAAAAACTGAATCATTATTTGTAGTTTAATTAAATCTTTTAAATTGATAATCTGGTTTCTCTTTGTTGATCTGTTAAATTTCGTGAGAAAATAACCACAAATTTTTATCATCAGAACTACATGAAAACTTTCTCCATTGATTATATAAATAGTAATGAAAATTAAGGAGAAAATATTTTTTATTCAGATAAACGTGTGACAAGCTTTCGGGCAGTCACGCCCTTCAACAGGTAGCAAACTAAGGTAACAAAATGCTTTATATAGGAATCTATATGAGGTATATTTGTATATGTGATGTATATAGTACGGCGAAAATACAATTCAGGTTAAAATTTTGCCTATCTAAATTACTAATATATAAAAACTACGTAAGCATGCTAATCGTGTAATGTTAAAGATTTAAAAAAATAAAAAAACGATACAAATTGCAGAATGGCTATGGTAAAACATTCAAGGAGTCAAATTACCAGATATCAACTGTTCACCCCGCCATCAGCGGCCACACCAGACCAATAGATGGGAGGGGGGGGGGGTTATCCGTTTTTTAAGTTACTAAATATTTCATGATATTGGTCAGGTAAATCAATATGACGATTAATACTGTTTTTGGAAATGGATAAAATGGCCTCTATGATTAATCTTTGGTGTTTACTGGGAATGTCAGTGTATAGGGTGGTGGGAGAAGCTAGAGTGAAAGAATGGCCAGTATTAAGTGTGTGGTCGTATATGAGGGATCTGCTGTTTTTATTATTGATACATCTACCATGTTCGATCATCCTGATGGCCACGGACCTACCGGTCTCACCCACGTAGGTTGCACTACAATCGTTGCACGAGACCGAGTAGACCGAACCACCAGACGATCGAACACTGGTAGGTCTCTGTATGCGGGTAATGGGGTGTCTAAGAATGGTGGCCAGGCTTTTATTATTTTTAAAATAGGTATTGATGCCATGGGATTTAAGCATGCGGGTTATGGTAGCGGATTGTGGTGAATAAGGCAAAATGCAGGTATTTCTATGGGGTATAAGGGGTTTCAGATTAGCAGGGTTGTATTGGTATTTGTGTATGAAATGGTGAGGGTATTGAGAGGGCAAGCTGTTTTTTGATGTTGGAGAATTCTATTGACCTGAATATGGGCAGGGAGCAATGTGTAACCAATCTCTTGGTAAGTGTTCTGACTGTATTAATTTTATGGGACAAAGGACAGGAAGAATTGTAATTGGTATAGAAAGTTGGGTTATTGATTTTATGATATACTGTTGTGTGGTAGTGTGAAGGGGTACGAATAATGAGTATGTCGAGAAAAGGTAAAACACTATTGACTTCTGATTCATGACTGAAGGAAACATCGGGGTGAAAGGAGTTAAGAACAGATAATATGCTAAGCTCATGTCCGGTTTCACATATACAAAGGATATCATCAATATATCTCCTCCATATGTGAAGGCCCGGTGTGAATTGCTGTTGGATCCAGTTGTCAAGTGTGGACATGACTATTTCAGCTAAGGGTGATGATAATGGGCTACCCATGGGTGAGCCCCTAATCTGTTTGAAAAATTGGTTATTGAAGGTAAACTCTGTGATGTCCAAGCATATGGAGGAAAGCGCGACTATGGAAGAAACAGTTTTAGGGTCTAACTGGATGTCCTGCCGGAATCTTGTTAGCTGAGTAATGATCAGCTGGTGGGGTAGGGACAAATACATAGAGTTGACATCATATGAAACCATGGTGGAGTTTTGAAGCGGGGTGAGAGATTGGACGAACTGTATAAATGCAGGGATGTCTGTTATGGAGAAAGACTGTGGGCGGGTCTTTACCAGAGGTGTAAGGAAGGTTGATAGGTATTTAGAAAGTTTGTATGCCGGGGAGAGGTGATAAGCTATGATGGGGCGGAGGGGGACGGTAGGTTTATGGGTTTTGGGTAAGCCATAGATGTAGGGCGTGTTAGTCATATCAGATGTGAAAGTTTGGTACTGTTCGGGTGTGATGGAGCCAGACTTTTTTAGGCGTAATAGTTTCAAGCGGAATGTTCTGGTGGAGAAGGAAATATCGAGTTGGGTAACCGGTATGAATGTGGTTTGGTCGCTAAGTATGTCCAACATCTTGGAGGTATAATCACCTGTGTCCAAGATGACGGTTTGGGATCCTTTGTCTGATCGGGTAACCATGATTTGTGAATTCTGTCTAAGGGATCGAAGGGAGCGGTACTTACCAAGAGATAGGTTCAATTGGGGGGTTGGTCATAAGGGAACATGGGACCGCCTGAAACACATGGGTTAGACAGGTGGAGACTTCCCTCATTGTGCGCGAATCAGTTTCGAATGTTTGTCACCCGCTCTAATCTTCCTTATCATACTTGAGGCGCATATGCCCGCTCGTACTCGACTGCGCAATCTCGACACCACAGTCTTGCGTACATGGTAAAGCTGCGCCTCGTTCCTCAGGGTTGAGGGGTCATTCTACTAATGGTTGGCTCTCAGGAAGTATCTCCTTAAACTATAAGAGTGGGGATAGAGTATCTGCACGCAGGAAGTCATAAACGGCTCCTACCTGAACGAACGCCAAACTGGAAGCGTCTTAAGCGTCTCCTGAAAACGTAGGTGGTCATTAGTTTCGATAAAGAGCTGACACAGGCCTGAAAATATAGAACAAGTTTTGGTAGTAGAGGTTGAAAGTTGAAGCAGGTTCCTGGGGTTTAGGCTGCAACAATGAGAGGTTAAAAAATGTGACTTACCAGGCGTCCACCCAGGGACACATTCGGTAGCTTGCTTGACCTGGATGTGAAACATGAGATGTTAAATCTAAGTTTGGCATCAACATCTATCTTGGCTAACCTGGTTGAGAATCTTCACTTCGGAGAACTTTTCATCTTCATGTGGAACAGTCATCTCTGAGGAACTGGAACACACAGCCTCCTCCCTCTCTCTAGCTATACATACTTACTCTCTGGGCTCCACCATTGAAGAACAGAAATACACAACTTCCTTTATATTAATATCATTCTTTTAAACACAATACATAGAAGATGAAATGTCTTACGAGTTCCATTTATAAAGTCTGAGTAAGAAATCAGAAATTATGTTTTCCAGGTAAAAAGAAACAGTTCACTCAGCGACACCTTCACACATAATCCCACTTCTAACAACTGCAGCTGTTATACCACCGGTCAAGTCAATTCAACAGCAGCGGTCTGGACTAAACTGATGGTTTCACTACTGATGAGCCATGTCTTTCCCTCAATATCTTATATTCCTGTGAAGAAAAATTTAAATGAAAATATTTATTACAATAATATAATAGTTCGAAGTATTTTCAATTTCTACTTATAGATTGCGCGCAATCTATCTTCATTTAACGCCAAATATTTATAGTGTGGCGTGTAAGTGCGATGTTTGAAATGGGTATTTTCAATTATATTTCAGAATCCTGTTTATGTTGACAGAATATTACATCAAAGTGGCAACTTCTTTAAGCAGATCAAGCTAAACAACAGCAGAAACCGTGATATGTGGCCACTAATTGTATCAGTTCTTGGCGCGTGCTGTACCTACAGGTTCCTGTCTTTATATAGCTTGAGGAAGAGAGACTAGGACAAATTATCTGTCTTCATATAGAAGACCGAATGTGTATCGTTCTGGTGATATTGGTTGGATGAGGATCCCGATAAGCATGTCGCTAGGCGGGACTAGAGCAATGGCCGGCAATCTTTTGAGTCGGAAGAGTCAAAAATTACAATTTACAAAGTTTTTACAAGTTTTTAAAGAGCCACAATATTGTTTTGCCAAAAATAAAAAATTGTACACAGCATAAATAATATTGACGTATGGAACTATATAAAGAGCCGCAGTTTCTCATCCAAAGAGCCGCATGTGACTCGCGAATTGCAGTTTGTTGACCCCTGGACTAGAGTGTTCTCAGACAGTAAATAGGAAGCTGGTAGCACCATAGTTAGAGAGGTGGCTGGGATGTGAAGGATGGTGAGCTGGTGTTTCCAGTAGAACTGGTTGCTATAAAGGATAGTACATGGAAGAGTATGTGTTTCCCAGAGAACTGAATACTCGGATTGCAGGTCTGCGCTGATATCTATTGGCCTGGAGCATGGTCAAACCAACCCATCTCTTCAATATTACTTAATTTTTAATGTATATAATTATATTATAATAAATTTACTTTTTTTTAATAACTAATCAGCTATTTTTTTTAATATTGACGTGACAACGTCTTAAATTAGGTTGCGGCTGGGAGTCACTTATGAAAAAGTGTAACGCCCGGTACCGTTACGATGAGTCACCGAACGAGAGTGCTGCGCGCGCAGCGCTATAGAATTAGGCGCATTGAATCGGCGCATGCCTGTCTCTGTCTTTGTCTTTCTCGAACGTTCTTGGCGTTGGAAAAACAAGAAAGCGTCATAATACAAGTTCACACGTGTGGTTAAAGTATCGTCAGCTGTGTCTGTAGTGAAAATGTGGAGTGCTTAGATTCGTCATTTACAACAACTACAACAATAAAGGTAAATAATTGTACACTGATATTTCATTATCGTAAACTATGATTGATTGATTAATTGTTAGATTGACACAAAAGTTGAGAAACTGAGTTTATAGGGTTTTCATACTATTGATAAATGTTGATAGTGTTAAGTAAATTATTAGTTTAAAATTAAATAATTAATTAATTATTATTTTACAAATTTTAAATAGTTTCAAATTTATTTAGCAAAAATTTGAACCTTCGATCTGAATAAATGTTTTGATTTTCGAATTGATTCTTTAAAATTACAAATATTAAGAAAAAGTGGCAGATATAAGAAAACTTTATTTAAACTGTGTTGAGCAAGAATTTTAACATCTAAATTAAGTAAATATTTTAATTTTCAACTTCATCATTTACAATTACAAATTTTATTTAATTTCAAATTTATTTAGCAAAAATTTGAACCTTCGATCTGAATAAGTGTTTTGATTTTCAAATACCAACGCGGCTGGTGGAGTGGCGATCTATCATAAATTATCATCGACATCTACGGCGGAAGTGTTCCAAGTTGCGATTACAGACGTAACTCGTGTCATTAAAACCAAGGGTGACATGTGCATGACTGAAGTTACTTGCTTCGCCGCTAATACTAGCTTCAAGTTTATACTCGGTGCTGTATATATTCATCCAGGAGCTAGTATGCAGGATATTGGAATGTTACTATGGCAAGGACTCGGTCCGTACATTCACAACAGCCAGTACGTGCCACCGTTCGTGCAAGTTGATTCTAGTATACCGATTCTTCTGTGTGGTGATTTTAACAAAAACGTAAAGCCTGACAACTCGTTTCTTAAATTCATGAAAAATACGTATAATCTTGATTGCGTATCAAACGTTTCTAAGTCAACTACGTTAAAAGGAACAACTATCGACTTGACTTTCGCAAGACACATTACAGCAGAAACACTTCCTTCTCATTTCATATTTCTCCTACCATCGTCCTATCCTCAACAAAATCACTCAAATAGGAATTAGTTAAGTTTAAGTTTACATGTACAATGTTTTAGTAAACAAAATATATTTCTATAGTTAAAATTTGTGCAATTCTTATTTTCATTCAATTCCTTGTTCCTATTGTGCAATTTAATTATATTCATATCAATAAATATTTTACCGTTGTCACATAAAATCTTCGCCCGTAAAACCGACTTTACAGGCAACCATTGTTTTTTTTCAAATAATATTCGGTCATTAAAATAATAATTTTTAATATTAATTTTTATTATTTTTTTAAATATTAAAAAAAAAACAGTTTGAATATTTTAGAAATTTTTTTTTTACTCTTTAAAAAACAAATGGCGGATATTTTGAGGAAGGCGATAAGAAGAAGAGAGGGAAGGCAGCAGTAGAGACAGATCGGGGAGAGGTTCTAAGAAAATCGTCTAAATGATCTGTGTAATATATAATATGTTTATATGGTTTTGACCAAGGACTTGGTTGTTGTTGCGTGATGTAATCAATATATAGCGTGAGATATTCATGTTTTTAATTCTTATGATAATTCTGTAATAATAAAATATTATGAAAATATATAACTTTTCAGGAAAATACAATCTCATTTAATAGAAACTACATTACATTATTCAATAATGATTGAATGATGATTCAATAATGAGTCTTGATGTAAGCAGTTCCGCATCTTGCTTTAGAAGTCTCAGGTCACGTGTCAAATCATTCAGTTCTGGTTGTGAAAAACGTTTTGAACATTCTTGTTCTCCACAGTTCTCACTATCAGAATCATCCAGTTCGATATCTTTTTGAGTGGTGTCTTCTGATTAATCATAAAAGAGGATTATTAGCACTGGATGAAAAAACTGGGAGGGGACTATTTGGGCTGTATGGTATTGGAAGTCTAGCTGAATATATGTCTTTGTATATAAGCTTTTTTTTATCATTCCTGTTAAAGTGTTTCAATTCTTGTACGAAAAAGTAACAATTATTGTCATGATTTTTTGGCTCTCGCCAAACCATAGGGATCCCAAATGTCAGTTGCCTTTGACCTTTTGTCCACAGGCGCAGTGTTCCGACACACGTTTTGAATACCTTATGTAGAGCCCATGTCTTGTTCTGGTCTCCTAATTTTATATCAAAATATGCGAAATCCGCCCGCTTTACAAAGTCTGTTATAGCATTTCTTTGCGCTTTTACAGTATATTCGCCACATATATAACATAAACTATTTGGGTCGTTTTTCCAGGATCTTCTTTTGGAAACCATGTCTGGTAGGAATTTATTAATGTGTTAAAATTTTATTTTCATAAATTTGATGTCATGGCTTTTAAATGAATGATGCTTGAAATAATAATTTTTATTGAATTTAATCTGTGTGAATAAATATATTTTCACAAAGAATTTAAATACTTGTTTAATTTTTTACAATTTCAAATTAGAAGTGATGGTATAATGTTTGGAAGTGATTTATTCATTTTAATTGTTAAAATTTTATTTTCATATGAGGTTACGCAACGCAAAATGAAGACGACCCGACCTGCACCGACGATCACGGCATTTACGACCGGCAACGGGTTATACGAATTTGAGGTATTACCGTTCGGACTCGCGTGGGCACCAGGCCACTCTGAAAGGATTATGGACACGCTACTGGCCGAATTAAAATGGCCCGAGTGCATTGTTTACTTGGATGACGTCAGCATATTCGGGAAAGACCTACGCGAACAAAATGAACGTTTATGCTAGGTCTTACAATGTTTCTGCGAGGCAGGGCTATTGCTTAAACCATCAAAATGCCGTTTCGCATACCGGAAGTTACCCATCCTCGGCCACGTGGTATCAAGCGACGGCATCGAACCTTCAGCACACAAAGTCGAGCCGTTAAAGAATTCCCAATACCGAAAAATGTAAAACAAGTACGCTCATTCCTCGGCCTTTGTGGTTATTACCGGAGATTCATAAAAAACTTTGCCAAAATTAGCAAACCACTGACGTGTTTAACGGAGAAAAATAAAAAATTCGCAACGGGACCAGCTGAAATAGAGGCTTTCGAGACACTAAAAAGAAAACTCACCGAAGACCTAATATTGGCGCACTTCAACCCTGACGTTAGAATAGAGATACACATGGACGCATCAATCGTAGGATTAGGCGCGGTACTAATGCAACCGGACAACGACGGGTTTTTGCACCCGGTCCACTACTTATCGAGAACGACATCGAAACACTAGAGTAGATATGGTATCTCAGAACTAGAGTGCTTAGCAATAGTCTGGGCACTACAAAAGTTACGGCCGTACATCTTCGGGAGAGTATTCAAAGTCGTAACCGACCACAGTGCGTCAACGTGTCTAGCGAACGTACGTGACCCGTGCTCAAGACTTACTAGATGGGGGTTAAAACTCTTGGAGTACGACTTTGAAATAGTCCATCGCGCAGGGAGGAAGAACGTTGCACCGGACGCACTCTCACGCAACCCGTTCCACAAAAACGATACAAACGTCGAAAACAACTTTAACGATTTAACGGCATGCACAATACGGATTGACGAGAACGGACAAAATGAAGACACCTTTGCCGCGATATTACCTAAATATAAATCAGACGCTAAAACACGGGACGAATATAAAAAATAAACGGGATCCTTTATAAAAAGAATCATGCAACACAAGGTAACCAATTGTTGGTCGTAGCACCAAAGCAAAGGGTACTCAAAATAATGAAAACAGCGCACGATATACCCGAGGCAGGGCACATGGGGGTAGCAAAGACGGTCCACCATATTAAGCAACGCTTTTACTGAAAAGGTCTTGAAGAAGACGTGCGAAAATACGTTCGGTTGTACAAAGTATGCAAGGCCTTCACCACAGAGGTTCAAACCCACAACCCCGCTAGAACCGTTACCACCGGTAACAGATATTTGGGAACGAGTGGGAATAGACCACCAAGGTCCTTCCGAAAAATCAGCAGAAGGCTACGAACACATCTTAACGATCGTAGACCATTTTAGCAAATACGCACTCTCAATCCCGGTAAAAGACACGAAGGCGGAAACCACATGCAACGCACTCTTAGACAATCTGTTCTACGTTTTTGGTACTCCGAAATGCATAATATCTGATCAAGGTAAATCGTTCGATTCGAGTACTTTTAGACTCTTTACACGATTGTACGGTATTAAACATGTTATGGAATCCGTGGCACACCCGCAAACAAATGGCTTATGCGAAAAACTCAACGGCATCATTAAACCCCATCAGAGTTTATCTCGAAGACGACCATGCCGAATGCCCGATATTCGTGAAAACGGCGACTTTTGCGTATAATTCGTCCATTCAGTCATCGACACAGGTGACACCGCATAAGTTGGTATTTGGCTTAGAATCGAGGACGACACTAGATGTAGGCACCCAACTGTCGACGAGCCAGTAAAAACTTACGACGAATACGTGACCAACCGCATCTTGGAAAACGAGAGACTAAAAAAAAATCGACGATGAAAATTACAGAGACCCTGACAATGATGACAAAATGTCAGCATGACATTGCGAACCGTGACCACTTCCGGAAGTTTGAAATGGGCGATCTGGTACTACTGGAGTCGTCTCGCAGGAAACCAGGGAAAACGGAGAAATTCCTGCCGAAATACGTGGGACCGTACATAATAACGGATCGAATCAAGGAAACGACGTATAACTCCAACCCGCCAATAGCGAACCTAATGTTAATACACGCCAAAGAAATACGTTGGCACACGTATTTCGCCTAAAGGAGTTTGTTTCGAGAGACAGTGGTATCTCTGAGGACCAGAATAGCCCTTAAGGGGGTGGGGGGGAGGTGTTGTGTAACCACGGCGCGACCCTGAACGCCGGACACGTGGGCGCAACTAACACACGCCCGCTATCTTGACTAGCAAGGCTCACGATTTTTATTTTATTTTTTCAATTTTAATTAAATTTTTTAAAATTTTTAATTGATTTCAAACTCTCTCTGTAAGTCATCGAACAACAGAGTTCGGCGAGAAATTGCACTTTGACCACGGACCAACTTTCTTGCTTGCTCTATTTATTTATTTTGTGGAGAATTTTGACTCAAGTTCCATTTTTGGATCAACGCAAAATGAAGACGGCCCGACCCTCACCGACACACCCTACAGAGGACCGACTCGAGTGCCAAGAAGCTACAGACAAGATGCATCCCCTGACCAGCCCCAACCCTTGACCAATAAAAGTTACATAACAAAAAAGGCTTTTCTGTTGATTTTGAAATTAGATATGTAGAATTATTGCTTGCTGATTTCTGATTTTTTTTATACATGAGTATGTTTGCGTATAGTTTTGCAGTCGTGGTATATATAATAAAATATATTATAATCACAATTTGCTTTGATTGTGCTAACAAAATATTTAAGAATTAATACATGATTTGAGGCGTAAAGAATAAAATAAAAGTTTACATATTTACATATTAAAAATGGCATATCCTGACCAGGAGCACATATGCTTTACAGAAGGCAGAGCGCCATATTTACATATGTACAAAAGACTGAACCGGCCAAAGGAAAAATAAACAAAAATCTGCCTATATAGGGAAAGTGGCAACATCTGGTGGTAGATTTAACAGAGTAATTTGATCTCGGAATTATATTTTCACAATTAAATACAAGTTTAATATAACATATATGTGATAATTTTTATATAGCAATATGTAGCCCCACCACAACCTATGCAATGTATCGTTAAAAGATATATAAAAAAGTTAGGCTTCGCGAAAAAGGGAACAACAAATAACAGGATTGCATCATCCAGGAAGTAAAGGTCACTGCCCAGGACCCATAAAACTAAAGTTCAAAGACCTTCTTCTTCTTGGAAGATTGCAATCATGGCGACAAAGGATGATTAAGCCAATCACAGTTAATAATGACAAATCAACAACCAATCACCTTTAACCTTGACCAACTAATAGCGAATCAGAAGCAAGCACGTAGAATGATCTCCACCAATGAGAAGCCGAGAGAGTTAATGACGATGATCTCAGACAATAGGTTAGGAGAAGATAGGTGACCGGGCTAGAAGCAAGGTGTGCTCAACTTAGGCTCCAACAAAGGTAGTGTCCTCTCGATCATGTGAAAGGCAAAGTACCTCCTCCAGTCTCATCACACACCGTTTCGCAAAGTCTATTATCTATCCCATACAAGTGTGCTCGTTATTCCCCTGTAGAAACCCATCATTCGACCAAGACTACGCCATCAATCACCAATCCAATTAAATCCACCCAATTCAACAATTCACCAGGGATATCATAGTAAGTTCGACAACTCAACCCGAATAATATAGTGAGTCGACAGGATCAATCGAAATATTACAGAGAGTCGACAGGATATGATGGAAAACGAGCCACCTCAAGACGCGACAAGGGAGAGGACAGCGAGCACTTCCGTGCCCGAAATAGAAACGACGCGCACCCTGGCGGAGATTCTTCCTCAGTTGGCCGCCGTCCTGACGCAAGCGGGGTCGACACAACGCGCGGAAGCGGCAATACCCCCCTTCGATGGAACCTACGCCGCCCGCCAATTCTTCCAGGTCTACGACCGGAAGATGGTCAAAGCCCTCGTAACCACCCCCAAATAGTTGCTCAGGTTGCCTCGCTACCTGACGCGCCAACCCCTGGAGCTCTTCAGGAAACTCTGGTTGGCCACCCAGACCTTTCTCCAGGTGAGGGCAGACCTTCCTGGACCTCTACCCGGAATCCAACGAGGCGTCCTTCGCCAAGTACTCCGCCATGAAGCTTGCTGGGCAGGCAAGCCTGGAGGAGTACTACCGAGGGAAGACAGCGCTGGGCCTGCAACTGGGTCTCCCACAGGAGGTAATCCTCGAGACGCTTGCGGAGGGATTGACGTTCTCCGACCAGCGCCCGGTCCGCGTGGTACCTCCTGAGAGCCTGGGAGAGGGTTCCAACTGGTGCAACGGTTCCACGGACCCAGCGCACCAACTTCGCGTCACCACGAGGAACAACCGCCCAACATGTCGGGCCCATACACCAGCACACCAAGAAAAACAGGTGAGTGGACTGCATCTGCACCGCCGTCGAACTGCAAATTCTGCGGCGCCCACCCCTGGCACTATGAGTGCCGAAACAAACGAGCTCCACACGCGAGCGCGCGGACAGTACGCCCCGCCCAACAACCACCACAAGCCCAAGCCGGACAAGCCGCCCGAGACGCCCCAGCCTTTCGTCATCCAGGTAGGAAGGCCCCGACTTTTCGTCAGCCAGCTGACGATAAAACTGTCCATCATCCATGAACTCTCACCCCCCTTTTCTTATTGACACAGGCGCAAGCTTGAACATAGTGCCCCATAACCTATATAAAAAGTTAAAAAATAACCTCCCTCATCTGAAACTTAAGAAAGAACCCATAGACCTCAGGCCATAAACGGTCCTGTACCGACCTTAGGTCAAATACCCCCCCCCCCCCCCCTACAATAGGTAAAATAACCAAAAACGAGAATTTCCATGAGGTGGAAGCACCTCTATCATTTGGGATTCTCGATATAAATACCCTCCTAAAATTAAAATTGCAATAGATTTGAACCAAGGCACTATGTTCTAACTCGCCGCCCCATTGCGCCCTACCACCTACCATTTTTCTTATATGCCAAATGAATGCGCCTATTGGGAATGCCAAGCAGAGTCACAAAAGGCTCACATGGCATACAAGCCTTCCGCACACGGCAACCAATGCGCGCATCTATTTGTCAAAAACATTTGCCACAATGCCAATGTTGATCACGTCACGCGCACGCACGCCACTTTTTCACCAGGGCCAATTGCTCTTATTATACGCCCTCTATGTACAAGGCCACTATGGTCCTAAATAACCACAAAAATACCCAAACAGGGTCCGTCCAACAGGACAACTCTCACACTAAGTACACCCGTGATCACACATCACCACAACTCCATTACACGCGTATACATCACAACAAGCGCGTCATTCACACAAAAAAGCAACAGAAACATTTCTCAGGCACATGCACAATCACTGCCGGTACCACCACACGACTCACACGAAACATAGAATCTATCCACGCCATCCAACAACCACACAACCGCAAAACATTGCGATCCTTCCTAAGCGCAATGAACGTTTATAACATGTTCATCCCGGACTACGCCCGCTTGCGGACGCCACTTAACAACCTTCTCAAAAAAGTCACGTGGGTTTGGGATGACAAATGCCAGAAAGCCTTTACTAGCCTGAAGGAAAGCCTCACCACACACCCCATATTACACCTTTATCAGGAAGGTCTGCCATGCCAATTGTACTGTGACGCATCAGCACTCGGCATAGCAGGCGTCCTCAAACAGGTCCACCCTGGTGGGAAGACCTTCCCAGTCCAATACTTATCCGCCCCTTACGTTCACACGAACGGAATTACTCCATCTATGAATTAGAATGCCTAGCAATCGTTGAGAGTGTGGACAAATTCTGCGTCTATTTGATGGGCAGAAAATTTACTATATTTTCTTACCATCACGCATTGCAATGGCTGAAGACGATCAAAAACCCGTCAGGCAGATTATTCCGATGGAGATTACGGCTATCGAGCTACGAATACGAGGTTTTTTACATAAAAGGAGCACAAAAATAGAAGCGGACCTCCTATCTCGTAACCCGTTCTGTGGCTTCTTAGACGCCCCCCCTCATTAAGAGCCATCAACCTTCCCCATCTGGAAATTCAAAACTGACCATTGATCACAACGGACTTCATACCATTACCCGCAAAGGTGTAACCAAAATAATAATCTCAAAAACATTTATCAAAGAACTACTTCAATCAGTACACACACAATTAAACCATCCAGGGATCTCAAAGATGACGAGACTCATCTCCGCTCAATATTATTGACAGGATATGTCACAAGACATTGCACAAAAGGTCAAAACCTGTCAGACCTGCCAATTGACAAAGCATATCAATAGATCCAACCAACATCTCCAAAGAGACATTGATACAATCCACGTAAACAAACTAAACCTGTACACAAAAAACATCCAATACATAACACCACCCATAGCGAAAACACCATCTACGACATGAGAATAATTACACATTCCCATTCAAACATCTTACACCCGACATTTTTCCAACAAAGCCACGGACAATCAAACCGACGAACAGTAACCCTTTCATACATTAAGATCCCACCATTTTCACCAAAACCTGATTTATACCCTTTACCCATAACAAAAAACACGACATCGCCAATCCAAAAATAGATCCAGTCATAACTAATCTTCCACCCAGTTCGCCGCAACAAATCGAATTCCAACACGATCCAAAAATAAATCCACTCAAGGTGAAAATATTGGAAAACATGTGCAGATTCCCCATATTCCACTCAATACTTTTTAACTGTCTTCTGAATATGCCATACCTCCTCGCCCCATTTACCATATTAATCTACCTTGGACTATATACCCAACAGCCCCAAAGGCTTTACCAATTACACGAAGCCATCTTCCGGATAGGTAGTGCCTTCCATACGTTTCTAACTCTCGTCCTGGACACCCTGGGAGAAAACTTCCAGCGGACATTTAGATCGCCCCAGATCAATCACGGAAGGGGGAGTTGGGACCGAATTAGAAAGTTCCCCCTGCATGGGCCCCTCGCTTCCAGTCAGAGATGACGCCCGTCGATTGAGGTCACCTCTTGTCTTCCGGACTTACAAAACGTTGGCCATCTTGGCTGTCACCGAATGTCGTCCATACCATCCCCACAGCTTGAAAATCCCAAGTTTCCCGATTTTTTTTTACAAAAACCTCTCTTAAATTAAAAATTTATTTCTCATAACAATGCCATCCAAATGAATTAAAAACATCGATTCTTTCCCAACACTTCCAAACAACTTATTTCATTTACCACATAAGACACGTATCCAACACACACCCAACACAACAGACCTTAGGATCTTTGACAACACATAAAAATCATTTTTTCACATTTCTCACAAAAGGCTTATAACATTTATCCACAAATTCGCACAAGAGACAAAAATTCTACAAGGGCATCAAAACTCGGAAGTATCCGCGTGACCTAGATACACACTGGCATGCAACCTTTACCATCACTAAGATATATTTTTGCGTATCTCTCTATATACATTTTTTCTCACCCCATTTATTTACATTTTTTTTTTAATTTTTGAAATTCAAATGCTTAATCCAATTTTTACCAATTATATATTAACTAACATACCATCTTTTCTTCGCTCTCACCCAACTTATTTACATTTTTTTATTTTTGAATTTATCAATGCTCAATCAAAATATTTACCATTTATATAGGAACTTCTTTTTTCATATTTTTTTATAAACCTATTTATTTTTTAAACCACTCAACAATTTTTTTTAACGAAAAATCACTTTGATTTCTTTAATTATCATTTTTTTATTTTGATTTCCCAAAGCCCTAACAGAAAATGCCCTTGATGTAGTTCTCCATGCACCAAGTTGAATTGTATAGGCATTATTTTTTTCTCTTGCTCAACAATGCCACCAAGCGCATTCACTTTGATTTCTTTTAATTATATATTTATTTTGATTTCCCAAAGCCCTAACAGAACATTCCCTTGATGTAGCTTTCCATACCTCGAGTTGAATAATTGTATAGGCATCTTCATTTTTTTCTTTCTCCTACTCAAAAATTATTCCACCAGCACAATTCGCTTTTAACCTTTTTATTTCACCTATGATACTTGTATATAGCCTCACAGTGCTCCCTAATTAATTTTCCCCCAAAAATTACTTTTCTCTCACAGAAATCAATTCAGGCTACCCCTTTTTGAATTATTCAAATGTAGGGGACGCATCTGTGATAATTTGTATATAGCAATATGTAACCCCACCACAACCTATACAATGTATCGTTAAAAGATTTAATAAAAGTTAGGCTTCGCGAAAAAAGGGAACAATATTTAACAGGATTGCATCATCCAGGAAGTAAAGGTCACTGCCCAGGACACATAAAACTAAAGTTCAAAGACCTTCTTCTTCCTGGGAGATTGCAATCATGGCGACAATGGAGGTAATAAGCCAATCACAGTTAAGCATGACAAATCAACAACCAATGTCCTTTAAGCATTACCAACTAATAGCGAATCAGAAGCAAGCACGTAGAATGATCTCCACCAATGAGAAGCCGAGAGAGTTAATGACGATGATATCGGACAAGAAGTTAGGAGAAGGTAGGTGACTGGGCTAGAAACAAGGTGTGCTCAACTTAGGCTCCAACCAAGGAATGTGTCCTCTCAATCATGTGAAAGGCAAAGTACCTCCCCCAGTCTCATCACTCTCCGTTTCGTAAAGTTTATTCTCTATCCCATCCAGGTGTGCTCGTTATTCCCCTGTGGAAACCCACAATTCGACCAAGACTGCGCCATCAATCATCAATCCAATCAAATCCACCCAAATCAACAATTCACCAGGGATCTCATAGTATGTTCGACAACTCAATCCGAATATTATAGAGAGTCGACAGGATCCAATCGAATTATTATAGAGAGTCGATAGGATCAATCGAAATATCACATATATACTGTGGTATATATTTTTACTTATTATTAAACCAGGCGCGATATTGTATTATTTGTGCTTATTACAGAATAAGCAAACAAAAAACAAATAAATTAAAACTTGGCATTAAATATTAACAAATTTGCATTGGATTATACTGGTATATAGTAAGTAGATAATCACACTTTCTAATAACTGTTAGTTGATGTTCGGTTAACTTTGTTAAGCAGATTTATTTCTTGAATAACGATCAGAGTATAGCTTGAAATCAAAGTTTCTTTTAAATTCCTGTAATTTAAAAACAATTTACAGAGATGGCGATAATAACCTTGGTTAAGAGACCTGATTATCTTACTTAGACTTATATCTAATATTCAAAAAAAGAATCATTATGTCTTTAAACATCAATTTCTGAACCACTGATTAGTGCCACACAATGAACAACGTGTGAAAGTAACTAAGTACACGCAACCAAAAATATAACTGATAAGTTTCATTATAGGGTAAAGATTAATAGTGAAAGTCTTTATATTTTATAAGAAATTGTACTTTATATTTAGATAGCGTTAAAAGAAAAATAAAAGGTGCGAAATTTTATGCTACTATAATTATTTTATTATTTCACAATTCTTGCACACATACACATTATAAACAAACCCTCTAATAATAATGATATACCTTCGATTTGTTTCGAATCAAAACAGAGTAAAGTAATAATATAATATATACCACTGATATATTATTTTTAAACAAAACAGATCAGATCAATAACAAGCCTTTATTAATATTTCGTGAAATAATTCATGATACATGGTAGATAATAATTAAAAATTGAAGATATTGATAGTTGAAATTAAAATTACTCTTGTGAGTGGCTTGAACCGGCTGAGAAAGTTGAGGTGAAGGAATCAGGGAGGGCAGTCACACAAGGATCCTAGGTCAGCCATGGTCCGTCCACTCAGAAAAGGAGACGCCATATATGCAAATAACAGGCTGCCAAAGGATCCGTCAGTTTTCTGTTTCTTAAGGACATGTTGTAGAGCCTTGTGGAAGTTCCATCCGGTAGTCTCGCAGTTAGCTACCAGAACCTAGGTACAACAACCTTTATATTCACAGAATATTCAAGATAATAAAAATAATATTCTAGAACTAAGATTACAACACGTTTTGATAATTATAAGTTTTTATAAAATAAAAAATGTACACAAAATTGACATAAGATTTTATTTATTTATTACGAAGCCTTCATTATATACTAAGTGGATATTTGTGTATAAATGATTAAACTATTTTATGTACATAGTTTCAAAATATATATACAAATTATTTTTAGTTTTAGAAAGAGAGGAAGTTATTTAAATTTACATTTTAGGGCAATAATTATATAATAAATAAAGTTTTTTCAACCATAATTCGACATAAGAAAATGAGATTGAAATATGTTTATCAATATTATAATAAAGTAATGGAACTGAAGTACGCGGATAAATTGTTTAATTGATAAGAACCGCTAAAAGCGAATCATATATCGAATTCAAACCCGAGAAGTGTTCCGAAGTATAGTTCAACAGATGGAAAACACGTTACCAATTTAACTCGAATAGCAAGTTCTTAAACTCTATCCCACCTTCACTCAAAATCAAAATTTGAATCAGGACCATCATTGAGCCGTTTTAGTTCGATTCAAAATTTCTACGAAATATATAAATTCAGGCATATATGCATTTTCATGTGGATAATATACAGAAAGAATACAAAATAATTTTAATAGTTTGGTTTAAATATAAAGAAGCGTTATATTTTCTTGACTGTTGGTCATTTTAGATACATGTCTACCAGTCACATGTTGGATAGTAGGTAACGTCGAATCCAATGCTGCGACAGCCTTTCTGACAATAGCTCTGTCATCTCTTAGTTGTTTCCCTTGGTCGATCATGACCATCCTGACAGCGTATTTTTCTGGGGCTGACCCACCTTTGCTTAAACCATCTAAAAGTCTCATCTCTTTGACACAGATGTCGCGCGATTAGTCGATTTGACCAACCAGCCTATTTCAATCCAATGGCACGACATCTTAAAACTCTGACATATGATCTTAATGAGCACGAATCTTTCGGCGAGTTCATCAAAAACAAATTTGAGAATCAGTTGAATAATGAGTCTAGAATACTCGTTCTGGAGGCGCAATTAAAATACGCTGGAACTTTTGATTTGCATAAATCGGCCATTAAATTTCAATCATTTGCATATCCGGTCAAAGGCCTCTGCATAACTATTTTCATATAAATCGTACAAGGCCTCCCCCTGGATGAGTGTCTATCTTTTTTAATGGAGTGAGTGTATAATATTTGACACAATTTATATTCATTTAATCATTACTTTTAAATAAACACAAATTGCATATTTTTTCTTGGGACATTACCTGGATAGGTATGGAAGGGTTCAAGAGTTTGCCAAAGCTGCCATCCTTCCGTTGTCGGGTCTTGAAATAGGCGATGGCCTTGGTCAGAGCAGAGTCAATCTCAGGCGTGGATTTGTCTTTTTTCTTCAGGCAGGTCAAAGCTAGGGCAGTGTAGCCCTTGGCTTCTATACATATGTATCTGTGGTTAAAGCCTATACATTAAAATTATGCACTTATTAAATCTATAATATTGGATAAATTTGCATTAAATCTGTTTGCACTAATTATATTTTAAAACAAGGCTAGTTATAAAAATTTATATTGTCACATTATTTTCGCTATATTGGATTCAGGTGTTTAGTTTACTTCCATTTCTATCAATTCACATATATATATTTTCGGCGAAAGGAAATTTTTATTTGGTACCTCACCATATATTTGTTCTTTGTATGTTTATAACTCCGTTTTTCATTCTCTGCCATCATACATTATTTTTTATTAAAAAAGGCAAACTACAACTTGCATCACGCTAACGAGGGGCAACAGCCCTAAACGCTTACATTTTCAGGAACAAGTTAAATACACATTGTTTATTTTTGTTCCACTATAGATGACGCTCTGCCATCTAAAATTCTCATTCGATCGGTCAGGATATGGTTTTTCGTCTTTGATAATAACACTTGGCCGTTTTTCCATTATTCAATATTTCACACATTATTTTGGGTATATGTTACATTATATAAACCTAAAGACATAATAACTTTATCTTTTTGTGATACCATCTTTCATTGTATTTTTTATTATAGATAAAAAGTGAACTTGAAGAAAACGAATTTCAACCCACAATGACATAGAAATATTGATAGAAGAAATGGAAAGCATAGAAATAGTCTTGTACAAAAAAAATGAAAAGAAACGCAGATCTGAGAAAAAAAAACATAATCATACAGTACATTAAAACAATAGATGTTATCAATAAAATAAACCTCACAGAAATGGGTTTAACTTTTAAAACAAAGAGACATAGAAAAATAATTCAATTATTAAAATGAACATAATTAAATGATAAAAATAATCGAAAATTGTATACACTGAATATGATGAGAATTCGAAACTATTTTAGACGCGTATGATTCTTCTTAAAAAAATAAACAATTTTCTACTGCCCTTACTGCAATGAAAAATTAATGGGAGGGCCTGGTTATATTTTCATTGCAGTAAGGGCAGTAGGGAAAATTCTTTAATTTTTAAAAGAATTACACACATCTAAAATAGTTTCGAATTCTAATAACAGATGGCGCTAATGCAAAACAGAATATGATGTTAAAATTATAACAAAATATACAAAAGGAAAACAAACAGACTCTAGAGGAAAGATTAAAAACATAAAACAAACGGTAAATGAATAGAATATCTTTTAAACCTAGGTCGAAACATTTTGGATCAAAATAAAGATGCTGACTTGAAAGGAGCACACATAGATATGGGGATTTATAAAAAATTAAAGACTATTTTCGGAGAGGGCTGTGAATAAGAAACAACAAACAGAAATTTTTAAAAGCAGTTCGACTTTCGCACTTAAAAATGTGCCAGAGCCCCGTTTGATTATTCTCACTCGCTGGTGTGATAGACTTTTGCAAGTATCAGGGGTCAATGGAGTATTTTTTTTATCAGAAAAAAAAGCGCCTAATGCAGGATTTGATCCCGGTTCATAGCGGTAGAAATCAAATGATTTAGATCACCTTTCCACCAAAGTATCGAACTGTTTAATGAATTAAAATAAGGTGTGAATATCAAAATATAAAGGGAAAAACAATTTTTTCAGGAAATCCTCATTTTAAAACCCTTTATCATTTGACTTTTTGTGCATATTTATACAAATTATTCATTGATTTTAATTTCTATGTGTAATATATACAATAATTTTAAGAAATATCAAAGCGTTGTTCTTTGAACGCATTTGAAAAATTTCTGATTTATTAAAACTTGGTTTCAAGTGAGTTTTATCCTTTGAAAGACGACACCGAGTTTCCAAAACGTTACAATAAAGTATATTAAACAATTTGATGGAAATTATTTTAAATCATATATTCTCTATTGATAAAAATATCTAAAAATGTTTCTCATAATTGTCTTTAATAAATATTCATTTGTTCTATTGGTTTTTTATTATATTCAATCAATGCATAACAAATACGTTTTAATTTAATAAAACTTTATTTATCATTTAGATACAAACATATATATGTAAAACTAAAATAAGAAGAAGAATAACAACCATTGATGATGATAACTATATTTATAAAAATCTATTGATAAAATATTCCGTGATATATCTTAAATTCAACAAATGCCCCCGTAAGATTTAGCTGAATATTTCATCATGGTTTTAAAATTTATAAGTATAGACAGGTAACTAAGGTAGTAGTTGGAATGGCCGAGCATTGCGTCATAACAATGACGTCATCTAGATGGCGGCGACATCCCCATTTATTTGTTTACAACTTTTAGGTATTGTTAAGCCTAAATATTTGAATAAAGCAATATTTGACAAAAGATATAAAATCAAGTATTTAAACTAATAATATTACAATTTAATTTGAAACATATGATTAAATGAAGTCAACAATCTGTTAACACTTCATATGAATATAGTAAAATATGCCTTATATTATTCAAGTTACAATAACCTTTAGTTATAGGCTAATATTTTCAAATTTTATTAAAGTTCAGTAGTTAAAGTTATGAGATAATATTGCAACAATTTAAAAAATAATGAAATTTCCCTTTACTTAAGGGTTTTGTTAAGATGTCAGCAACATTTTGATCAGTATTTATATACATAATATCAAAGCTATTATATACACATAAGTTGGTATTTAAAAAATTGATGGTTCTAATCAAGTGGTTAGATTTATTGCTAGTTTGTCCAGATTTTATCAAAGTAATTCCTGATTGATTATCACAAAATATTGTTGGCTTACAATTTTTGCCAGTTAATTCTTCAATCAGATATCGTATGTAAATACTTGTCTTTACACCCAGTGTAAAAGCATAAAGTTCAGAATCTGTAGTTGAGAGACAAACATTTGGCAAGCTTTTACATGACCAAGAAATAAGATTATTTCCAAATTTAAAGGCTATACCTCCAAATGAACATTTAAAATTCTTTGAATTCCAACTTGCATCTGTAAAGCCTTCTAGCTTGGTGTCACCCACAGTATAAACTAAACCTAATTTTTTTGTGAATTGTAAATATCTTAATACTCTTTTGGCAGCATTCCAGTGAATTTCTCTAGGATCTGTATTGTATTTACTTAAAACAGTAACAGAAAATGCTATATCTGCCCTAGATTTACATGCCAAATAAAGCAAACTACCAATAAGTTCTTGGTATTTATGCTGATCTATCTTTTTAGAACTGTGGAAATTTCCAAAATCTGTGTTAACATCCATTGGTGTAGAAACACCTTTGCAATCTTGCATATGGTATTTTTGTAATAATTTGTTAATATAGCCCTCTTGTTTTAGAGTTATTTTATTTTCATGCTGAGTAATCTCAAATCCTAAAATGGTAAAATTATCAGCATTTCTTTTTAATTTAAACTTTGATTCAATTTTGCCTATGGCCACATTTAATATATTGATATCTGAGTAAATTATTATCATGTCATCAACATATAGGCCTAAAATAAGATTAGAATTTCCAATTTTAAATTCAAATAAACATTTATCAGAATTAAATCTAGTAAACCCTATTTTAACCAAATGATCAGAAAAAGTATTGTACCATACCTTACTTGACTGTTTCAGCCCATACAATGCCTGGTTTAACTTACAGACAAGATTTTCATCAGTAGGCTGATATCCTTGAGGTGGAAGTAGGTAAATGTCCTCATCTAATTTTCCATATAGGAATGCAGTCTGTACATCACAGTGTATTAAGCTCCAACCCTGTAACACACAATATGCTAAAAGTGTTCTAAAGCTGTCACTTTTCATCACAGGTGAGCAGATATTCTGGAAGTAGGTTCCATCCTTTTGGCAGCATCCAAGAGCCACAAGTCTTGCTTTGAAGATAGTTTGTCCTGTTGATGGATCAACCTTTGATGAATATACCCATTTAGATTTTATGGGTTTTACCCCTTTAGGTAGATAAACATGGTCCCAAACTTGATGTTCTTGTAGAGAATTCATTTCCCTTTGCATGGCCTCAATCCAATATTCTGGATTTTTGCTATTAATGGCCTCTTCATATGAGTTGGGTATAGGAATTTCATCCAAGGCAAAAAGGTTGTGTTCTGTAGGATCAAATGTTGGATCAAGTCTTGAATCATCTGATAATTCTTCTTCATCTGAAGAAAGCTCACAATAATATTTATTTCTTGCACTTGGCCTGAGGTAGGGAACAACATTATTTTGTTGTTGTTGTGTAGCTTCTTCAAGTTCTTGAATGTTGGACTCTTCTGATGGTTTATTTTCTGAATCATAATCAAAATTTTCTTCTGGAAACTTAAAGATGCAATAGTCCTGTACTTCATTTTGATCACTCTTTAGTAATGATACTCCTTTTTTATTTTCTATAAATTTTACATCTCTTGATTCAACTATTGAATAAGTGTTTGGGTTAAAAATTCTATATGCCTTTCTGTTTGATGAGTAGCCCATGAATATACCTGAATGTGTAATCATGTCAAATTTTGCTCTTTTTTCTTTTGGTATCCAAAATTCAGCAATACAACCAAATGTTCTTAGATGTGCCACTGTAGGCTTTTTACCTGTAAAGAGTTCTTCAGGTGTTATTTTCAAATTATGTTTGTTTGGTGTTCTATTTTTAGTATAAACAAAGTTATGCATGGCTTCTGCCCAAAATTTGGTGGGAAGCTCTGATTCTACAAGTAGTGTTCTTGTTCCATTTATGATGCTTCTATTAGCCCTTTCTGCTATGCCATTTTGCGGTGGAGTGTAAATAGTTGTTTTTTGGTGTATAATGCCTTTATTTTTCAGATAATTCTCAAATTCTTGATTTACAAACTCAAGCCCATTATCACTTCTTATGCATTTAGCTCTTTTATTCAATAGGTTTTCAGTACTTTCTAAAAATTCTTTGAATATTTCTAAAGTATCAGATTTTGAATGTAAAAATTTAACAAATATTTTTCTTGAAAAATCATCTACTATAGTTAAAACATATTTTGCAGATCCAATTGAGAGTTGTTTGATTGGACCTATCAAATCCAAATGTAGTAGCTCAAGTGGCTGGTTTGATTGATTTTCAGTAACTGTCTTAAAGGGTTTTCTTGAATACTTTCCTTTTATACAGCTGATGCAATTTTCCATTGATTTCTGTTCATTGTAGTCAAATTTATAAACTAATTGATTCTTTTTCATTATTTCCATGTATTGATCATTTATATGTCCAAGTCTTTTGTGCCACACCTCCCATGGGATATTAGTTACTTTGAAAGTGATATCTATTTTATTATTATTTCCTTTTATAAAATATAGGTCTCCTACTTTGTTTGCTGTAATTATAGTATATCCAGCTTGATCAATAATATGTCCTCCTTTTTGATCAAGAATCACTTTGTTATTTTCTTGTACAAGTTTGTTTACGGAAATCAAATTATCAGTTAAACTAGGGACATGTAAAACATTATTTAGTATTAAAAAATGATTCACACCATTTAGTTTCACATTTCCTATGTAATTTGATTTGGTGTAGCTCCCATCAGCTAGAACAATTTTTCTTTCATCAGGTTGAATGTCTTTCATTTGCTCAAGAGAGGATGTCATATGACAAGTTGCTCCACTGTCTAGAATCCAACCTTGATATTTATCTTCCTTTATCTCCTCTTCTTTACTGATTGTGGTAAATGTCTGTTCTTCTTTTACTTTAGCAGCTGTAGCTCTGGGCACATTTTGTCTTGTTTTCCAAGAATGTGTGTTTGATTGTGGTCCATTGTTCTTTCTTGTGGAATTTTCTCCTTTGTTTTTTGGGTTGTACCAACAATCATTTGCTTTATGTCCATATTTACTGCATATGAAGCATTGAATCTTCCTTTTAGGTCTTGTATTTTCAAATGTTGTATTCCTATTAAAGTGCACATTTTCTTTAGTGAACATTTTATATGCATTAGGATTTTCTTCTTTTTCCTGAAATTTGTATCTCTCTAGATAAAGTTGTACAATTCTTCTTATGTCTAGAATTCCTGGATCACTAATGCTGCTCAATTGCATCACTATGATATTGTATTTTGTTGGTAAAGCCTTTATAAATGCATCTACAAATTCCTCTTCTTCAATACTGTTTCCCAATATCCTTGCAGTTTCTAGTAATTTTTCTGATCTAAGTAAGAACTGATTTAAATTTTCATCCTTTTTCATCTGCATTCTGAAGAGGTTATTTTTAGCCTCAATTTTTTGTTTTTTTATATCTCCTTCATATCTTCTATGAATTGAGTTCCAAATGTCTTTTGTAGTTTTGCAATTCAAAATTAAACTTACTTGACTATCATTCATTGCACTAGTCATTATTCCTTTTGCTTGGGCATCCTTGATACTCCAATCTGTCTTATCTTCTAATTGTGGCGGGTCTTCATATAAATACCTTTTTAATCCCTTTCCTTCAAGGAAGGCTTCTATTCTGAATTTCCAGCTATGGAAATTTTCTCCATTAAATTCAGGAATTCTTATATTTTCCGCCATTTTGAATGTTCTTATTTTAATTACGTACCGCTTTAGATTTCAGGAAAATATTTTATTTACTTACTTTTATCAACCACGGACTGCTACCAATTATTGGTTTTTTATTATATTCAATCAATGCATAACAAATACGTTTTAATTTAATAAAACTTTATTTATCATTTAGATACAAACATATATATGTAAAACTAAAATAAGAAGAAGAATAACAACCATTGATGATGATAACTATATTTATAAAAATCTATTGATAAAATATTCCGTGATATATCTTAAATTCAACATGTTCATTCATTCTGTAATTCATATTCATAAAATAATTTATCGATTTGCATATTTGCATATATCAATATAATTAACACAAAGCAATAACGCGCCATCTATACATATAAAATAAAAGGATTTAAAAGCGCGAGTGTTTCTTTTATACATAAAACGAACTTCTACTGTCCTTACTGCGATGAAAAATATATTGGGAGGGCTTGGCTCATCAGTGGTGAACCCTCCCAGCGGTTTCGCCAATTTAATCCACCAGACCGCTTCTCAGAGCTCTAATATTGTATTGGATCATTCTGCTTTTATATGCTACACTGAAGGATGGAATCTTAGAAATGGTTTTCAAGTAAACTATAAGCTTATGTCCATAGTTTACTTGAAAACCATTTCTAAGATTCCATCCTTCAGTTTAGCATATAAAAGCAGAATGATCCAATACAATATTAGAGCTCTGAGAAGCGGTCTGGTGGATTAAATTGGCGAAACCGCTGGGAGGGTTCACCACTGATGAGCCAAGCCCTCCCAATATATTTTTTCATCGCAGTAAGGACAGTAGAAGTTCGTTTTATGTATAAAAGAAACACTCGCGCTTTTAAATCCTTTTATTTTATATCAATATAATTACTATGACTAATAACTCCGCCTTTGCCGGTCCCAAGCCCGGATGAAAAAGAAGGAGGGGGAGCAGTAACAAGCTCGCTAAAAAATCTGGGCTCAGCTGGCCCGGCTGAGAGTACCCTGTAAGAGCTCCTAATCCAGGGATACAGAATGAGCAGTGTTTGTACTCCATGTTAGGAGCGGCTGCACATGGCGTCTGTTCCTCATGTTAGAGGCTGCCATTTCTTTTGGAGCTAAGTCGGCTTGCTACTGAGTAGTGCCCCCAGTCTTAATGACAAAGGCAGACGCATCTACTTTATCCAACCATGATGGTTGTCTCATCCATTGATGAACTCTACTCATTCCCAGCAGACCCCATCAGAAGTCTCAAGCTTTACAAGCTTGACACCCTAATATGATTGAGTGGAGAAAGAAAAAAAGAATACTCTGACTAATTGTGAGTCAAAAATAAATTCTATTTTCACATTAAATATATGCGAAACTATGCAAAATCTATTTGAGTATAATTTTAATCCAGAAAGGTTTAGAGTTTTGGTTTATGGTTTTCATTAGAAGAAGAGATAAGATTTCATGTAATTCCATAAGAGTTTCGCGGTAATTTTAGAATTTTCTAAAGATATATTTATCTGATAAAGGAGGTTAGTCAAATTAGTCCACTTTCATATTTTCGAAAAAAATGTCTACAACATTTATTCTTATATGTCTGATATTTAGTTAGACTAATACCTATAAAATTATTTGAAGTGAAATACGTTGAAATGATATTTTATATCCAAGTTTGAATAATAAAGACTATTATATATTGCCACTTAATAATGGAAAACAAGGAAAAACATAGTGGGTTAGGAATAGCAACAGATTGAATTGTGACTGACAACTTTTTCGCACACATGTTAGATGCATAACACAGAAACTTATTGTCTGAATTAGTCATGTATAAAATTGGCTTTCATAAAATAAGTTATTATGTATTGAAAACTAATTTTAATGGCTATATATAAGCCAGTTACCAGATGCTAACACTATAAAGAACCTATATTATTTTTTTTTATATAAAACTCTTTTAACGCCTATACAAACCTGAATCTGAAATATGGTATACATTTATTGATACAAAAAAATAAGCAAATATCAAATTCTAAGCAATATCAGATTCTCATTTGGGAACTGAGTGCTTATAAACGACCTCATCAAATTGAATACATAGTTTGGCAAAATACCTGTTCTAACTGATCACATAGAATCGTTGATAATGAAATACGAATCGACCAATTTATCAAAAAAAAAAAAAAGAAATTGATTTAATCAGATCGCATGCCCCAACACTATAATTCAAAACTTCATAGAATCAAGAATAGCTGAAACTATAGCCAACACTAATGAAACATTCCGAAATATTTTCCTATTTGGAATTCCTTTTTATTTTCGTCCAAATTTTTACAACTCACAGTTCATCACAATTCATGGTAATTTTGGAGAATTTTGTCAAAAATCGGGGCAACAGATGATCCTAGCTGCTTCTGTGGAAAAGAAAACCAAAACTCAATACATTTATTAATAAGAACGTCCGATCTTTCACAGCTACAGAAGTAATCATTTTTATCCCATCGAAGAAATATGCGAATTTGTATATAACAAAATCTTTATGTAAAATTAAATATTTTTTGTAAATTAATTTTAGATTTTTTTTCTGTTTGAGAAGGCCAACTTTAGTTTTTAATTTTATTTTTATCCGGTTATTGAATCGTATATAAAATGAATTTTATATAGGTTGATAAAATGTATTTAGACGCAAGTATCCCAAGTTGGGATATCGCGTCCGATATGTCAGATAAAAAAACTATATTATTATTATTATTAGATAGAAAATAAAAGGTTTCAGTGTTACCAACTTGGAGACCACTCTTTTCATCCAGAATGTTGATCAATTTCTGAAGATTGCTTGACGATATGTTTCCACCGCCATTGCAGATAGCGAGCTGGTTGACCGGTATAAATATCTGAGACCGGTGTTCTTTACTGTTCTGGAGCATCTCCAAAACGTCGGTGGAATTATAGAAGTTCTGAGGGTCCTGGCAAGTGGCCACTAGCGCGTTGGTGTGGAAGCTCAATAAGCTATCCTTTTTCCTAGCACACGTAGAAATGGTTAGAGACTTCATAGTGGCTGAATGAAATGATGGAAATAGTTACATACTTCAGAAGTCTATAGGTAAAAGTATTCAATAATATCAAAATAAAGGAAGCTAAAAATGTAAGGATTCTCCAATAAAATTATACAATAATTTAATTAATCGATTCTGCGCACTAAAAACTATGCTCAAAACAGTTAAAATCAAAAATGAAAAATATACTCATATTTTTAGAATAATTTAGATAAATGACCTTTCACAAACAGAATATCTAGTATAGAAATCAACGGGAAAGGTATGTTATGAATTTCAAGTTTACATATTTATAATTAATGTAAGAAAAATAAGTGATCTACTTGTAAAGAGAGTTCAGAAGATCCTTAGTCAGAGCTTGACGGACTTCCATAGAGAAATTCTGACCGCTGGTTGTTCTGGAGTCGTCACAGAAGAAATAATCCTTCTCGAGGAAGGCCAGGGCCACAGCGGCAATGATCGGATTCTCAGTCCAGCGGGATGAGACGTAACGTAGGGTATTGGCTCGCGCCTGGTCTATCTTGTCTTGTAATTCTTTGTCCTTTTCAATCATCGAGCAGAAGGGCTTAGACTGATCTAAAACCACACTTTTCTTTCAGGCATAAATTAATATATTGTAATATATTCTAGAATAACTGTATCAATATATAGATTTTGAATCATACTAACTCTGTATACACACTTGTGTGGTGCCTTATATGAAGAATAAATAGAGCAATAGGATAGGTCCTGGAAATTTTAAATTAATGTCTGTAAAATATCTTTACCACAGCCCATTATATAGAGTTTGAATTTTTTTCACACATAAAAATTAAAAACATCTTTTTATCGGGAATAGGTTTTATATTTATATTACTATAATATATCACAATTTAAATGCCTCGCAATTCGAGATTATCCGAACTATTTTTCTATTATTTATGATAGGATTGTTAGACTATACTTGGCGGGTATGCCTCTTTTTAAAATTAAAAGCTGTTTTTCATTATTTTACATTATTAAATAGACCTAGGCATTAATAAATCTAGAAATAAAATGTCAATATATTAGAAATGGTTCTCAAACGAGTGCGTATTTTATCAAATAATATACATTATACTGCGCAGTAAAATTGTTAATTCATGAAGAAATATAAATTAAAAATTACATTCATAGATAAATCTTAAGAGAGTTTATTTTTTTTGATGTTCACGGTCGTTTGTTTTCTTCATTCTTTTTTTTTTAGAAGGATTCAGAAGATATTTTGTTCATTCTTGTTTATCTAGTGTGTCTTCAATAAAGGTCACTGTGTGAAATATCTTAAAGTGTTATTGTCTGAATCCCGATATACATGCTAATGTTACGACTTCCTCAAGTTTTTTCCATGAATATATATTTATTGAACAAATACACCATAAAGGTAATTTATTAAACTTTCATGCAATTTATAGTTATTCAACTTTATTCAACTGTAAATACAAAGCGCGATGTCCCGCTAAGGACACTGGCGCCCAAAGGAAAGCAACACAAGAGAGAGAGAGAGGGAGAATCTATTAACATATGCTCAAGGCATTTACCATATTCCTGAAATTGATTTCAAACAAGCATACTATATACATAGGTAATTTAGTTTAAACACATCTCAAAATAAAGAAAAAGGAAAAAAATCATATATACAGCACATAGTTAATTATACCTAACACATGAGATTATTTAAAAACTTTGATATATATTTACAAAATCTATTGAATACAATGTATGAATCCCTGCTGGATATCAGTTCTCTTGGATCGGTACATAGAATACCGTTATTGAGTCTGTAGTCTTGAAATGCTGGGCACTTAAGTAAAAGGTGAGTAGAATCTTGAATGCGGCATCCACAAAAACAGCCCGGATCCTCCGATGCATGGATTATTTCCAGAAAACCTTCGAAATTACCATGGTTGGTTACAAATTGTGTGTTGTGGAAATTAGGGCGGAAATAACTTGGAATATCCGGTTGAAAAAACTTGTAAATGTCTCGTTTGTATTATTCAGTAAGAGCAACATTCTTTCGTCTATATAGGATTTAATTATAAAGGGAATATCGATGTTGTATTTTTGCTTGTCCTCGAACGATAAGTTATTTAACTCATATTTCATATTTTTTGCTTCAATGTAATCTGCAATCAATGGAACCTTAGCCAAACTGTGAACACAGTTGTACGAAGTTGTCTTGTATGCTTGAATGCTCCATATTAATATCTGATATTGCATTGAGTTTAAATTTTGTATCTATTTTTTGTTTAAAAATTTGAACCATATTTCTGATCCATATGTTAAAGTTGATCTGAATAAAGATTTATACAATGTAATTATTTTATGGGAGCTCAAACCCCATGATTTGCTGCACAGAGAAAATAGAAATTTGTTTATTCTTAGAGTTCTGCTCACTATTTCCTCTATAAGAAAAGCAAAATTTAATTTGTTTTTCTTCTATGATTTGCAATCGTTATTCCCAAAATTTTTGTTTTTTGTACTGGTGAAATTAATCCACTCTTAAATTTAACTGGAATCTCCTCTTTATTATGCAAATATAAAATGTTTGTTTTTCGGAACTGATTTCTAACTTTTTCTTAATACACCACAATTCGATAGTATTTATTGCTTCCTCTATAACTGTTTTTAGTGATGTTAGATCTTTATTCCAGCATATGATCGAAATATCATCCGCGTAACAAATCAACTCACTATTGGGCACCTGAAAATTCAACAGCAAATCGTTCAACAAAATTGTCCATAGAAGTGGAGAAAGCGGACCGCCCTGAGGACACCCCTTAGTAATTGGCTTTGAAGTTGTTAGATTGTCGTAACTGAATGAAATGATCCTGGAATTTAAATAGGATTGTAGAATTTTGATCAGTTTTTCCGGTAAATTGTCTGAATCTATTCTTTTGATGATCGCTGGCCACCAGGCATTATCAAAAGCCCTCGAGATATCTTTTGGAACTAGTGCAGACAGTTATTTTTGCTTATGCTCCATTAATACATCGATTACAGTATTCAAAGCAGTGATAGTTGACTTTGACTTGATAAATCCGTGCTGCCTCGAGCTTAACAGATTGTTTTGAATATAAAATTCATATATTTTTTTTTTTTAGAATTTTTTCAAGAATCTTTGAAAAATTTGATAATAAAGATATCGGACGGTAGCTTTTAGCTGATTCATAATTGGTTTTGCCGGGTTTGGCTATTATTTTGAGTGCTGCTGTTTTCCATTTTTTTGGGGAGTATCCTATTTGAATACATTTATTAAATATTGAGTGTAAAATCGGAAGTATTAGTTGAAAAGCATTCTTTATCATATTATTACTAATATTGTCTGGACCAGGAGCTTTATTTACATTAACTTCTATTTCTTTCTTATGAATATTGCATGAGTTGGAGTTTGTAAAATTCGGTGTATAGTTCCTTATTGATGTATGGTGAGCAGTATCCGATATAGTTGTATCATCAGTAATTAGTTCAATAATCAGATCTTTTATTAGAGATTCTTTAGAATCTACTGGTGCCTGTTCAATTATTGGTAATCCCTTTTTTTGATTAGAGGAACTCAGTTTTTATAAGGTTCTTGTTATGAATATAGTTATGAATACTGAAAATCATTACCCAGAAGAACCACCTCATGCATAAATAACATCTCTTGCACGCCTGTGCATTGAGTTAACCAGATATTTAGTGGTAGTACAAATGAAACTTTACATGCAGCTTCAACACGATGCTACACTTTATCGTAATGACTGTCGTGTGGTGACGAGTCAGTCGCTCGGCAACCTTTGATTAGACGTTTTCTATTGGTGACAAATCAGAAGAACCTATTAGGCGGGACATCAGCCGACAATTTATGTATGTAAGAAATTCCGTACAATACCGACAACATGCAGTCGTTCATTTTCTATTGAAACTGCGTTTAAAGGCTTCAAATAAAGGGTACTGCGGTAAAACTTAACACATCAAATATGTAATGGAGGCTGTTAAACGTCCTGGGAATGAGAACAAGAATTGACCGAGACGTATATCCATTGGCATTCCATTACACTAATTAAAGTAATGTGCCAGTAGGAAGATATTTAATGCAATCTGGACATGTCCATTATTACACTAAACACGGATGCGACCATAATGGTGGGCTGGAGAAAGAAAAACTGAATTTTTGTGAAAATCCGAATGTACGCCATTCTTTAGTCCATAATCTTTTATGATCACACAAATCATTTTTTTCTTGTCCATGATGTACCGTCACAGTATGCCGAAGTCATGGTGTCCGAGTGGTAGTTCATTTTGCTAGGAACGTCTCCAAAACTCTGATGCAGTCACATTTGGTCTTACAAATAAGACAATTTATTGTCTCAGGTTTCTGGCTGTATGATCCATTAAGGTGATGCGAATAACAACTCTGTATTCTGTGCTATTTCCTTTCTTTTTGGTCCAAAATTGTAGTTATATATGATTGCCACAATTTACTAGTAGTATTCTCTTTAAATATTATTTTATATATATATATATATCTTTATATATAAATATTAAAATCGAAACATTGTTCGCTAATTTATAATGCTGAGTTATTTGGTATTTAATATTTATATATATATGTGATATGATCCTGTCGACTCTTCTGTGATATGATCCTGTCGACTCTTCTGAGATATGATCCTGTCGACTTTCGATGTGGCACTATAGTGATAATAATGTGGTGAGTGAGAAATAAGGAAACAACAAGTTTGGAAGATGGAACCCAGCAAACCGAGGGAGAGAGGGAGCGCTAGCGGCTGCCACCGCGGAAATGCACGTCTTGTGTGCCACCACCCCCCCGACTGAGTAAACATAGAACTGAGGTTCCAAGAAAAGGCCCTGCGATCGCCCCCTTGGAATGTGACTGCTATATCAAGTGACCGGCCTTTGCTGCCTTCTCTCTCTCTCTGGTCGACTGTAGATTTGTTTTATTAATCCTGGAAGAGCATATATTATGACATATATATATATATATATATATATCTGTACAGCTTTAAACAAAATTGCTATGATTAAAATCTACATTTGAATAAATATTTCAGCACACCAGGAGTAATATCTCTTAATTAGATTTTATTGAATATATATAACATCCCTCTCTCTCTCTCTCTAAAATTGTATATAACCTTATATAATCATATATGAACGATATAAAAAAAACTAGTTTCAATCTCAATATCTCTCTTTCTCTCTCCTTTAGAGGCAAAAAATCGATATTTTAAAGAAAACTTTATTTTCTAATGAATAATTCAAAGAAAATGTTTAAAAGAAAACATCTATAAAAGCAATTTTAGAAAGATAAATACTGTTACCTTGGGCCACGATCAGTGGGATGGGAACAATTAGTAGGATACATCTTACAGATAACATGGTTGAGAGAAGTTTAGCGAACAGCCTGGAAGATAGGTTGCTATAACCTCGCGACACAAACATCTACCGGTTACACAAGCGTCAGTAATATTTACCAAAAATACACCTTCCTTTACATCCATAAACATCGGTTGAGACAAAATATTCGAAAAGTATAGTTTATTTATCTTTAAAATTAGCCTGTTTTGTAAATTTTATGGCATATTTTCATAAATATCTCAGATTCATATCTGTTGCAATAAAATTTAATTAGAAATTATTGCTGGTAACATCGCCAGTGATATCTCCTAACAAGGAGTCTCTATGCCAATTCAATTTTTAAGTATTTTAACTCTGTCATATTTGGAAGTTTAATATTTTTCTGTATAAGATCGGTAGTCGTATTAACGTAGAATTTTCGTAATTGAATTCCTCGTAGGTGTCAACGTCTTTGAATTTCTGCCATATTATCTAGCTTCTTTTTAGAAATATGTCACAAAGCTGAAAATTGTAATAAGTTATCAATGAATAATGATATAATTGTTTTAAAAGAGTATATTTATATATAGAAATGAATAAAACTTTAGGTATAATGAATATTATACATATTTATATTAAATAGAAATAGCATATCTCAAACAGGACCATCAATTTTTAATGTGTTAAGTGTATTTACACAAGTTTGGCCTTAAATACCCATTTTTTTGTGTTTCAATAAGCCTCTGGGATCAAAAATCCTTTTGATCGCATTGGTACAGCCTGCTCCACGCTGACGAGCGCCAAAAGCGCGAAACGCGTTCGTGGATGGCTTTTCTTGATTTATCAATAAATTGTGTTTGCCAAATATCAGGGAACAGGCTAAATCAATGTTTTGTCGATTTCTGTTACACCAGTTGGCGCTCTGCCTTCTGTAAAGCACATGTGCTCCTGGTCAGGATATGCCATTTTTATTTTTAATATCAACACCTGACCTACTATTTTTTTTCTATCATTTTTCCACATATATATCTGGTAATTTAACCCAACAACTTCATATTTTATAAAATATAACAAGATTTTCATGTTGTATAATAGAAACGCATCTGTATGTATAATGTTTATACGCATGATCGACATGTGTCATTACATCATCATATGCACTTTGTACAAACTGAGAATAAATAAATAAAACTCTGTAATAGATTAAGAGTTGAGCTAAATCAAGATATTGAGATAGAAGTCAATCGAGGCCTAGAATATGTCAGGGCGTTTCCAGTATACAATGTCACTTCTTCCGAATCACGCCCTTGTTGCATCCGCTGTAATCCAATTCTGTCTCTCGGCAAAAATATATAGAGATGTCAATTCGCCGAAAATATATAGTCTCTTCGCCATCAGCGGGAACCCTCTTCGGTTGTGTCCAAGGTCCACCTCATCGACCAAGTATAATAGTAAGAACTCTTCTATCTCCATCTTTCGCTCCTAGCTCGACTCTATCTGTTCACGGAACTTTCCTAGAACAACTGTGTCTCTTCGTTTTTAGTGTAAACATACCCAAGCTTTCCACTCTGCTTCGACCACGACTGCCTGTACTCTTTGAGAACTGTTAAAGGGCTTCCAAGGTGCAGAGATGTACTGGAAAACTCTCCACATCCTGACTCTTCCTCTCGGTTAACACCTATAGCGAGAGTCGACAGGATCGCACACCATAGATTAAGTCGGCTGGATACCTCACCACAGTTTAAGTCGACAGGATTTCACAACGACAGATATTCTACATATATATAACTAAATAAATTAAAGACACCATATTAAATATAAAAGTTTGTAAGCGGAAGGCGTTAGGAATTGATGTCGTTTATAAGTTTATAATCTTTAAACATTGCTATACTGACGAAAATGTGTAAGGCCACTTGTCCTGTAACTTGGAGATGTTGGATTCAGCAACCAGGTGCTGTGAAGTAGGTGAATCAGGGAAAATTGTACCAAGAACTAGACTTATTTTTTTTCGACGAACAAAATATAATAATAAATAAAGCCTTTTAGTTTTTGCTAACGATAATAACTCGTTCAGTTGATAATAAGATCGAAGTCATAATTTCTGACCTTACCTATCATACCGATACCTTCAGTCTTTTTGAGTCATGTGGTTTACCTTTTATTATTATCCCTAGTACACTTGGTACAGGCCATGATAATCATAATGGGTAGTTAGCGACTGCCTTTACTGTGAGTGCACCACATGTCTACATATATGAAAATCAGTTCGACTTTTGCACTTTTTGCACTTTTAAATGTGTCAAAGTCTGTTAGGTTACTTGCACTCGCCGGTGAGTTTGGACATTTGCAAGAAATGGGAGGCCATTGGATAATTTTTTGAATTATTAAAAGTACCCAATGCGGGATTCGATCCCAGGTCGTAACGGTCGAAAACCAATGGTTTACACTAACCTTCCATCGACTTCCCTAGTGGTTGCCCTAAAGGGTATAAATCCAGTTTCACAAAACGACATATTAGAGGCCTTAGTTCTTGTTGAAGTCTATTAGAAGGCATACAGATGCTTGACTGCATCAATAATGACTCCTAAGTAGTCATTTTTCTCAAAAGGAAATATAATATCTGCAAACTCTCAACATTGATTATGCCAATCAGCTGCTCCTGACGAACAGGCTGGAATAATCTGTGATATTGGCACAGCACTGCTTGATTTCATTGAGTATGTACGAGATAAGAATGCATAAGGTACGTAGAAGGTAAAGATAGATTATTCAGTACTTTATAAATGCAGATTCAGTCCGAGGTGAAATATTCTTTTGAAAGCTTATAACCACAAGGTAATAAAACCAAATCCAAATATTTTTTGTGACGTTTCGGTAACAGCGTCGTTACCAATTTCAGACAAAAGTCTGTTTTAAATAGTTACTGTTAACAAGTGCGTAAACAAAATAACAAATAAGAAGATATGTTTCTGAGAAACACAGAATATTATTCTTTAATTTTTATTATTCTTAATATTTTTATATGCTATCTTGTTGACACACGTGATAAAAGTAACTATTTAAAACATGCTGTGGTAAAATTTCCCATTTAGTACTTTTGTCTGAAAATGGTAACAACGCTGTTACCGAAACGTCACAGACTATTAATTCATTGGAATTGGTCTCATCACCTTGTCTTTATAATCTATAATCCAAATGGTACATTATCTAAAGCTTATAACCTTTATTGGGAAATCAAAAGTGTCGATAGAAAATACAGAACGATGATGTCAAAGGCAGATTCCAAATCAAAAGAGATGATGATTCTGTGATATACAAGTTACAAAATAGGATAAGAAGTTTAGAATAATTTTATATAGTAATCTGTCAAACCTAATAAATCAGAGCAAGATGGAAATAACCTATCTGGGTCAAATAGTTTATAATAGAGAAAAATATACGAAATTTAATAGGTTCTGCAGACTTTTTATTATAAATAGACAGCTTCATGCAGCTTGAATAAATATACTACTTGATTTAAATCAATGTAAATAATTAATAAGTTACTTTAGAATATAACTCATTGTAAATAGCTCAACTTGATCAACTTTCTCTCTCCACGATACTAATTATTACAGATGACTTTTCAGAATAAACTTCCATCATGGCTTAACATACTGTAAATAACCACCTTGCGATTTCTTCTATTTCCTTATGTTTTTGTTTATTTGTTTAATGGATATATTTATTCAATGCTTTTTTCCTAATTGTATATTTTCTTTTGATAATTCTGTACCTACTCTACTACAATATAAATTATTGTAAATAGTTTCACGCGCAATTATTCAGATCGGATATAGCATGTCTTGTTTGCAACTGGTAAATAATAATAATGATGCATCATATATTTATAATTACATGCAATTGTTATGTCCTCAAAGCTTATGTTCATAGTTAATCTGAAATACCCATTCCAAGAGCATCAGTATCACTATAAAAGAAAGATTGAAAAATGTAATATAACAGCGGTATGATAGATTAAACTGGCTAAACCGCTAGGAGGGTTCACCTCTGCTGAACCAGGCCCTCCCATTAATTTTCCATTGCAGTAAGGGCAGTAGAGGTTGTTTAATTTTTAAAAGAATCATACGCGTCTATAATAGTTTCGAATTATCAATTTGTATATATAATTATTATCTGTTTTTATATATAGGATTAAGATCGTAATAGGGATTCCTGATGCAAGTTGCAGATAAAATAAAAGTAATATATTTTGTTTATTTTAAAATATAAACTATATATACAATAGATATTCCTTTTATAATCTAAAAGAATAATATTATATATAAATATGGTAATTTAAAAACAACAACCTCATATTGTGTAGATAACTTATAACAAGATTGTCATGTTGTATATAGAGACACATCTATAAATAATTATGCGCATGATTAATCTGTGTCATCGCATCGCCCTATGTAATGTAATTTGTATAAAGTGGATAAATAAATAAAATCTGTAATAGATTTAAGAGTTGAGATAAAGCAGAGATCGAGCAAAGTATTGCCAAAACAACAAAGTCTAAAGACGGAAGTCATAAATCAGGTCGATTTACAATTCCCACAAACAAGGCCACCCACACTGTCACATGTGGTGGAATGCAGAGACCCCTCTCACACCTGGACAGGTAAAGGCCCCCTTTCTCAAACGCCCCTGTCACATAAGGTCGCCCCGTCTTTAACCTATAAATCATCACCTTACAGTCTCTTGACAGCTCAGTTCAGACAGTTCAGTACAGTTTAGTTCAGTTCACCCTTAGTGCAAGCCGCGTCGGTCGTATGTTATGTCGATCTCATCCAACATGTAGTTAGGAAGAATTCGTCTATCTCCATCTTGCGCTTCTAGCTCAGCTTTTATCTGTTACGGAACTTTCTTAGTGCAACTGTGTCTTCGTTTTTTGTGTGATATCCCCAAGCTTTTCCACTCTGCCTCGACCACGACTGCCTGTATTTTGTGAGAACTTTTAAAGGTCTTCCAAGGTGCAGAGAGGTACTGGAAAACTCTACATCCTGACTGTTCCTCTCGGTCAACACAGTACAACAAGAGCTACCAGGACTTCAACATTATTTCAGTAGTCGACAGGATCTCTACAAAAGCTACTGAATTCTCATCATTTATTACATGAGCCGACAGGATAACCAAAACGAAGGATACCAAACGAAGAAAGCTAGATAGTCCAGATAGAAGCGAGAAAGTGCTAAGATGGAAGAGCAAACCGAACAGTCCAACGATGCGACCGGGCTATCTGTTCCCCAACAAGAGACGACATTTGAAGAGGAGGAAACGTCGCCGCCCCAAGGGACCTCCGCAGACCCGCTGACACAGATCGCCGATGCCCTGAATAAGCTGCTGGTCGCCCGATCTCCGAGGGAGATAGATGTGAGTCCATACGATGGTACCTTTGAAGCCCAGAGCTTTTTCGACAACTTCGATGCCCAAGCAGACCGAGCTAAGCTGACCTACACGGACCGCCTAAGCAAGTTACCCTGCTACCTGCAAGGTAAGCCCCTACAATATTTCCGAAACCTACGGTTTGATAGTTAATTTTATATTGATGTCCGCCAAACCTTGATAGATTTATTCCCAACAGCGACAGAAGCGTCGTTTTCACGCTTCCTAGCCATCAAATTGACACCCCAAATGCCCCTGGAAGACTACTACCAAAAAAAAAACGGTAATGGGCATGAAATTAAACCTACCCGCCGACATATTAATAGATTCTCTAACCGAAGGACTACCCGTCGCAGATCAGCGATTAATCGCCACGGTGCAGCCAAACACCATTAAAGAATAATTCGACCTAGTGTCGAGAATAAGAAGAACCCAGTGTGCCACCAGTGCAGTGTACCAGCGCCAAGTAGACAAGGCCCCACATCCAACCTACCACAACCCACCACCGCGGCACAACAACCAGCGGTTATCACGCGTAACGTACCAAGTTGCACCCCCACCCTCGCCTTGCAAGTATTGCAATGCTATGCACTGGCACTCCCAGTGTGAACAACGGTTCCAACAGGACCGAACAAACCAAGTATACAGCGCCAGACCACGCACAACCACTGTACCAAAATCTGGTACCCGGCCCAAGGTCCAATCTCGGAGCCCTGTTCCCCAAGTCCAAGCTGCAAGCCGAGACGACTCTACAAGCCCCGCGAGCAGCTTAACGGTAGGAAAACCTGAAACTTATTTTCGTTGAACAGCTTATAATATGGACTGAATTGTCACCAAATGTAAATTTGCCCTTTTTAATAGACACGGGAGCATCTATAAACCTACTTAACTTAGATATTTTAAGACCCATAGAAAATAGATTACCATATAAAATTATTATACATCAGTACAGTTTAACTATAAACGCAATAGCCCACAATGTAAATACCCTTGGATATATATTTTTAAAACTTAAAATAGGTAACCTCACCCAAAAACTAAATATTTTTATAGTAGAAGCTTCACTACCTTTTGGTATTTTATCTATTAATACCCTTAAAATATTTAAATTAATTATAGATTTTAATAATCTCCAAATTTATCAAAATAATGATGCTCTCCCAACGAATGTCTATAAGTTCACCAAGTGCAAACAGGATTTATGTCCCACTCAACCGAGAAAAACTGATATTTTTACCACCTTCCCCTCGAACCAATCCTGTTTACACGTGGCGGACCCTACCCCAATTATATGTTCCCCCACTATTGTTTCACCCACTATATCTCCTACCCATGATATTGAGATTTCTATACCTTCTAATGCGACACCTCAGTTAGAACATTGTCCACACGAACTCCACCGAATTCTATATGAATTCTCGCATGTGTTCTCTACTAATAAATACAATGTGCCCAAATTGAACATACCACTGGTAAAAATCAATACCACCACAGATAAAATAATAGCATTACGCCCATATAGAGTGCCACTACACGATCAACAAGAAATACAAACCCAAATAGAGCAAATGCTCCAACATGGAATTATTGCCCCGTCAGTTTCACCTTATGCCAGTCCAATAACTCTTGTCACAAAACGTGACAAAACGAAACGTTTCTGTATTGATTACAGAAAACTTAATGAAATCTTCGCTCCAGACGTACATCCTTTGCCTTTAATAGAAACCATTCTTGACAAATTGTCAAAAGCCAAATACTACTCTTCTGTAGATATAGCATCCGCATATTGGCAAGTGGAAGTAGAACCTAACTCACGTAATCTACTAGCTTTCGTGACGTTAGATAGTAAGTACGAATTTTGTAGACTTCCTTACGGATTTAAAAATTCGCCACAGATATATCATCGTGCCATAAATCAGGTCATGCGAAAATATAAACTAAATTTTGTTACCCATTACTTCGACGATTTCATTATTTTTTCTGACACCTTAGAGGATCATCTACAACACCTACAACAATTTCTAACGGTATGTCAACACGAAAACATCAAACTCAATTATAACAAATGTTCGTTTTTTAAAACAAATATAGATTTCTTAGGATACACTGTTAGCGCAGGTACTTATGCACCACAGACGCGCAACCTTGATACCATAAGTGCCATCAAACCACCTACCAATCAAAAGACATTACAATCATTTTTAGGAGCAGTGAACGTGTATAATAAGTTTATACCAGATTATGCCCGCTTACGTGCACCTTTAAATAAACTACTTAAAAAAGATGTGAAATGGAATTGGGACCCAGATTGTCAACAAGCTTTCACCACTCTCAAAGAGAGTTTAACCAGTAAACCAGTACTACACTTGTATCAAGTCGGTTTACCCTGCCGCCTTTATTGCGACGCATCCACCCAAGGGATCGCAGGCATACTCAAGCAGGTACATCCAGACGGACAAGTACATCCTGTACAATATTTCGGCCGCGCCCTTAGAGCACATGAGAGAAACTACACCGTTTCCTAACTCGAGTGCCTCGCCATCGTCGAAAGTGTAGACAAATTCCGAATATACCTCACCGGTATAAAATTCACCATATACACAGATCACCAAGCTTTACAATGGCTTAAAACTATAAAAAATCCGTCAGGACGACTCTTTAGATGGAGCCTGAGACTATCTACCTATAATTACGAAATTCGCTACCTCAAAGGCAGCCAACAGTACGAAGCAAATTTGTTATCGCGAAACCCCTTTGTAGGATTTGTCAGTGCTGATATTATCAAACAGCATCAACCAACAGCATCCCCCTTCAACATTGATACAAACGGCTTACATACCATTACCCGAAAAGGTGTAATTAAAATAATAATTCCCGAAACCCTGCAACATATTCTAATGAATAAAGTTCACCAAGAATATAACCACCCAGGCATCTCTCAGATGACCCGCATAATTACTGCCCAGTACTACTGGAAAGGTATCTCTAAATCTATAGAAAAATTTGTCAAGTCGTGTCACACCTGCCAAATCATTAAAAGGCCCAAAGGTAAACCCTATGGTGCCCTTGGACAAATTCCACCACCTCAACAACCATTCGACTTAATCTCTTAGATACCATAGCTGGATTTTCGAAATATGGACACTCCAAGACATATCTACACGTAATAGTGGATCATTTAACGCGATATGCTTGGACCTCTCCATCGAAGTCCACCAGTACCCTAACATACATTCAAACCCTCAAAACGGTACTACAGCAAGGATCTCCAAAACGTCTGTTATCTGACAGAGTGCCCGCTTTTACCTCAGAAAAATTCCGTAAATTTCTAATAACGCATGGTATACAACCTCTACTAACTACCAGCAATAACCCACAGGCAAACGGTTTAATAGAACGCTTAAATGCGACCATTACAGGCGAGCTCAGACTAGCTTATCTAGAAAATCCGAAAGCTTCCTGGACTCAACTAGTTAAACGCGTCACTCAGACGTACAATAACACGCCCCATTCTGTCACAAGTTTTCCACCTACCTACTTAATGTTCAATGTTATCCCACCAGATCTAAGAACTCATCTTGACCCATACCCCGAAATAAATATAGCTCGAGAGATAGCAAACTCTCGTACTCAAAATAAGCATGAAAAAGATAAAGAAACATTTGATAAGCAGCACAGAACACCACATTTCGAAGTGAATGATCTTGTTTTGGTAAAAAATTACAGACATCCAGACACAGGTAAATTAGCACCATATTTTATTGGACCATACAAAATAATTGAAATAATATCACCCAATGTCGTTCGAATAGATCGCCCCAATCAGCCTCTCAATAGAGACAGTGACACCATACATGTCAATAAATTAAAATATTACACAGAGAATGTTCTGTACATTACACCTCCACAAACCCGATTTGCTTAAAACCCACAGCGATTGTCTCAAGATGTATATTTCAGTGAATTCAATCATTTGACTCCAGATATCTTCGAGACGCAACTAGTCCGAATTATACCGCCTACAAGCTCACAACCCTTTTTGCATTTAAACCCCAGTATTTTCAAATAGGCAAGAGATATGCCAAACTCAACAAAAGAAGAGAGAGAGAGAGAAAGTCAGTTTCGAGTAAATCTCAAACATCCCCCATGATTGACCACCCACGGCGATACCATGAAAAACAGGGAAGTGGACGCCCTTTTTGACGCCACTCCCTTGGTCACTACTATCTTTTGAGAATATCTTTGGAAATGCCCTCTCTTCCCCCTCAAGGCAGATCTTCTTGACCGCTAGCTTCATGACGCCATTTTGAACACATGTGTCACACTACTCATTTAGATTTCCTCGAGAATCTCACAAATCTCACCAACGAGATATCACAACACAACATACTTTAAACATTTTACATGTTAATTGATAACACCAATTAAAACAATTTGGTTAAGTCTTATATAGACTTTTTAACGCGAAAGAGAAATCATTCTCTACATACCAGCATTGAGGACAAACGAAAAGATCATTTCGCATATTCCCAGTTTCAGAGTCCATAGAAACACCGATGTTACCAAAGGGATATAATCTAGTCACACCACAACTGTAACTTTTCGTCAAAAGAGACAATTTTTGTTCAATATTTTACACTAGTTAAAATTTATCCAATCATTAATAACCTTCAATTATATTATAAATTTTGTATAAAATCTTGAATAATTATTCTTATTCTTACCTTTCAATTATATAAACAAATTTTTTAATCCAACATTAAAAAAAAAAAAACCTTTAATCAAATTTACTTTTATTTTTCATGATATTATTTTAGTATTGTAAAACATCTAATTGTTTCAAAAATTATTTTTATTTTATTATTTATTATATATTTTATATATTACAGGTTTAATTTTGTCCACTTACACTTTTTGTACCCACAATCATATTTTTATATTTCTATTCACTATATTTTATTTGTTTAAATACCTTTATTATCTGACAAAGTTTATCATCCACTATCGGGCATCTACAACAATCGTTTTCAACAATCATATTCTTTAACCAATCCCCTATATTTTTCATCACTATCTTTTCAGTCATTGCGTCACGTCAATGTAGAAAAACGACAGCACTGCTTGACAATTTATTTTTTGATTTCGTAATTCAACAAACGCCTTGAACACAGTTCCCCAGACTTACAAATCCAAACTTCTGGTCTGAACAAGCTTCATCCGCAGAGCAAATCACCAACGCATACACAAAGCGTTCACTTTTTTCAACTTTCAACTTTTTTTTTTTCAGCTCTAGCGGACCACATTCAACCTTTGATTTCGAGTCAAGTCAGATCACCTACTGTCGCTACAATTCTACTTATCGCATGGCTCTATTTCACTCCTTTCTCAATCATATTAATAAGCAACTTTTCTTCAACAACTTTTCAACCCAATAACACTACAATTGTGACAAAGCACTGTTACCCTATACAGGATCACAGGTGAAACATTGCCTAGGAAGACACTCAAGTCCATATCCTCGCTTTGCACCTGGACCTAAGTATTTGATTGCATGTGTAAATCTCACAATTGCTTATTCTTTAACTACTAACCCTGTCCAACGCCCACCAATATTCTCTTAGAATGTGAATTTTTATGTCATCATTTTATTTTAATCATCTTTTTTGTTAATCAAACAAAATGTCATTTTTATTTCACTTTTATATATCCAACAAATATCATCTTGTTATAGCCTTTTTAACCCTCACAGTTTAAATTAATTAAAAGAAATTTTAATTACTTACCTGTGTTAGAGAGGCTTTACCCGCCTAAACCCGATAAACCCTTTCACTCCCGGGGGCCCATCTATGGTAATTTAAAACAACAACCTCATATTGTGTAGATAACTTATAACAAGATTGTCATGTTGTATATAGAGACACATCTATAAATAATTATGCGCATGATTAATCTGTGTCATCGCATCGCCCTATGTAATGTAATTTGTACAAAGTAGATAAATAAATAAAATCTGAAATAGATTTAAGAGTTGAGATAAAGCAGAGATCGAGCAAAGTATTGCCAAAACAACAAAGTCTAAAGACGGAAGTCATAAATCAGGTCGATTTACAATTCCCACAAACAAGGCCACCCACACTGTCACATGTGGTGGAATGCAGAGACCCCTCTCACACCTGGACAGGTAAAGGCCCCCTTTCTCAAACGCCCCTGTCACATAAGGTCGCCCCATCTTTAACCTATAAATCATCACCTTACAGTCTCTTGACAGCTCAGTTCAGACAGTTCAGTACAGTTTAGTTCAGTTCACCCTTAGTGCAAGCCGCGTCGGTCGTATGTTATGTCGATCTCATCCAACATGTAGTTAGGAAGAATTCGTCTATCTCCATCTTGCGCTTCTAGCTCAGCTTTTATCTGTTACGGAACTTTCTTAGTGCAACTGTGTCTTCGTTTTTTGTGTGATATCCCCAAGCTTTTCCACTCTGCCTCGACCACGACTGCATGTATTTTGTGAGAACTTTTAAAGGTCTTCCAAGGTGCAGAGAGGTACTGGAAAACTCTACATCCTGACTGTTCCTCTCGGTCAACACAGTACAACAAGAGCTACCAGGACTTCAAAATTATTTCAGTAGTCGACATGATCTCTACAAAAGCTACTGGAATTCTCATCTTTTATTACATATATATATATATATATAAGTCGTAAACCCGGGTAAGCCAACAAGTGAGTTGAAAGCAGTCGGGGTTGAGTGGCAAGGCGTGCAGAGTGGGAAGTCCGCACGGGACAATAAGGACAAAGTTTTGGGATCAAAAGGTCCTATTCCAGGACATTTCAAGTCGCATCAGGACCAGGGGAAAGTTGAGGATTATCAGAGGAAAGCTCGGCGTCCTGCATGAAGCCGCGAGGGGTGAGTGGAACCAAAACGGCGGCCACGAGGGCCGACGTTAAATGACAACGGACCTATTACTGATTGGGCCTGTAAGAAATCCCAGCCGAACCTAACTAACTCTCAACATCTATACAAACGCCCCATTTTCTCCCTCCGGATCCCCGGGTACTGATTCTCATTGGTCAGTCTTATGTGGGTCATCCTCCCCTCCCCTGGGGTCCGGTGGCAAACTTGAGACGACTGGAAGGCGCCATACTTTATTACTTAAATAGCTTTGTTTAAATTACGGTAGAATGTGCCCCTTGTGAAAAAGCTTTGATTAGGGGAGTGAAATAAAATATGACGAAAAACTAGGAAACCTATTAAAAGGGAAATAATTTCGGCACAAATTAGTTACTAGAATAAAATTAAGGGGAGTAGTGTGGGTGAAATACTGATATAATATTATAAAAATACTAAAAAATGTATAAGGAGTACACAGGAAGGATAAATTCAAAGTAAACACACACAATAGCGAGGGTAAATATTTGGGAAAGTTAGGTATACTATTTACAGTGTTTTTTGTTACTTAGGTGTCATGAGTTTTTACAACATAGTTTCAGGGATGTAATACAGGAATGAGGAGAAGTATAAATAATAAAAGTAATATAAAATATGAAAGAAAATTGACTTAAGCAATAGGTTTGAGATAGGCAGTGACGCAGTGAAGAATAAAGGAAGAGGGTCTGAATTAGTTTCTGCAAAGGACATCTCAGGAGTCCTGTCATGCAATGCGAGCTTAGAAGCGAAGTATTGTTTGCAGGGATCAGATATCTCAAGATGCCCTGTAAGTAGCATTAGATCAGATGGGCAAAAGGCGTGAAGCTCAAAGGAGAGGTAGGACTGGGAAAATATGGGAAAGCTGGATGATAGAGGTTAAAAAGAGAAGGAGGCTCGGTGATTGAGTTCGAACAGATGAAAAATAAAAGTGAAATAAAAATGAGTGGGCACATCATGCTGATGATGGCGATGGGTCGAGCGTGAGAAAAAAATATCTCGCTGGTTACCCAAGCTCTCCGTGAGGAGTTAACATGGGGAGGAAGAGTGTACCAGGTCAATGAATCATAAAAAAATTGTTGACGAGCAGGAGTCTCAGGAACCGTTGAAGAGGTTAGAGGATATAGATAGATAGTGAAAACAGGGTTCGACTGTTGCCATTGATTGATTGAACCTGGGTTTTAGAAAAAAAAAATGAAATGAAAAATGCTGGGACGGTGACCCGGGTGTAAATTAAAAAAAATGATAATAAGCCATGGACTTTCCTGAACACAACACCATCAGGATGGGATGACGTGGAAGGAGTAGTCCACTAGGCAAATCAACAACAACAACAAAATTCGGCGAAAAGGAACTCTGCGATGGATGAGGGGTGGTTAGAACGAAGGCATAGAATGCCTAAGGAAAAGGATCAAGAAACGAGAAAAGTATGGAAGGCAGAGTTGAAAGGATCAAAATATGAGAAAAGACAGTTGGTAAAAAACGTCTCCATTAAAACAACATTTTTAAAGTTAAATTATCTTAGACGTAGGCAATGGAAATTAAAAATCATAATGTAAAAGAAATATTCAAAAATATCTGAGATGATTATAAAAGATATTAAATGGTTCACATCAAGAAAATCTTAACAATATAAATGAATAAGATTTTAAAAAATATAGTAAGTATTTAGGTTAGTGTTTACCCCACGTGATGCAATGCTTATAAAAGCAAATTAGATGATGTTTGGAAAATTCAAACATGGTAAATAAAGAAATTAGAGGTCAAAATCTTTGAAATATTGAATTTGTGAAGATGATTAAGGGAAGATAAAGGTATTCATTATTGGAAATATCGAAAGTTGCACGCAGAAGAGAGATCCTATCAAGGGACTAAAATTTTCACTGAGTTAAATCGAGGTCAAACGGGAGGTCAATCAAACCGGGGTGTAACGACTTGGTCCCCTGCTGATTTGCAGCGGAAAGTTAAAAATAGCGTAGAGGGTGCGAGGGTGATATCTGACCTCTTCGTTCTCCCACTTATCCGAGGAAGGTTTTTAACATGGGATTCTAGCTAAATAGACTTGGACTTAGGTGACTAAAGGGGTTTTCATAGCGGACGACCACAGGTTTTTTCAGGGTTACCAATTAAGCCATGCGTAAGGTGTCGAAAAGATCCTATTTGATAGTTCGGTTTCTTTTTCTCTAACAATGGCTGCGAAATATGGAGAACTTCTTCGTTGTAATAGCGTAACTTATTTATATGTACTGTATTCGTAGAACTACCTAGGTATTGGTTGGGCCGGACTATACCAACTACATTATCTGAAAACCTATCTACTATGGTATACGGCCCTGGGAAAAATTGCATAAGTTTACCACTACTGGGTTGTTTATAAACCTTGATTAGAACTACATCACCTATTTCAAAATGGGGCTCTTTATGCTTACTATCGTACCAAATATTTTCCTTAACATTTATTTCATTTGTACGTTGTATTGCTAATTTACTACTCTATATTATATTTGGATATAGAGGGGAGGGGGTCAATATGATTACTTAACTCAGAGGGAATTATATTATGCATTAAAAATATGGGGTGGAAACCTGTCACTGTATGGGGCGTATCATTATATTTCTTAGTAACTAACTTAATTAACTTCGTCCAGAAGGTTGTGGAGTTATCTAGGTGTAATAACCTTAGCTTCCCTGTGAGCGTGGAGTTAAGTCTCTCGCACAAGCCATTCGCTTGCGGATTATTAGCAGTTGTCAAAAGAGGCTGTACCCTGTTTTGTACCAAGAATCTCCTGAACTTTGGGGATTTAAATGCAGGGGCTCTGTCCGAAAGTAGGCGTTTTGGACGTCCACACTGCATCTCCTTTTTGATACCTTTTAGACTTACTCAGAAAGGTCCATGTATATCTACTTGAATGATCTAGAATTACGTGTAAATAAGACTCAACATTACCATACTTAGAAAATCCTGTAATCGTATCTATATATATATGGATAATGTATCATAGGGTTCTAAAGCTAGAGGAGGACGTTCTAATCTACCATAAGTTGGACCTTTCGGTTTTTTATGAATTGACAAGTAGGGCGAGACTTATTGTACTTCAATATTGCTTTGGTCATCCCGCGCCAGGTGTAATGCGTGGAAAATTAACCTAAGCATTTGTGAGACCCCAGGATGATTGTATTCTACGTGTACCTGATTAATTGAATTATGCTGTAAGGAGGGGGGAACAACTATCTTAGTCACACCTTTACGTGTTATTATATGGATGCCCTCTATATTTGTTTTAACGAAGAGGAACGGAGGCCGGAGGGGTTGATGTTCCCTAATTTGATCGGCTGTAAGGAAACCACATAGTGGGTTTCGGGATAATAAGTCGGCCTCGAACTGCATTTTGCTTTTAAGGTATCTGACGTCATAGTCGTAGGCGGACAACTTTAAACTCCATCGGAAGAGTCTTCCGGATGGGTTTTTAATTGTTTTTAACCATTGTAGGGCATGGTGGTCGGTGAAGATTGTGAATTTCACACCGGCAAGGTAGATGCGGAATTTTTCCACTCTATCGATTATGGCGGAGTACTCCAACTCCGTGATGGTGTAGTTTTTCACGTGTGGTCGGAGTGCTCTGCTATAATATTGCACCGGGTGTATGGTGCCGTCGGGGCTTAGTTGTTCTAAAATCTCAGTTATTCCTTGAAGCTAGGCGTCACAAATTAGCTGGCATGGCAAGCCTTTTTTAAAGAGGTGGAGGATTGGTTAGGAGGTTGGACGTTCTTTGAGAGTGTTAAATGATTGTCGGCATTTGGCGTCCCAGTGCCATGGAGTATATTTCTTAAGTAGGTTATTAAGGGGGCCTCTAATACGGGCATGTTCTTTCATGAATTTATTATATACATTAATGGCGCCTAGGAATGATTGGAGGGTTTTGATATTAGTGGGAACTTTAATTGGATTTATAACATCTAAAATTTTAACTAAGGGGGTGTATGTGACAGAGGTAATTGTATAACCTAGGAATTCTATCGTAGTTTCAAAAAAAATCACATTTATTATAATTTAACCTAATCTTTTATCTACTACACATATCAAAAAATTGCTGGATATGGTGTAAATGTTCGCTTATGGAATTTGAGAAAATATAAAATCATCGAAATAATGGGCTATAGAATATATCTTATTTCTTTGAAGGATTTGTTGTATGGCTCGTTCAAATAATTGTGGTCCTACACTAATGCCCTAGGGGAGTGTGAGAAAGGTATATTTTGCGTCTAAGGTAACAAAGGATGAAATATTCCTATCGAGGGGACTTATTTCTAGGGACCAGTATGCGGAGGAAAAATTGGCTCGGGAGAAGTATTTGGCATGCCCTAACTTATCTAAAATGTTGTCTATGAAGGGAAGAAAGTGTACGTCGGGGGATATTATGCTATTAAGCCGGCGGTAATCAACACAAAAACGTTTAGACTTATACTTTTTGGTAACTGAGGTAACAGGTGAGGAGTAAGTCGAAAAGGAGGGTTCTATAATATTGTATTTTAACATCTCTCTGATTTGATCTTGTATTTCATGTTGGTCGGCGAGATATGGTCAGTCTTATGTGGGTCATCCTTCCCTTCCCTGGGGTCCGGTGGCAAACTTGAGACGACTGGAAGGCGACATATTTTATTACTTACATAGCTCTGTTAAAATTACGATATATATATAAAAAAAAAAACTTTATAGTAAAACTTCTAAACTCATTTATATATCCTTTGTTTGTTAGAATATATATTACCATGGATTTGTCTTTAACTCTTTTTTTTACTCTATTTATCTTCAACTCCACTTTTTTTCTTTTATATTCCGCATATATGACGCATAACTGTCGAAGCTTTTGCGTAAACAATTTAAATACCCTTTATTTTCATAAAAAATCAAAAATATTTTTGAAATCTCTTTTATTTATTCTTCATATCTTCATTTTATTTTTCTTCCTTCAACTTTTGAATGTTGATTCATAGATAAAATCAATACCTTAATTTATATTAATTATATTGAAAAAATGCACAGCTCTATTAAGACCACCGGTCTTATACAGTTTCATCACAGGAAGGAAGCATAGAAGAAGCTGCTATACTCCAGGCAGCACAGAACCCAACAACAGCTTCCAGGTCTGACACATGTCCAGTGATCACATATTTCACCGTGCATACATCAAGGTTAGCATATCTGAAAAGGCAAGTGTGGAATCATTCTGTTCTAGTCTTCGCTTTCCTCGTCCAAATGGACCACGACATTCGGCGATTCTATTAATCTCTTTCGAACGGTGACTGCGGCCTTGTAGAATTTATATGAGCCAAAGGGAAGACCTTTATCAAACATCATTGACATTATCCAGTTATATATTTGTTGACTATCGGATTGAAGCAAGGATAAGTCGCCCAATAGTTCTTTTCTCTGTTTCTCCAAGAAAAGGCAACCAAATGTTATATGCATGATTTCACCTTGTATTATGCTACTACATATATCACAAGTTAAAGGACAATCAGTCAAAAATTATAAATGAATAAATGCGCATAGGGCGCCTCTCCTGTCAAAATAAACATCCAAATCGATATTAGATGGGTGAGGCACCTTTTATTTTAATAGATCATTTCTATTACGGCAATTTTCTACCGACATATAATTATATGGATCAATTTAAATCTCCTTTGGATATCTGATATCAGAATATAAAACGTTTATGGAGATAAGTATCTTTATTTTGATCTTCTCAAGCTTTCGGGCTTGTCTGCCCTTCTACAGGAGAAATAATATATAAAGAAAATATAACGCCGCCTGAGCGTCACTTTAGCATCAGGCGGCGTTATATTTTCTTTATATATTGTTTCTCCTGTAGAAGGGCAGACAAGCCCGAAAGCTTGAGAAGATCAAAATAAAGATACTTATCTACATAAACGTTTTATATTCTGATATCAGATATAATTATATGATAATTTGAACAAACAGCCCCCCCCCCCACTTATTGGTGTAACATAACCAGATTATATGATGAAAGACATGTTGTATAATAGAACACCTCTGTAAATAATTATACGCATGTTATACATGAAACATTGCTTCACAATATGTATTGCACGCTGTACAATCTGGACATAAAAAATAAAGATGTATAATAGAAAAATAACTGAGATAAATAGCTGAGAGTGAGATATAGAAGTCCAACAACGTGTAGGGACGAGGTTTAAAGATTTTAGAAAGTTACAGCAGGTCGTAAAGAGAGTACAATAATCTATCTTCCAACTTTGAGACTATATAAACCCATAAAAAGCAGGAAAGCATCGCCACTTCCAAGTTCTCGTGAGACCTTGTCAGTCGATTCGCTGAAGTTGACCATGCCAACAAAGATGAGCAAGCAATCTCCTCCATTCAACAATCTCCATCTTTCTGCTTAGCCCAACTCATTCTGTTCACGAAACTTTTCCCAGAAACACTGTGTTATTCGTTCTGTGTGTGGACCATCTCAAGTCTTCCATGACAACCATGACTGCCTGTACTCTGTGAAAGGTCTTCCAAGGTGCAGAGAAGTTTTCGGAAAGATCTCCACACCTTATTGTTCTCTCGGGGTTACCATATATATATATATTATTTTAAAGATTGAGCAATCCATACAAATATCTATAAATAAATATAAGCATATATTGTATCTAAATTTATTAATCAGCCAATATTTCTAGGGGCAACACGCCTCTCTTTATCAATGCTTTTTTTTTATTTAAACTAAATCATGTGGGTATGTGATCCACTCACGCTATACAAGAACAAAGCAAGAAACCATCTAATGAAATTTTCACTGTATATAGATATATCTACAATTGTTATGTTTAATAATAATAATAATAAAAAAGAGTATATAATTAAATAACCATTTGATTAAATAAATGAAGAGACTGATAAATATTATAGAAATAAAAATGAGTAAGGATTATGATTCAATATGTTGTGTTGATAAATATAAATAAAAATATATTACAAGTATAAATATATACAAAAATAATAAAATGAAAAATAATAAATAAATACATAATTTAGGAAGATATAAATTCTCTATTAATTTCTGGTAGGTCAATTTTCCTATTTATGCTTTCTGAATCTTTTATAGAGGCCCAGCTTTCTAAAAATAACCTGCAGTGCTTTTTTAATATTCCGGTATAAAATGGATGCTTTGTCAAATTCGGGTATATGATTATTGTTTAGTGCATGGTCTACTGAAACAAATAATATGAAAGTTTTATTATGGATGAGATATATTGACGATGTATTTTGCATAACTGAAACAGAAATTGAAACTTTCCTATATTTTATGAATAATCTCAAACCTTATTTAAAGTTCACACACGAAATAGAAAACAATAATTCTTTAGCATTTTTAGACATTCAACTAGTAAGAAAAGAACTTCATATAGAAACCACCATATACAGAAAACCTACGCACACAGGAAACTATTTAAATTTTAGCTCTTTTGGTCCGATTCATAATAAAATCTCCGTAGTAAAAACACTTTCCAAAGATTAACTACACATTGCTCAAATAGGTATATTGAGAGAAAAGAAGAGAGTAATATAATTTTTGAAGAGTTGATAGGTATTAATTATCCGTAGAAATTCATCGAGAAGCATTTTTACACTCCCAGATTTCCATCTTCAAACAATAGCAATGATCAATCCGATAAATGGTATTGCTCTCTCACATACAGTTAGAGATCGGAAAGAATCGCCAGAATATTGAAGAAATATAATATAATTACCACATATCAATCTGCACCAAATTTAAAACAAATTCTACGCCACTCAGACACCAAGAATAATCGTAAAAAGGAAAACAAAAACAATATTATTTACAAAATTCCGTGCAAAACCTGTCCAGCCACTTATATTGGAGAAACCAGCAAAGCATTGAAAGAACGCATTAACCAACATAAAGCAGCTCTACGCATCCATAAACCATTATCTATCCTAGTAGACCATGCCCTAAACAATAATCATATACCCGAATTTGACAAAGTATCCATTTTATACCAGAATATTAAAGAAAAGCACTGCAGGTTATTTTTAGAAAGCTGGGCCTCTATAAAAGATTCAGAAAGCATAAATAGGAAAATTGACCTACCAGAAATTTATAGAGAATTTATATCTTCTTAAATTATTTATTTATTTATTATTTTTTATTTTATTATTTTTGTATATATTTATACTTGTAATATTTTTTTTATTTATATTTATCAACACAACATATTGAATCATAATCCTTACTCATTTTTATTTCTATAATATTTATCAGTCTCTTCATTTATTTAATAAAATGTTTATTTGATTATATAATCTTTTAATTATTAATTTTACTGAATATAACAATTGTAGATATATTTTATATACAGTGAAAATTTCATTAGATGGTTTTTGCTTTGTTCTTGTATAGCGTGAGTGGATCACATACCCACGTGATTTAGTTTGAATCAAAGAAAAGCCTTGATGAAGAGAGGCGTGTTGCCCCTTTAAATATTGGCTGATTAATAAATTTAGATCCAATATATGCCTTATATTTATAAATATATATATATATATATATATATATATGGTAATTTAAATCAATAAAAAAACTTTATCCTAACTTTATCCTCAAGTTCACAATCTGATTCCCCATAAATTTTGTATTTATATTTTCACTTTAAGCATTTTAAATGTAATCTTTTCCTTTTATATATATTCCGTCACAAGTTATCCACCCACCTACTTAATGTTCAAAGTTATCCCCCCAGATCTAGGAACTCATCTTAACCCATACCCCGAAATAACTTTAGATCGAGAGATAGCACGCTCTCGTACTCAAAATAAGCATAAGAAAGATAAAGACACATTTGATAAACAGCACAGAACACCATATTTCGAAGTGAATGATCTTGTTTTGGTCAATAATTATAGAAATCCTGACACAGGTAAATAAGCACCATATTTTGCTGGACCATACACAATAATTTAAATAATCTCACCCAATGTCGTTCGAATAGATCGCCCCAATCAACCTCTCAATAGAGACAGTGACACCATACATGTCAATAAATTAAAATATCACACAGAGAATATTCTGTATATCACACCTCCACAACCCCGATTTGTTCAAAACCCCCAGCGAATGCCTCAAGATGTATTTTATTCAATCATTTGACTCCAGATATCTTTGAGACGCAACTATTCCTAATTATACCGCCTACAACCTCACAGCCCTTTTTGCATTTAAATCTCGGTATTTTCAAATAGGCAAGAAAATTGCCAACCTCAACAAAAGAAGAAAGTCAGTTTCAAGTAAATGACAAATATAACAAACCATCCCACATGTTTGACCATCCCAGAAATAGAACACCGACAATTTCAGTGAAAAACAGGAGGAGTGACCCTAGTAATAAGATCCCGGAATCTATTTCAGTACATATCCCTTGTCCAACGTCTTTCCTCACAAAGCTATCATTTTGACCGCTATCTTCATGATCGCTATTTTTTTGAACACATGTTTCACACTAACCATTTAGGTTCTCTTACAAATCTCACCAACGCCTTAATCACAACACATTATACATAAAATATTTTACATGTTAATTGATATCACCAATTAGAACAACTTGGTTAAGTCTGATATAGACTTTATAACGGAAAAGAGATATAATTCTCTACGTTACACCATTTTGGACAAATAAAATGTAATTTCACATATTCCTGGCTTCAGAGAGTCATAAAAACACCGATGTTTACCAAATGGATATGATCTAGTTACACACCACAGTTGTAACTTCTCTTCAAAAGAGACATTTATTGTTCAATTTTCCACTACCTAGCATTTATTTAATCATTAAAACCTTTAATTATATTTTATATTTGTATAACATCTTGAATAATTAGTGTTATTTTTACTTTTCAATTATATAATCAATTTTTAGTCCAACATTATTTAAAAAAAAAACTTTAATCAAATTTACTTATATTTTTCATGATATTATTTTAGTATGGCAAAACCTTCAATTGTTTCAATAATCATTTTTAATTCTTCATTATTATATATTTTATATATTACATGTTTGAATTTGTCCACTTACACTTTTTTTATCCGCAATCATATTTATATATTTTTATTCACTATATTTTATAATTGTTTGAATACCTTTATTATATTACAATGTTTATTATCAACTATTGGGCATCTACAACAATCATATTCTCTAACCAATTCCATATACTTTTCATCACTATCTATTTCAGCCATTGCTCAAACAATCGTAGAAAAACGGCAGCACTGCTTGGAATTTTTTATTATTTCGTAATTTTAACAAACTCTTTGAACACAGTTCCCCAGATTTGAAAATCCCAACTTTTGGTTCAATCATCCGCAGAGCACAATCTCCAACGCATGCACAGAGCGTTCACTTTTTTTACCTTTCAACTTTTTTATCAGCTCTATCGGATCACAATCAACCATTGATTTCGAGTCAAGTCAGACCACCTACTGTCGCTACAATTCTACTTATAGCATGGCTCTACCACTCCTTTCAATCATATTAATAAGCAACTTTTGTTCAACAACTTTTAAGCCAATAATCCTAAAATTGTGACAAAGCACTGTAACCCTTATATAGGATCGCAAGTGAAACATGTCCTAGGAAGACGTTCAAGTTTATATCCTCGCTTTGCACCTGGATCTGATTATTTGGTTGCATGTGTAATACACACAATTGCATATTCTTTTACCCCTAACCCTTTCTAACGTCTCTCCGCCAATAATATCTTACAATTTTAAGTGTCTTCTCTTCCACATAATCATATCATTATGTATTTAATTTAAACAACGGTTTTACCTAAAATTTATCTTTTTATATAACCATCATTATAGATTTTTGATTCAACAAACTTTATTTTTGATTATTTTCAGATATATCCAAACAAATCATCTTGTTATAGCCCTTTTTACCCTCACAGTTTAAATTAATTAGAAGAAATTTCAAATACTTACCTGTGTTAGAGAGGCTTTACCCGCTTAAACCCGGATAAACCCTTTCTCTCTCGGGGCCCATCTATGGTAATTTGAACCAACAACCCCATATTGTATATAACTTATAACAAGATTTTCATGTTTTATAATAGAAACACATGTTTAAATGGTTATACGCATGATTGACATGTCTGTTTACATCATCATATGTATTGTACTCTGTACAAACTGAGGATAAATAAATAAAACTCTGTAATAGATTAAGAGTTGAGCTGAAGCAAGACACAGAAGTCAAAAACGTCAGAAATCGAGATAGATGGAGGTTCAACAACATCTAAAGATAGAAAGGAAACTGTCAGGATGGCGCCAGTTTAGAATTTCGCCAGACGATCCACGCTCTTTTCGCATCTGCTGAAATGCAACACTTCCTTTCTCGGAAAATATATATAAAGCCTCCGGCCTAGCCAAAAAGTGTCGTGAAGTGTCACTTCACCATCAGCAGAAGCCCTCGTCGGTTGTTACCAAGGTCCTCCTCATCGACCATGTAGACCAGTTAGAACTCTTCTATCTCCATCTTTCGCTCCTAGCTCAACTTTTATCTGTTCACGGAACTTTGCTAGTGCAACTGTGTTTTCGTATTCTGTGTGGACATTCCCAAGCTTTCCACTCTGCCTCGACCACGACTGCCTGTACTCTGTGAGAACTGTTAAAGGTTTTCCAAGGTGCAGAGAGGAACTAGAAAACCCACCACATCCTAACTGTTCCTCTCGGTTAACACAGTATAGCGAGAGTTACAGGGAATAACACCATAGATTGAGTCGACTGGATACCTCACCACAGTTTTATTCGACAGTATAACATCACATAGTTTGCCGACAGGATGACCAAAACGAAGAATGACACAACGAAGAAGGTAAAAATACTGTTCAAATAGAAGCGAGATAGAGCAAAGTAGGCGGAACAAACCGGCCATTCCAACGAAACGACCAAGCAATCTCTCCTCCAAAAAGAGATATTTACGGAGGACACGACGTCCAAAGGGACCTCCGCAGACCCGCTAACACAGATCGCCAACGCCGGGGGCAAGCAAGCTGTCTGACCACCCCAAAGACACAGTCGAAATTCCGCAAGAAATGGATACCGAGCAACGATGTGGCGTAAATCCAGTGATAAGTTCTCCACTTTCGGCCTGACATCGATACAATGCTCAAAGCGACATGCCACAGTCGCCAAACAGAAGCTACAAGCTTCTACAAGCCCTACATGGAGCGTCTTCAACGTCAGCAGGAAAACAAACAGAGACCAAGTTTTCCTGACTGAACAATCGTCACACAATTGTAAGTTTCTAAAACCTACCTCCTCAGGGATTGTACTGCAGAGACTTCTGCGTTCGAGTTTGTCAATAAAATACTGAACAGATATGGAACGTGCAAAGAAATTTATCTGACCGTGGAGCTGCATTCGAGTCAGCCTGTTCAGAGAGATATGTAAGTTATATAGTATTAAAAAGTTATACACAACTTCTTATCGTCCTACCTGCAACTCGATTGTTGAAAGAGTTAATGGCACCATTTGTTCCATTCTGCGTCACTATGCCAATAGCAGGAATTGGAAAGACAACCTCGGTGCGGCGGTTGCTGCGTACAATAATGCCGTGCACTCAGCGTTAGGTGAGAGCACCCACTACATGCTCTTTGTTTACGACGCAGTCAATCATGAGGTTAGCGATGAAGATGTGAGCGAATTCAGAAGGCCATCCTTGGCGGAAATGCTGAGGGAAATGCAAGATGCCAGGGAAACTGTTAGGAAATTATTGGCTGAAAACTATGATGAAAGAGTCAAGAAGTATAAAGCTCAGACTGTGAGAACCTTTAAGACAGGGGATTTGGTATTGTTGGCTGTTCCTAAGGGCAAGGGATCCTCTAAATTCTCCGAAATATTATATGGACCTTTACGTGTGGTGGCTAAAGTGTCTGAAGTAAATTTCAGAGTGCGCGGAGTCAATATGCACGATTAACAAGTTGTGCATATTGACAGAATGAAGGCATTCAGAAGCATGCGTAATAGAAAGCCCGCAGCTGCTAAACACGAGTGCTATCCTCGGAGAAGGATGATTCCTTTGGCTCTGGAAGGTGGGAGTGTGCCTGTCGTATCTCTCCCCGCCGAGAGATGTCCCCACCATCGCTAGAGAACACGATTGTTCCCGACCAGGAGAATGGAGATTCTCATGACGAACCTACTGTGGTTGATGGGGGTTTGATAGGGCACATTTCAGCCCATATTTTCTGAGACCAAATCCTCGCCCTGCATATCCCAGATGAAAGCGTATTGCCCCCCTCCATGTTTATACAGAGATGTGCGGTTGTATGGTATTATTTAAGGTAATTCACTGTATATTCACAGTCGACTGGATACCTCACCACAGTTTTAGTAGACAGTATTCTACAAGAGTCGACAGGTCCTCACATTACATATATATATATATATAACTTTATATTCTGGCCATAGATGATTTAGCCCAGCCACCTGCCAGCAAAACACTTCTTCGGTAGATTGTGAAGATTCCATTAGATCCCGTGTGGATCTCATGGAATAAAGTCCGCCCTAGACTGACGAGGGCCATTAGCCCGAAACCATGGTCTTTAGGTGGATGCTTCTCAGTTTGCCGAAGCTGGTGTTGTGGGTATGTCACCGAATCGAGGCCGCTAGTTTGCGGCGACGGTCAATAGATGGCGTCAGGTTTGACGTTTTTTTTTTTTTTTTTTTGACGGAAGAGGCGCTCTATGCTTCTATATATATGTGGCAATATGATAATAATGTGGGGAGAGAGAAATAAGGAAACTACAAGTTTGGAAAAGGAATTCCAGGCAACCAGCGAGAGAGAGGTAGCGCGAGAGGTTATATCACCGCTAAACGACCGTTTGTGTCGCACCACCCCCCAACTGTCCAAAAATAGTCCTGAGGGTTCCAAGAAAAGCCCCCTCTGGAATGTGGCCAGTGGTTCAAAATGGTCGTAACTTAGTTGCCTTCTATCGGCGTCTCTCTCTCGTTGACTGTAGGTTTACTTTATTATTCCTGGAAGAGCATATATTATGACATATATATATTAAAAACAGAGTAGGCATATCAACACCTGAGCCACTTATTTTATATACACACACACAAAGCCTTTATTAAGACGTTAGTCTTATACAGATTCTCCGTACAAGGTGCAATAACAGGAAAATAGCAGCACAGGAAACCAGTAGTTCCGCAACTATATACAATTATTAGTAATAAGGAAAAGTAAGATTTAATATGAAAGGTCGACGCCATCGCCCAAATCTTCAATTTCATAAGCGCGGAGCAGAAATAGGGACTAAGTTATTTAGTTCGCCATAAATATAGCATCCAGACACAAAAAGGAGGTCTACTCCAGCACAGCCATCCATATCACCAGCTCCGCAATCTCATCGTCGACCAACACGATGGCCCCTCGATGTTTCGTCATCATTCTGAGGTGTAAGAACAATAGCTTCCAAGTTCTCTTTTCTCCCTCTTTACACCTACTGCCTTGTAAAAATTATATAGGACCTGGGCAACTAGTCTACTTGTTTGGGCACTGGTTAACATCGTTTGGATTGACCTAAGTTGGCCGGTGTCTATCGTTGAAAAGAATGTCCTTCTCTCCTCGCTAATATCTTGGCATTCATAGATCATTTATTTTATATTTTCTTCTATTGTTTTTCCATATATATATATATATATATATGTGGTAACTGAAATGCTATATATATCTTATATAAAGAAAGAGATGAGTGAGATTTTCTGCTTGTATTTATGATCATCTTGGGGATTATGCTATGGAGTTATTTGTTGGTTCTTTTTAGTACTAAATGGTATTGGTGATGCAGTCGTGGTTAAATTCTTGATATAATAATAATAAAAATGGTTTTGATCTCAGTAATTGCTTTTATTGTGCTTAAGGAATATATAAAACCATAATTTGGTAAAAAAGTAATGCCTGGCTTAAGGGGAGTGAACAAAGAAAACAAAATATTATTTACATAATGTACAAAGTTTTGAGCCGACCAACGGGGAACAACAACAATGAGTTTTTATATACAAAGCGTAACCTCTGGCGGTCGATTTAACAGAATATTTGTATCTATGAAATATATATTTTTTAATAAAATAATATTTTAATATAACATTTTAAATACCTTTATATAACATATACAGGGTGTACCAGGTAAATTGGGACTAACTTTGACAGTCCATAAAACAAAAACTACTTGAGATTAAAAACTTGTTTTTTTTTTTCATTACGTAGCCATATTCATGTAAAATGCAACAGTACATGTGTGCGCAGTGTAGTGATGAAGAGTAACCGAGAATTTGAAAATCGAGCTGCCATCTTCGTTGCTCTGCGCGCCGGAAGGAGCCCCAAAGAGATAGTGGATATTCTTAAGTTGCCCAAAACCACTATTTATCGTGTCAAGAAGCAGTTTGATGAGGCCGACAGTAACAAAGAGGGGATAGCTACAAGGAAAAAGCATTCGCGTCGATCGGACAGGGTAAGAGGCGAAGAATTTGTCAAAAATATCAAGGAGAAGATTGATGGAAACCCTGGAGAGAGCATGAGGGCCATAGCCAAGGAAATGGACGTTGGCTCTATGACAATTGTCAGAACTATCCATGAGGACCTTGGTCTCAAGTCTTATGCCCTTCGGAAAGGTCAGTTGCTGACTGAGAATATGAAGAATAACAGAAAAGGAAAGGCTGCTGCCCTCCTCAACAACCTGAAACACGACTCTTTTGGCATGCTAAGGTTCTTCTCTGACGAAAAGAACTTTGACATGGACCAAAAGGTAAATCCCAGGAATGATCGCTGGATCTGTAAAGACCCCTCAGAGATACCTGTCGTGATGCACACGAAATTTCCTGCCTCCGTAATGGTCCTTGGCGTTATCAGCAGTGAAGGTGATGTCATGCCTCCCCATTTCTTTGAGAAGGGCCTTAGGATGAACGCTGACACCTACATCAATGTTCTGGAGACCGTTGTGAAGCCTTGGATGGACATGGTGGCCGCAGGAAGGAAGTATGTCTTCCAACAGGACTCAGCTCCAGCCCATAAGGCAAAAAAGACACAATCGTGGCTGACACTTAACGTCTCTAGTCACTGGGGTCCTGACATTTGGCCCCCTAATTCTCCAGATTGCAATCCCCTCGACTACTATGTATGGGGCGTTGTTGAGAGAGATGTCAACAAAGCTCCTCATACCACCATCCAGTCTGTCAAGAAAGCAGTTCACACGGTGATGACCCAAATGGACAAGGTCATCGTCGCCAAGGCCTGTGCTTCATTTCGCACTCGCCTCGAGACTTTTGTAGCTAATAATGGAAACTACATTGAATAAATAAAAACTATATCCTTTTATCTACTAATGTGTCAAATTTCATTCGGATATTTTAATTTTTACTTGCAGAAAATTTCAGTTAAAATACCATTGTTGAAATTCCCAATTTACCTGGTACACCCTGTATATATCACATATAGTCAATACTCTTAATTTGAACACTAACTCTATAACCTGTTGAGATAAATCTTATTCAGATTGGTCAGATATAGCGAAAATGTAAGAGAACAACAACAAAAAAGACACACGTTTTATATTTATACAAATACGGATGTTTGGGTTCTTCTATGTTTCCAATGATAATCAGAATGAGTTTCACATTTTCATTTTATCTTTAATTGCCTTACATCTAAAATGTTCAGCCTTTAAACAAGGTTTCACGAAATAATATTAAGAATCAAAATAAAGTGTTAAAGTAAATGTATAGTTTAGTGATTGAACGTTCATTCTATTTAATTGATGAAACTTGATTTCTTGAAGTGTATAAAATGTCTATATATCTGTGCAGATTGATTATATATTTTGCATAAATTTGTATTTAATATATTTTGCTTGAGGGACATAACGGAACATAATACAATCATCAAATAACAAATAATTTGAGATTATTTTTTGGCTAAATTCATTTATTTGTCAAGTTGTTGTTATAAAGCATATTCATTCCTAACACACACGATCCAAAAACCTTATTCTAAATTAAATCTTCAAACGCAATTTCTTTTCCACGTTTAGGAACCTATGTAATTGAATTAAACTGAATAAATATATCCAATAAATATATTTGTGAGATACTTTATTGAATATTCAATCGTTAATTATTGATACATATAGATAGTTAACATTTGATAGAGAGATAGAGGGAATTGAAGGAAAACAATCTTAAACAATATTGATTGTGTGTTAAACTGGATGACAAAGGTAGGTTTGGGTTTTCAAGGGCATTCACACATGAACCCAAGGTCAGCCATGGTCCGGCCTATTAGCAAAGGGGCCACCAAGTAGGTGAAGTAACGGCCGCCAAAGGATCCATTCTTCTCCTGTTCATCGAGGATAAACTGTATAGCCTTGCGATAGTCCCATCCGGTAGTTTCGCAGTTAGCTGTCAGAACCTAGGACCAACATAAGTTAAATTATATAAGTAAACCTTTAATCAAATACAACAAATATAAACTATAGTTTGGATATATTTTCAAAAACCTCAGAAAATGTTTAATATTCTTATTACATATGGTACAGACCATGATAATGATGGTGGGTAGCTTGCAACTGCTTTTACCGCAATATCACCACATGTTTACGCTTGTAGAAAGCAATTTGAACTTTGCACTTACAAATATCAAAGAGCGCAGTGTGATTACTCGTACTGGTGTTGTATTTTTCAAGAATCAGGGTCTTTTGAAACAAACATTTTTAAAGAAAAATATTAAATATGATATTCGATTCCGAGTCGTATAATTCAAAGGTTGCTGATTTATAAAACTCCTCCAACCCCTTTCCTGAAAACAAATAAACATATTTTTCAAAATGAGTGAAATAAATACTATGTGTTTACGAATGTTTTTTTTGTAAAGGTTTTTAACTAGTGAGAATTCAGGACACTATAGGCCTTGTAGACGAGTAGTTGGGGAGTTGTTATAGGTTTAAGATTAGGTAAAAAGGCGAAGGAAAATATGTAACTAGGTTGATTCTGAATGGAGAGGATCAAATGACTGGCTAAAATGAAGTCATTTTTAAGGCTGGAATCGCTGGACTTTGAGCAAGGCGGTGTCTACTTTTATATGGAAATATTTCCTAATGCGAATAGGTTATTTTTAAGAAAAATATGGAAAAGATCCTCAGATTGTTTTCTTCTTAAATGAATGGCTGTTTTTGAATATTTGTGTTTGTAAGTTGAATATCCTTCGCGGAATAAAATAGAAATTCAGAGTGTCAATTTTCTTTCATAAAAGTCGATGGATTGGGGTTAAGATGTTCCCTTTATTTTGAATAAATATATTTCTTGTCTTGATAATTTGTAATTACGTTTTGCAACTGAAATGTACATTTTGTTGTATTGTAAATATTGTGTGATAATAGTTTAATACTTCAATGTGGTGTTATATGAGCATATATTGGTGAGATTCATTCATGATATTAAAGAACCTAGAAGCCATTGAAAAAGAGGAAAAATTAAAATAGAGTAATACAAGTTATATACCATTTTCGCATTCAAGTTATTTTTAAAGTAACACAATACCTGAATAGCTACAACAGTGTCGTAGAATGAGCCGAAGCTGCCATCCTCCTTCTGTTTGGTCTTGAAGTATTCTAGAGCATTAGCTAGCACAGTGACATTGCTCAGTCTGTATTTTCCAGATTTCTTCACGCAGATCAAGGCTAGGGCAGCGTATCCCTTTGTATCTAAACACATTTTTATATTCAAAAATATACAAGTCATCTACCCACATATACTCATAATCAGCAATGGCCGCAGCCTTGCAAAAAATTGACATGGACCCAGAGAAAGCAGTTTTAGACACCCAAGATAGTAAACATTGCGACTGCTGTGATAGAGATGCTTGGAGACATCTGAGGCTCTTCATTGAACACGACAAAAACATCAACAACAAATCTACACATAGAATAAAATCATTCCATTCACTATATATTTAAATCATTAGATAATAAAAAGACATATATTGGATTTAATAAAATATTTATTTTGCCAATATTTCGGCTGGCTGAACGCCAACCTTTATCGAGGCATTACATTTTTGTATACACAAACTCAGCGCCGCATAGTGTTATAATATCACAGTTGAAATCAATTAAAATAGTATTTAGTAATAAATTTAGTATTAAAATAGTATTTTAATTGATTTCAACTGTGATATTATAACACTATGCGGCGCTGAGTTTGTGTATACAAAAATGTAATGCCTCGATAAAGGTTGGCGTTCAGCCAGCCGAAATATTGGCAAAATAAATATTTTATTAAATCCAATATATGCCTTTTTATTATCTAATGAATTAAATATGGATTGCTCTATTTTCAAAAAATATATTTAAATATATTTTTATTTGTTCATAAAGGGCACATCTTGGATTCAAAAATAATCTTTTTATTCCCAATATTTCGATGGGCTAAACGACCATCTTTTTCTAGGATCCCATCTCTTTTTGTGGCCAGTTGCGCGTTACACTCGAGACACGGGCGTCTCACAATCTCCCCGGGCGAAAATCATTCAAATAAAAATGTAATGCATGCAAACAAATATCGCACAATACTAATCAAAATAAATGAATAAATAGAGTAAAAGTAAATATCTATGTATACAAAATAAATATTCGGCTATTGCATTATGAATGAAGACATTTCACTGAAGTTCATATATACATAGAGGTTCCTATTTTAGGAGCATCTAAATTGTGTGTACATGTCCGGTATATCGATCTTTCGGTTTATGCTATTTCTCTCTTCCAAAGAACTCCAACTCTCCAAGAATAGCCTGCTGTGCTTTTCTTTTATATCTTGGTATATTATTGATGTTTGTTCAAAGTCTGGAATGTGGCCATTGATGAGAGCATGATCTACTAATAAGGAGGTCGGGTTATGGTGTTTTAGGGCTGATTTGTGTTGGTTGATTCTTTCTATTAATGGTTTACCGGTTTCTCCTATGTAGACGGCTTGGTAAGACTTGCATGGTATTTTGTATATGACATTGGTTCTATTGTTTGGTTCAGTGATCTTTTTTGTATCAGGATGGCGGAGGATGTTGTTAAGATTCGAGATAGATTGGAATCTTGTTGTGATATTGTAGTATTTTAGTTTTCTAGCTATTCTTTCACAGCCATAGTTGTATGATAGGGAGCAAAAGATGTTTGGGATGAAGTCTGTCTATTGTTTGTGGTTGATATTCTCGGTCTGTAGAAATGCTTTTTGATAAACGGTTTGGGGTAATTATTGCTAAGTAGTTCTTGAAATATTTTGGTTCTTTCTTTTTTTGTGTCGTTATTGTTTGTTGAAAAGTGTGTGATTAGTCTTTTTGAAAGAGTTTTTACCACGGATATTTTATGGTGGATGGGACCAAATGAATTTTATATTTTTATATCAAAAGAAATTTGTATAATATCGGTATTTTTCCATTTTCTCTGCGGAAAATTAATAACCGTAGTAAATTCTAGATCATCGCTGTTAGCATTCAGGAAAAATACTGATATTTACAAATTGGCTTGCATTCATCCGGTCTGATACAAAATTCTGAATAACTAGGATTTAGATATGGAAGTTGTGTTTATTTTGAAATGCCTGTTGCACTGAAAACATCCTGAAAATATCTTTCTACTTTGTCTATTGCTCTGCATCCTTGTCAAAATATAGAAATTCCTAAAGCCAGCTATGATTCGATTCAATATTATTTTTAAATGTATATAATTATTCAAAATATATATATGATGCATTTTATATTTGATATATAAAGTATATTTTAAATAATAAATATAATAACAATGTTTGTATAAATCATTCATATCATCTAATTAGTCAAGTAGTCAGAGTCAATAGTTTGAGATCATACCCTCCTATCAAAAGGTACACTGCTCCTATTTGCTACCACCCCCATATTTTTTATGAAATGTTATATAGCAATACTTGAAGTTATGATGTATGAAATATTATATCTTTAATAATATAACCTGTATCATTCCTTTTGTACTCTAACTAAAATGATGACCTTAAAATAAAAAAGCAAAAGAGTAGGTTGGAGACAGTTACGAGGCAAAGATTCAGAATACATAGCCGAAGCCCTGGAAGGAGACTCTTCCGAAGTTTTATAGGCGGTTCCTCCTAGGTTCAACACAGCAGTGTCAGCTAAGTGTGTGATAGCGTGTGTCCAACTACGCAGTACGCTTTTGGCTCCCTCTCCTTGTCTCAGTGTTAGGCATCTAGGTTTGTATCATGACCTCCACTTCTGTCCCGTGGGCTGTCTCCGACCCACTCGATGCTAACATCTACCCCTGCCTCTGCTTCTTCTTGTCTTCGTGTGGGAGAACCTTAGCACTTTCGCCTCCAGTCTCTATTGCCAGTTTGTTAACACGTCGGTTTACTCTCGGGGTTACAACATATATATTTTTATATTTAAATCAAGTAATATTTCGATATTTAAAGGGGGTAAAGAATTTTCTTATTAAGCTTAAATAAGTCACGGTAACATTTTCTTTTACCTTTTTACTATTCCTTATATTAGCCACAAACAAATAATTCATTCTTCTATATTTCATACATCAGTCCAATCCAAACCCTGTTGAAAGTAGCTCTATAGGTCTTCTGTTGTAGAGGTACACATCTATTCTTTAATTAATGCATTTAAATATGGTATTTCTTTATGAAGACCTTTGCGCAGAATTCTCTCATTCAAAACTGCAAATAACCCCAAACATCAGTTGGTGGATTTAAATAAATATGTTTAGCTGTATATTATTTTAAGGCTATTCACCTTCTGGAGTAACTTCTATTTCGAAATATTGTGCGAAATATTCATGATTTATAAAATATATCAAATAAAATTTCTCAATATTTAACAAGATTGATAATGAGCCAAGCCCTCTCAATATTCTTTTCATTGCAGTGTAATAACAGTACAAATTTGATTTATATGTGAAATAAACATTCGAGTCTTAATGTTTTCATTTCATTTTCATATATTTAGATGGCGAGTTATTGCTTCATATTAATTTATGTCTAACTAGCCTTGTTCTTATTTCTATAAAAAGGGTGTACCCCTGATCTGTATATAAATTTCTCAAAATATTTAGAGAGATTGCTCCCTCTTTATCAATTTATTGCACAGTAAACTTAATTTACAAATTATTGTATTTCACATGAAAACAACTTTGACATTGGCCAAAAATAATTAAAGATAAAAAATACATTCAAAAATTGAGAGAAAAAATTGAAATAAAAAAAAGTATTTTTATAATTAATTATTTTTAACCAATGACAAAGTTGTTTTTATGTGATCTACAAGAATTGGTAAATTAAGTTTTCAGTGCAATAAACTGATAAAGAGGGAGCAATCTCTCGATATATTTTGAGAAAAAAATTGCTTTTTCTTTACAAATCCAGGACTGTGCACTTTGCATATATTGACAAGATTTTAATAAAATAATTTTAATTATATTTTAGATTTATAGAGTACTAAGAATATATATTTTTGTAATCAACAACAATCAACAATTATTTGGGTTGCAACGGGTAAATTTTAAATATAAAAATTGGTTAATGTTACCTTGTCTGGATATTGTATCATCTATGTCATTCAGGATGGTGAGAAGTGTGTGCATGTTGGCCATTGATATCTCTTCACCGCTATTGCAGATAGCCAGTTGGTTCAAAGCTAATGAGAACAGGGTACAGCATTTTCTTTTATGGAGAGTTTCTAAGATAATATCGGAGCCCTTAATGTTCTTTGGGTCCTGACAAGTGGCCAGGAGTCCATTGAGATATCCCCTCAGTTTACTGGAATCACTACTGCAATACACATTTGGTTATATGATCACAACTGTATTTTAATTACTTTCCCTTCAAGTAATTTTGATATTTTAATATTGTTTTAATTATACATATCTCATATCATAATCAGTTAAACTCTAGATACTACTAATTTTATAAATTTAATTGCCATCTATCGTTAAAATCTGGTACAAATAAATTTGCTGCTAATGTGTTTATTTTTAAATATAATCAAATGTTATCTCTACAGATCTTGCTGCAATGATATTTGTTATTGAATGAGAGAGCTTGGCTCATCAGTATATTAAATATCATTAAATATTATATTATGTGAATATCAACAAATATCATATCTATTATTTACTACTAATAAGCCTAGTCCTATCATTCATAAACCCACATCATTGCAGTAAGGTCTGTAGAGATAATATTTGATGATATTATTTAGAAAAAATACATTGCCAGTAAATTTATTTGTACCAAATTCTAGATACTATATAATTACTTTCTCTTATTTATTCGAAATATATATTTTTTTATAATCAAACAAATGCCAAAAATTTCTGGAGATGAGTATAAAATTGCGCGCCAATTAAGTTTTTGTGTTGTTGTTGTTGTTGTTGTGTGTAGCGTTATTGTTTTCCTTTTATGGAACTGAAGATATAAATAAGATATATTAAGATATAATTTCAAATGAAGAATTCTATAAGAACTCATAATCTGATTAATCTAAAGAATTGAAACAAGAGTTTATTTTTATAAATTTAAGAGAAACTTAGATAAGTATTTGTGAACTTTGAAAAATATTTGCCTTTCCAACCCTAATTACTTTTGCTCTCTACATTATTTGTTTATCTGTATATTTATTTTGTACCATTTGTTTTTATAATTTTAAATATATCTATATTTTAGGCCAATTTGATTATCACCCTTTTTATATATTTTTTTTATTTTGATGACCAGTCATTTTTGATAAGCAAAATGAAATCGATTTATGCCCTTTTTGTTAATTTGTATTTTCACAACTTGTACAAACACAACTGGGTGAATCTCTATTTTCAATCTGGGTAAGATTGACCTTCCCCCATTTTTTTTTTCAACTTCAACTTCTATCAACTACAACAACTATCTTTATTAAACGTTATCTCGAGATTTCGGGAATTTCTGTTCTTCTACAAGAGTATATAAAAACATATATGTATTATTATAGAAGGGTAGAGCAATCGCGTTCAATCAGGTTACCCAGCTACTTCCTTCAAAAGGTCCGAAAAGCGTATATGTGTTATATGCTTACTTGTATATATTTAATATAACAATCATATTAATAATATTGTTTTTTAAGTGTATATAATGTAGTAATTAGAAGAAAAACATATTATATTTATATATATATGTGATAAGATCCTGTCGACTTTATATGTGGCAATATAGTGATAATAATAATAATGTGGGGAAAGAGAAATAATCACAACACAAATTGGTAGAGGAATTTGGAAGGCCATCCGAGAGAGAGAGGGAGAGCGAGGGGGCTGCCACCGCTGAGCGGCCGTTCGTGTCGCACACAATCACCCAACTGTCTCCAAGGTACCGAGGTGTTAAGTGACGGACCCCAGGAGCCCCTTGGAATGTCCTGATGTCTAAAGTGACACCCTTTAGCTGCCAATCTCTCTCTGGGTTGACTGTAGGTTTGTTTTATTATTCCAGGAAGAGTATATATTATGACATATAATATATATATAAACAATTCTTATTAAAATATTCTGATATTTTAAATAATTTATAAATTGTTTATTTTTCTCAGGTTCAGCTTATTAACGCAAATATGGCTTTAGATACCCATTACTTGGATTTCTCAGGAAACCTCTCGAAACAAAAATTTGTCTTTCAGGTACAGCTGACATGGGGCAACATTAGAAAACACATTTGCGGGGTAGCATTTCTTGATTTATAATGAGAATGGGGTGGCCTAATATTATGCGATAACCTAATTCAAAGTTTAGGAGATTTTATTTCGACTAGATGGGCCCTTTATCATTTAGAAATGTTCATGTGACGCTCAGGAAATGTAGCGCGGAGATATTAGCAGAATTTTATCTGAAAATAGATTACACAATAGAGTGAAATTTTCCTGAGATCAGGTGGATAAATAAAAGAAAAAGGCTTTTCCTGATCGTGCAACTGAAGAAAAGAACATCCCGACAAAATGTGTTTCCGTTTGTAAATATCTATACTCCTTTATGAGGGAAAATGAAAAAAAAAACAATAGAAAAATAAATAAAAAAATAAAAAATGAAAAATCAACACCTGACCTTTATATTTTTTTCTATTGTTTTTTTTTTTATGTGTTTAGCGTATTTACGCAAGTTTGGCCTTGAATACTCATTTCTTGGTTTCTCAAGAAGCCACTGGGACCAAAACACTTTTTGATCGCAATGGTACAGCCTATTCCACGCTGACGAGCGCCAACAGCGCGAAACGCGTTCGTGGATGGCTTTTCTTGATTTATCAAGAAATTGGGTTGGCCAAATATCAGAGAACAGTCTAAATCAATGATTAGTTGATTTCTGTTCCACCAAATCGCGCTCTGCCTTCTGAAAAGCACATGTGCTCCTTTCAGGATATGCCTTTTTATTTTTAATAAGAGAAAATGTATTGATTTAAGACTAATGAAATCACATTTTAAAAACCTAATATAAAGTCATTCTGCAGGTTAGATCAATAATACCTTTTGCAAAATAAATGAATTCTATTATCCGGGTAAAAAGATATTATAATTTATTTTTTTTAGAATACTGTGCAAATTTTGAAATATATTGGAATAATGTATCTAAATGGTAGTCCTACAATACCTGGATCAATAAAGGTACATTTATATATTTTGCAAAGGAAATATGAGCCACAATCAATATAAGAAAATATTTACCTGAAAAAAATAGTACAAAAGTAAATTGTACTGGGATCAGATGAATAAAGTGAGAAAAAAGCAATTCCTTGGGCCATCTGTTGGATTTTTTTTCCAGAATTGGCCAAATACCCTATATTGGGTTAGCTTTTATAGATTAATCAAGAATGTGTATTTATCCATTTCTGGAATAATTATATATCAACGGATAGTTGATATATATTCCAAGGGGTAATAATTATATATTTCTTAAAATTGAGAGGCAATTTAGCCTCTTAATTTCAAGAAATATGAATACCGGACAAGAAACCTCTATCTTTAAGCTAATATTCATATAGGGACAATAGAGACATAGTTAGGAAGATTACTTACTATGTGATTCCATCGGATAGTTTACCATCAACTTTAAAGCCAATTTTATCAAGAAGATATTTATTAGCGTCACAGAAATAATAATCCGATGCGAGGAATGAGAGGGCCACAGCATCTTGATGTGGTGTGGGACACCCATCTTTGCACTGTAAGGAATAGTATCTCAGGGCCATGACTCTGGACTGGTTTAGCTGAGATAGAAGTTCCAAGTCATTGGTCTGTAGGGAGCAGAATTGGTTGGACCATCCTGGAACAACGTCCCACAATCAGATAATTATAACACAAAGTCTCAATTATATCATTAAGTCAATATATAATCCAGGGTTATGGTTGAAAAAATGATGGTGTATACTACTCCAGAAATCCCATGATAATTTTGGTGGGTAGTTGGTGACTGTCTTTTATTGTAAGCACACAACATGTCTCTCACATTGAAGTCCAAACCCTACTCTACGTGGTGGGATGGAGAAGCAACACAAGTAAGGGGCCATGCTGTAGAGGCGAAGTAAGGGGGGGGACTTTGCGTGTCATGAGTCAATATGGTAGCTGTGAATGCCTATAGTGAAATATGGCTTACTAATGGGGCAATGTCCTCTCCTATTCCATGTAGCAACAGGACAAAACACAACCCGTCAAAGTATGATAAGAGACAAAGTTTAGATACTGCAGTTGTATTATGATGCATTAACGTGCCATCTGTTTACAAAATTCGAAACTATTATAGACGCGTATGATTTTTTATAAAACAATTTCTACCCCCCTTGCTGCAATGGATTAAAAAAAAAATTATACGCGCCTATGATAGTTTCGAATTTTGATACTGCAGTTGTGATGGCTGTTGACAAGAAGTTTGGATTGAGGGCACTTTTATCTTGCACTTGTTCTTATAACACAAATGTTGTATGAATGTTTCTGATTTTCAATCGTTTAAAGGCGTTACCTTTTTTTTCTGGAAGGAAGATGGCCCATTTCAGAAAAATCGGAGGGACAAGAATAATTACTTTCTTATCTCTATATATACTATTCATTGTGGTATTATGTTTGCACAAGGTGTGAGAGATTACAACATAGAGAATGAATAATCATATATATTATATGTATATTTTATTGATAAGTTTTAATGTATATGTGGAATAATTGAGATCCACTTCGGGACGTCGGCCAGACGGATTGGGTGACATCAAACAAATATACCCGCCAGCCGCCAACAAAGGAACAGAGCACGGCCTGGTCTGCTGACCAGTTGGGTGTTTTCTTCTGTCCTCTTAACATGTTTTAATGAAGTTAGTTTGAATGAGATCTTTACCCTCTCCTTTATGCTATTTAGTGATCTGATTTAAATCCTCGCAACAGCCCACAAAAGAATCATCACTTTGAATTCTTCTACCCAATTTCGCTTCAATGTTTTGTGAAACGATTACCAGACTTTTCTTCACAGTATATGAATAATAATACTATATAACAAATAATATATAATAAAAATATATAACACTATTTTAAAAATATTGATATATATATAACGTTTATGATTATTAAAAAAATCATATTTTCACATGAAATTTGAATTGAATTACATGTACATTTGAATGTTTGTCCTCATTAATATACTTTTTTCTAGAAAGCTTTCTATAGAAAAGACTTCAATAGAAAATAAAATAGCACAAAAATAGACATCCCTTCAAGTATACTATATTTAAAGTCTCTCTATATAAAACAATTTACTGATTATCAATTCTTAAACTTCAAATTGATTTATATTTTTATTATTTTGTAAGGTTTATATTTATTCATTTTTATCCTGAAGATAGAGGTTGCTTGGCCTGCATTCATATTTTTGTGAAAAATAGACACTTCGGCCAGTTAGAGTTTTTTTTATTTTCTCAACGTTTTGACAAAAATATTTTTCTTCATCAGGAGAAATAAATAAAAATAAAGCATTTGGGAAGGCGTTAAGATATGTTCTGGGGTTAGAAGGGCGTTCTCTCATGATTTTTCGAATTTATAATTTTTACTAGCCGAATGACCCGGGCAACGCCCGTGTTTTACCCGATTGAATGTTTTGATTCAAATACTATTTGTTACAATTATAAATTGGCGGCTTAAATAAATGCATATGTTAGTTAATAACTATAGCCTATGTGCTTTATCTGTCTATGTACTATTGGCTTCCGTAGGCGTCTCTTACTGGGAAAAAGAAAGAGAGGGTTCCATTTGGTTATAACCATCATGATTGTGTAACAAATAGAAGAAGTATAAATAATAATTCACCTGAAATAAATAATCGTTCTGTTGAACGTTGAAGAAATAATTGGGTTTGAAGGACAACCCGAGTAGTTGACACCGGCTGTAGGCTTCTGGGAAACCTGGTTTAGCTTAATGAATAATAATCCCATAATTTGATATTTCATAATATTAACTATAATATATTCCATACTAATATATGCATTTATTTAAGGAGCGACCCGCTCCAACTCAATAGTTACAAAGACGAAAAAGCGAGTGGGGGGGGGGGCAAAGGTGCCGTGATCGTAGCCGATTCCATTTTAACATAACTTTTAAAAAATGTAATTCTACCTATTAATGCTTTACGATTTTTACTATTAACAATGGATTTTTCATTATCAATTTATCTATAAAAATATGCCTCCAGCACCTAAATTTTGTATACCTATTTGTATATGACCTCTCCTACTTGTAAGCACGGCTCGCGAAAAATAATTTCTTTCCATAAACTGCTAGATGTTTATCAACTCCCTTTTGTTCTCACTTGAACAATCTACATCGAGCGGCAAAGTTCGCTTCTTCTTCTCGCGCCACACGTTCGCCACACGGACCCTATCTTCAAATCTATGTTTGTCCCTTGTCCAAACCAGCACGATATAGCCTACCCTCGATATTTCCCACGGAGGTGCTTTAAACATCGTCGCTGATTCTGTCCGGTCCGTCATCATTTCGCGCAGACATGGGTTTTACGTTCAACCCACCGCGAAATCATCGCCTTGCACAAGCTCCCACGAAGGTTCAAGCACCTCGTGTCCGAGCAGCTTGTCACTTGTAACGGACAACGCCGTCCTCGCCCCAATTTTTGGCACTGTGCGCGCATACTTTCCGCAAATTAAATATAAGTCCATTCGACTTCCTCACCTACACACGGGACTTTTCCCCTCGGACTCGCTACACAAGTAACTGCATAGATAAGGTAGAATGGCCAGGGCAAGTTTCCCCTCGCTCTGTTCGCCAAGGTTCTAACATTGAATGTAGTTCTATATTTACCTCAGTCCTTAGCTCACACAATTGCCAACCTCAACCTCATTTATCGTACTCTACTCCTATAGCATAGAAAGCCCATGCCAAGTTTCCCCTTGCCATGTCCGCCTGAAAAATATCTTAAAGTGTAGAGTTCCCTAGTCTTAATGACCTTCAGAAATCCATCATGTGTATCTGACTCCCCTTCTCGTTGTTCACACCCCTCCATAACAGTTCCCTTATAATACATTAGATGTTATTGTATATAGCCTTTTATAACTTTGATATTATAAAAAATTCCCTTAAATATCAAACTCTCTGGTGTTGTAAAATTGCTTATAAATAATATTTACTTGTGTACTATACAATATTTTATTTACATAAAACTATGTCACCATAACCTTAATTAATTTCAGCTGTAAAATTATTTTCCCTATTCCTGGCTTCACCAGCTTTAAGTATACTCAAACCATGTTCAGCCTTCTTCAACGGGGGCCATATGTCATAATATATGCTTTTCCAGGAATAATAAAGTAAATCTACAGTCAACGAGAGAGAGACGTCGATAGAAGGCAACTAAGTTACGGCCATTTTGAACCACTGGCCACATTCCGGAGGGGGGGGGGGGCTTTTCTTCGAACCCTCAGGACTATTTTTGGACAGTTGGGGAGTGCGACACGAACGGTCGTTCCGCGGTGACTGCCCCAAGCACTCCCTCTCTCTTGCTGGTTGACTGGAATTTCTCTTCCAAACTTGTAGTTTCCTTATTTCTCTCTCCCCACATTATCACTATATTGCCACATTGAAAGTCGACAGGATCATATCACATAAAGAGTCGACAGGATAAGACCTGGCCGGGAAACAAACCTCTCATATACCGGAGTATGAAGAATCAAGAAGCCAAGCCACAATGATCGGCCAAACCCAACTCAACTGTAACCACTCCTCTTCGAGCCCTCAACCTCTTTTTCGCCAACCTTTGAACCGTGATCCCGAAGAAGTATTCGCCTACGACAGAGATGGAGCTGCCACGCACTTCTTCCAGCACTAGATCTGCCCAAGAACGACCACCGTGCCAGGGCAGGACACCTTCCACCATCATGGACAAGACTCCGCCATATCCCTGCCGCTGCTGTGATGTACAACATCGGTACGCACAGTGTCACAGACAGAACTCTCCCGAAGCTCAATGAACTTACCTGCATCCTAAACCAACATAAATCGTGAGTGTAATTGTTCTAACTCCTACCATTCATTCTTTAAATAAGTCATTCCTTGTAAATTGTTCCAATATTTACATAATTAGCTCCATTTATTGTCTCCACGCCTATTAACAATGATTTTATTCTCCATACTATTTATCTAGATATTTGTAACTCATTTAATTAGTTACCTTACCAGTAGAATTTAACAATCGTCATTTTAATTAAATAATTTCCATTTTAACATAACTTTAAAAAAAATGTAATTCTACCTAATAATGCTTTACGATTTTTACTATTAACAATAGATTTTTCATTATCAATTCATCTATAAAAATATTCCTCCAGCACCTAAAATTTTGTATACCTATTTGTATATGACCTCTCCTACTTGTAAGCACGGCTCACGAAAAATAATTTCTTTCCATAAACAACTCAAAATTCACCCTGTAATTCAGGCGTCGAAGAATTCCAACTACCACGTGAGCCTTGCTTACAACCAACCCTTGGTGACTCTTACCTATCTTCCCCTGAATGCCCCTCTCATTCTTACAACTTTGTTAACCTTATACCAGCTCAGATCCTTTTATAGAATTATTGATTAATCAATTATCGAACTTCTATATTGTCATTTCAAAATCCTAATCTACGCCCTTCATTTATGATAATATATTTCGTAGTTCATCTCTAGTATATCCACCGACCCACACCATCTAGCCAATGGTGTGTTCGTTACAGGATGCAGATTGACTAACTGCTAGATGTTTATCAACTCCCTTTTGTTCTCACTTGAAAAATCTACTTCGAGCGGCACAGTTCGCTTTTTCTTCTCGCGCCACACGTTCGCCACACGGACCCTATATTCAAATCTATCTTTGTCCCTTGTCCAAACCAGCACGATATAGCCTACCTTCGATATTTCCCACGGAGGTACTTTAAACATCGTCGCTGATTCTGTCTGGTCCGTCATCATTTCGCGCAGACATGGGTTTTACGTTCAACCCACCGCGAAATCATTGCCTTGCACAAGCTCCCACGAAGGTTCAAGCACCTCGTGAACGAGCAGCTTGTCACTTGTAACGGACAACGCCGTCCTCGCCCCAATTTTTGGCACTGTGCGCGCATACTTTCCGCAAATTAAATATAAGTCCATTCGACTTCCTCACCTACACACGGGACTTTTCCCCTCGGACTCGCTACACAAGTAACTGCATAGATAAGGTAGAATGGCCTGGGCAAGTTTCCCCTCGCTCTGTTCGCCAAGGTTCTAACATTGAATGTAGTTCTATATTTACCTCAGTCCTTAGCTCACACAATTGCCAACCTCAACCTCATTTATCGTACTCTACCCCTATAGCATAGAAAGCCCATGCCAAGTTTCCCCTTGCCATGTCCGCCTGAAAAATATCTTAAAGTGTTGAGTTCCCTAGTCTTAATGACCTTCAGAAATCCATCATGTGTATCTGACACCCTTCTCGTTGTTCACACCCCTCCATAACAGTTCCCTTATAATACATTAGATGTTATTGTATATAGCCTTTTATAACTTTGATATTATAAAAAATTCCCTTAAATATCAAACTCTCTGGTGTTGTAAAATTGCTTATAAATAATATTTACTTGTGTACTATACAATATTTTATTTACATAAAACTATGTCACCATAACCTTAATTAATTTCAGCTGTAAAATTTTTTTCCCTATTCCTGGCTTCACCAGCTTTAAGTATACTCAAACCATGTTCAGCCTTCTTCAACGGGGGCCATATGTCATAATATATGCTTTTCCAGGAATAATAAAGTAAATCTACAGTCAACGAGAGAGAGACGTCGATAGAAGGCAACTAAGTTACGGCCATTTTGAACCACTGGCCACATTCCGGAGGGGGGGGGGCTTTTCTTGGAACCCTCAGGACTATTTTTGGACAGTTGGGGAGTGCGACACGAACGGTCGTTCCGCGGTGACTGCCCCAAGCACTCCCTCTCTCTTGCTGGTTGACTGGAATTTCTCTTCCAAACTTGTAGTTTCCTTATTTCTCTCTCCCCACATTATCACTATATTGCCACATTGAAAGTCGACAGGATCATATCACATAAAGAGTCGACAGGATAAGACCTGGCCGGGAAACAAACCTCTCATATACCGGAGTATGAAGAATCAAGAAGCCAAGCCACAATGATCGGCCAAACCCAACTCAACTGTAACCACTCCTCTTCGAGCCCTCAACCTCTTTTTCGCCAACCTTTGAACCGTGATCCCGAAGAAGTATTCGCCTACGACAGAGATGGAGCTGCCACGCACTTCTTCCAGCACTAGATCTGCCCAAGAACGACCACCGTGCCAGGGCAGGACACCTTCCACCATCATGGACAAGACTCCGCCATATCCCTGCCGCTGCTGTGATGTACAACATCGGTACGCACAGTGTCACAGACAGAACTCTCCCGAAGCTCAATGAACTTACCTGCATCCTAAACCAACATAAATCGTGAGTGTAATTGTTCTAACTCCTACCATTCATTCTTTAAATAAGTCATTCCTTGTAAATTGTTCCAATATTTACATAATTAGCTCCATTTATTGTCTCCACGCCTATTAACAATGATTTTATTCTCCATACTATTTATCTAGATATTTGTAACTCATTTAATTAGTTACCTTACCAGTAGAATTTAACAATCGTCATTTTAATTAAATAATTTCCATTTTAACATAACTTTAAAAAAAATGTAATTCTACCTAATAATGCTTTACGATTTTTACTATTAACAATAGATTTTTCATTATCAATTCATCTATAAAAATATTCCTCCAGCACCTAAAATTTTGTATACCTATTTGCATATGACCTCTCCTACTTGTAAGCACGGCTCACGAAAAATAATTTCTTTCCATAAACAACTCAAAATTCACCCTGTAATTCAGGCGTCGAAGAATTCCAACTACCACGTGAGCCTTGCTTACAACCAACCCTTGGTGACTCTTACCTATCTTCCCCTGAATGCCCCTCTCATTCTTACAACTTTGTTAACCTTATACCAGCTCAGATCCTTTTATAGAATTATTGATTAATCAATTATCGAACTTCTATATTGTCATTTCAAAATCCTAATCTACGCCCTTCATTTATGATAATATATTTCGTAGTTCATCTCTAGTATATCCACCGACCCACACCATCTAGCCAATGGTGTGTTCGTTACAGGATGCAGATTGACTAACTGCTAGATGTTTATCAACTCCCTTTTGTTCTCACTTGAAAAATCTACTTCGAGCGGCACAGTTCGCTTTTTCTTCTCGCGCCACACGTTCGCCACACGGACCCTATATTCAAATCTATCTTTGTCCCTTGTCCAAACCAGCACGATATAGCCTACCTTCGATATTTCCCACGGAGGTACTTTAAACATCGTCGCTGATTCTGTCTGGTCCGTCATCATTTCGCGCAGACATGGGTTTTACGTTCAACCCACCGCGAAATCATTGCCTTGCACAAGCTCCCACGAAGGTTCAAGCACCTCGTGAACGAGCAGCTTGTCACTTGTAACGGACAACGCCGTCCTCGCCCCAATTTTTGGCACTGTGCGCGCATACTTTCCGCAAATTAAATATAAGTCCATTCGACTTCCTCACCTACACACGGGACTTTTCCCCTCGGACTCGCTACACAAGTAACTGCATAGATAAGGTAGAATGGCCTGGGCAAGTTTCCCCTCGCTCTGTTCGCCAAGGTTCTAACATTGAATGTAGTTCTATATTTACCTCAGTCCTGAGCTCACACAATTGCCAACCTCAACCTCATTTCTCATACTCTACACCTATAGCATAGAAAGCCCATGCCAAGTTTCCCCTTGCCATGTCCGCCTGAAAAATATCTTAAAGTGTAGAGTTCCCCAGTCTTAATGACCTTCAGAATTTCATCATGTGTATGTGACTCCCCTTCTCGTTGTTCACACTCCTCCATATAATTTCCCTTATAATACATTAGATTTTGCTGTATACAGCCTTTTATAACCTTGATATTTTCAAGAATTTCCTTAAATATCAAACTCTCCGGTGTTGTAAAACTGCTTGTAAATAATATTTACTTGTGTACTATACAATATTTTATTTACATAAAACTATGTCACCATAACCTTAATTAATTTCAACTGTAAAATTATTTTCTCCATCCCTGGCTTCACCAGCTTTAAGTATACTCAAACCAGGTTCAGCCATCTTCAACGGGGGCCATATGTCATAATATATGCTTTTCCAGGAATAATAAAGTAAATCTACAGTCAACGAGAGAGAGACGTCGATAGAAGGCAACTAAGTTACGGCCATTTTGAACCACTGGCCACATTCCGGAGGGGGGGGGGGGGCTTTTCTTGGAACCCTCAGGACTATTTTTGGACAGTTGGGGGGTGGTGTGCGACACGAACGGTCGTTCCGCGGTGACAGCCCCAAGCACTCCCTCTCTCTTGCTGGTTGACTGGAATTTCTCTTCCAAACTTGTAGTTTCCTTATTTCTCTCTCCCACATTATCACTATATTGCCACATTGAAAGTCGACAGGATCTTATCTCATTGAGAGTCGACAGGATTATATCACAGAAGAGTCGACAGGATCATATCACACATATATATATATATGTCGTGATCGAATGGAAGGGCGCAACCTTTATGCTTACAATCTCCAAGAATTAGTTCCAGCCAAGTGAGCAGCGCACCCCGCGACGTGCCGTAGCATTCGCCCGCGATGTCTGCCACGTTTTTTTTTTGTACAGTTTTTATAGATGGAATGATCTGCATATTTACATTTTAACACAAGCTTAACATAATCACAGTTTAACATAATTATTTTGGCGAAAATAAATTTTAACTCTTGGGTATTATGCCATTCATATACATGTATATATTGTTACGTAAAAATAAAAGCACATTCCAGATGGAGAGAGAATGTTCTAGAGCGTTTAAGAATCATGTAGAAAAAGCGGAAGACAACTGATTGGCCAATCAACAGCTATTGCGCAACGCTCGGTGCTGGCGGCTTTCTGATTGACTGACCAACCGTGACCGTTCTGGAAAGATCTACTCCGGGATATATAGGGATGAGAAACTCATGCCAGGGGGAAGGAAAGATAAGAAAAAGAAGAACGAAGCTACGTGGTGTACTCCAACTAAGCTGCTGTCTCAAGAGGTCGGACTGCTGCTTACCGCCGACGCCGGTGTACTTCCTGGAAGATTCTAGAAGGTTCTACGAACTTCTGTCTCCTGTTCTGCTCCTGCTTTCCCTCACCGTGCTGCTGTGGGTGAGTATGTAACTGCTTTTTTCTTTATTGTTGTTTTATTTTTGCACTCTTCTGTAATTATTTTATCTATTAGGCTTAAATAAAGTCCTAAAGATCCTTTGTACCCACGGAAGTTTTCTTTGTTAACCAACAACGCAACAATATATTTACTAGTCGAATGACCCGGGCAATGCCCGGGTTTTACCCGATTAAATGCTTTTATTCAAACACTATTCGTTACAATTATAAATTGGCGCCGTGGATGTCATTCTTGTGAAACGTCCCGCTCCAAACTTTGTGTCTAAGAAGCGATATTTTTATAAAGAGATGATCTGGCTTTAGTCTTCTTCTCGAATGAATGTTTTTCTGTTAGAATTTTGTTCCTGCATACTAAAAATGAACTGGCTTCACCCGTGGTCTCTGCTTTTTGGAATTTTTCTGGATATAATTTTGTATCTGATAATCAAATATGATACAGCAATATTATTCATCATCATTTTTCGAATAAAAAAAACTACTTTTTTCCCAGAACCTGTCAATTCATTTTTCTTGACTAAAAATCCGAAAAATACATTTTCCAGATTTTTCTCTATGTCCTGTTAAAACACGTTTTATAGGTCCATTAGGTCAGCTGATATTACCTCCCATCTTCACCGCTAGAGGCGCTGCTTGCGAGCGAAAGGGCAAATTTCCCACGCAATTTGCAAATAACTTGTGTACATACTTGTATACTTGTGTACATAGACCATAAATCTGTACATAGACAGGAAAAGCACATATATTTTAATAATATAAATGAGTTTTAAAGATTGTTGAAAAAATGCATCGGCCGGGAATCGAACCCGGGGCGCCCGCGTGGCAGGCGAGCATTCTACCACTGAACCAAAAGCAAACGGTGACAGAATTAAGAAAGAATTGTGCATGACGCTGTTAACTGCATATATTAATTTAATTTTAAAATTTCACTGATTTTGTAATTATTATCGAGATATAGAGTTATTAACTGTTGCTTGATTTTGGTATACATGAGTATTTAAATTGCAGCCATAGTAAAAATAACAAAATAGTTTTGAATCACAATTTGCTTCAATTGTGTTAATAAAGTATAGAATACATCATTTTTAGAGAAATCAGTTCCTTACTTGAGGCGTAATAATGACGAAGACAAAATTATTATTTACATATTTACGAAAAATTTGAGCCGGCCAACAGGAAACAACAACAATGGATAAATATAGATAGAGTCGCGACATCTGGCGGTTGACTTTACAGGGTAGTTTGATCTATAAATTCTAATTTTAAAATGAAATAAAAGTGTATATATATAAAATTGAAACCCATAGAAAATATTCCGTTCTCCATCATTGGAGAGGATCCTACCTTGGGCACTGGCCAATGGGAAGAGCGCTATCAGCAGAAGATACTCTCGAGACGACATGTTCAAGAGAAGTGTCGCGAACATCCTGTAGGTGGATATGTCGTGATACCGCGACACTAGCGACACTTATAACAAGGATGTGATGTTACTTGTTCCAGTCTTCACACAAGTTCTGGAAGTTGTGCAAATCTAGTTTTCTAATGTTCCGCATTCGATTTGATTCAATACATTCTTGAAGGTGTTGTGGTGATTTTGGGTTTAAGAGGTATTTGTTAAAGAATGTGGGATAAGTATCAATATTACCTCAAATGTCAACGGTTTTCAGTGGTCTGTTAGAAACCTTGTGTATATAATACTCAGTAATATATACTCGAAAATTGAAAATCAAAAGTTATCATGTTTTTTTTTTCATAAATTTATAATTACCATAAAATATAGACAACTATATTAAAAATATAAATTGTATTTCATCTGAATAAATTTTTTAGCAATTACAAAAGAAATAGGCAATCTATCATCACTCTTTTTATGAATGCCTTATTCTTTATATTTCTTCGGAGATACAATAAAGTTTTTCTGAGATAGAGGTTGCCTTTTTGTGAAAAATATACACTTCGGCCAATTAATGTTTTTTTTTTTTTCTCAATATTCCGACAAAATATTTTGTCTTCTTCGGAAAAAATCAATAAAATAAAGCATTCGGCAAGGAGTTAAAAATTGTTTTGAGGGTGCAATGGCGTTCTCACGCGATTTTTCGAATTTATTACCACACCTAACTGGCCAAAGTGTCTATTTTTCACAGAAATAAAGTGTTTGTTCTCCAAGATTTTGAGTTACTTATCATTTCCTACTCTGCAATATAAAATATTGTTTTCCAATAAAATTAAAAATATTGTAGGTAGTATTCATAAAGAATAAAAATTGGAAAACTTCAAATTTGGAAATCTATCAATTATAAATATCAGCGACTCACTGTCAATTAAAAGGTTTGTACAACGTTAAGTCTTTTGATATTTATTAAAGTTTTTATACAAAACGTGGGGTATATTGGCATTATGTTTTTATGAATATAGAGCAAAACCTTCATATCATAATACGTGATTGAAAGTATTAAACTTCAAAATATATTGTTGAAAATGGCTAATACGACACCATGTATGATTATTCAATATATTTGAATGTGGAGCTGTATTTTAATCACAATCAATATAATTTCCCTATTATATACATTGTATTTATATTTTCTTAAAATATTTCAAAATTTGTATTGCTTATATATATTTATAGAAAATTAAAAATATATTTGATGAAATTAAAACTGAAATTTGAATATTTAATTTAATTTATACAAAAGGTTCACGGTTCCTACAGTTCATTGAAGATCCGCCACAAATATCCTAGCAACCATTTAACACTTGTCATATCTCAACTAACACTGTCATATTTTTTGTTTAGACGCTGAAATATCATATATATCCTATCATCCATTGTACACTTGTCATATTTCAACTATCTCTCTCAGAATCCACGTGTAGACGCTGAAATATCAATAAAGATCCACTATAAATATCCTAGAAAACATAGATCTATTTTCAAATCTCAACTATCACTCTCAGATATCATGTAGAGACGGGGGGACGGTGGAAAGCTGGTTAAAACGTTTGGTTTTCGACCACTACGACCCGGGTTCGATTCCCGAAATGGACACTTTTTTATGTTTAAAAAAAAATTCTCAAATGGCACCCCGAATTTTGCAAAAGTCCAACCCTACTAACGAGTGCAAGTAAACAAACGGGGCTCTAGCACATTTGTAAGTGCAAAGTCGAACTGCTTTCACATGTGCAGACATGTGGTGCGCTTACAGTAAAAACAAAGCAGTCGGTAACTACCTACCATGATTATCATGGCCTGTACCACGTGTACTAGGGATAAGCAAAACAAATGTGGAGAGACTGAAATAGCAATAAAAATCCACTATAAATAACCTAGCAACCATTTAATACTTGTCATATCTCAACTATCACTCTCTGATTTCATGTCTAGACGCTGAAATATTATTAAAGTTCCGCTATAAATATCCAATCAACCATAATACTATTTTCAAATCTCTACTATCACTCTTAGAATTCACAGGTAGACGCTGAAATATCATTAAAGATCCGCTATAAATATCCTAGCAACCATTGTACGCTTGTCATATCTCAAATGGCATTCTTACATTTCATGTGTAGACGCTGAAATATCATTAAATATAAGCTATAAATATCCTAGCTACCATTTTAACTTGTCCTATCTCAACTATCACTCTCAGATATCACGTGTAGATGCTGAAATATCATTGAGGTCCTTCATAAATATCCTAGCAACCATTGTGAACTTGTTATATCCCAACTATAACTAACAGATATAACAGGTAGACGCTGAAATATCATATAAACATCCGCCTTAAATATACTAGCCACCATAGTACAATTGTCATATCTCGACAAACACTCTCAGATTTCACGTGTAAATGCTAATATGTCATAAAAGGTCCGATATAAATATCCTAGCATCAATACACTTGTCATTATTCAACTATCACTCTCAGATATCATGTGTAGATGCTAAATACCATTGAGGTTCCGCCATAAATATCCTAAAAGCCATTGTACATTTGTCCTATCTCAACTATCACTCCCAGATTTCACCTGTAAATTCTGAAATATCATTAAAGATCCGCTATAAATATCATAGCCACCATTGTGCACTTCTCATATCTCAACTTTCACTTTCAGATTTCACGGGTAGACTCTGGAATATAATTAAAGATCCGCTATAAATATCATAGCCACCATTGTGCACTTCTCATATATCAACTATCACTTTCAGATTTCACGAGTAGAAACTGAAATTACATTAAAGATCAGCCATAAATATCCTAGCAACCATTGTACTATTTTCACTATTCAACTATCACTCTTACATTTCACGTGTAGACGCTGAAATATCATTAAAAATCCGTTATAAATTATAATTCAACCATAGTAAAATTGTCCTATCTCAAATATAACTCTCGGATTTGACATGTAGATGCTGAAATATCATTAAAGATCCGCCATAAATATACCAGCAACCATTGTACAATTGTCATATCTCAACACACACTTTCAGATTTCACGTGTTGATGCTAATATGCCCTAAAAGTCCGATATAAATATCCAATAAACAATAGTACTCTTGTCATATCTCAGCAATCGCTCTCAGAATTCACGTGTAAGCGCTGAAATAAAATTAAAAATACAGTATAAATGTTCTAGCAACCATCGTACACTTGTAATATCTGAAATATAACTCTTAAATATAATTTGAAGATGCTGAAATATCATATAGCCATCCGCCATTAATATAAAAGCAACCATTTTAAACTTGTTATAACTCAATTACCACTCTCAGATTTCACGTGTAGATGCTAAATATCATAAAAGATCCGCTATAAATATCCTAGCCACCATTGTACACTTGTCATATCTCAACTATCACTCTCAGATTTAAATTGTAGACACTGAATTATCATAAAAGATCCGGCATAAATATCCTGACAACCATTGTACACTTGTCATATCTCAACTATTACTTTCAGATTCCACGTGTAGATGCTGAAATATCATTAAAGATCCGCCATATATATCCTAGCCACCATTGTACACTTGGCATATTCCAATTACCACTCTCAAAAGTTATGTGTATACGCTAAAACACTATAAAAATTCACCATAAATATTGTAGCAAACATCTAACACTTTCATATCTCAATTAACATTCTCAGATTTGACATGTAGGGGATATAATATCAATAAAGATACGTAAAATAGATATCTAAGCAACCATTCTACACTTCTTATATCTGAACTATCACTCTAAAATATGAAGTGTAGATGCTGAGATATCATATAAACATCCGCCATTAATATACTAGCAACCATTTTACACTTGTCATATCTCAATTACCACTCTCAGATTTCATGTGTAGACGCTGAAATATCATTAAAGATCCGCCATAAATACCCTAGCAACAATTGTACATTTGTCATAACTAACACTCTCAGATTTATAGTGTAAATGCTGAAATGTCATGAGGGATCCACTATAAATATCCTATTGACCATAGTACACTTGTCATAACTCAACTATCACTCTTACATTTCACGTTTAGAGGCTGAAATATCATTAAAGATCCGCTATAAATATTCTCGCAACCATTGTACATTTGTCATAACTCAACTATCACTCTTTAATTTCATGTGTAGACTCTGATATATCTTTAAAGATGGGCCATAAATATTCTAGCACCAATTGAACACTTCTCATATCTCAATTAACAATCTTAGAAAATACGTGTAGTGGTTAAAATATCATTGAAGATCCGCCAAAATATCCTAGCAACCATTGTAGGCTTGCCATTTCTCGAATAACCCTCTTAGATTTGATGTGTAGATGATTGAATATCATTAAAGAAATATCTCAACTATAATTTTCATATTTCACGTGTAGACGCTGAAATATCATTAAAGTTCCTCCATTAATATCCTAGCAACCATTTCCTACTTGTTATATCTGAACTATCACTCTCAGATTTCACGTTGCGGCGCTGAAATACCATTAAAGATCCTAGCAACCATTGTAAAATTGTCATATCTCAAATTTCATGTGTCGATGCTGAAATGGCGGAAAAGGTCCGATATAAATATTCTAGAAACCAATGTACACATGTAATATCTCAACTATCACTCACAGTTTTCCAGTGTAGAAACTGAAATTTTATTAAAGATCCGCTATAAATATCCTATCAACCATTGTAAACTTGTCATAATCTACATTACCATTCTCAAATTTAATTTGTAGACGTTGATATATCATTAAAGATTCGCCTTAAAATATCCCGGCAACCAGAGTGCACTTGTCATAGCTCAAATAACACTCTCAGATTTCACGCTTAGATGCTGAAATGTCATAAAAAATCCGTAATAAATATCCTATCAACCATAGTACTCTTGTCAAATCTCAACTATAACTCTCAGATTTCACGTGTAGACGCTTAAATATAATTAAAGATCCGCTATAAATATTCAAGCAACCACAGCAATTACATGTGTAGATGCTGAACCATCATAAAAACATCCTATATAAATATCCTAGATACCATTGTACACTTGTCATATCTCAACTTTCACTCAGAGATATCACGTGTAAATACTGAAATGGCATAAAAGGTCCGAAATAAATATCCTAGCAACAATTGTACACTTTTTTCACTCAACTATCACTCTCAGATATCAAGTTTAGATGCTGAATATCATTAAAGATCCGCCATAAATATCCTAACAACCATTGTACACTTGTCATATCTCAATTACCACTCTCAAATATTGAGTGTATATGCTAGAAAACGATCAAATATTCACCATAAATATCGTAGCAACCATTTAACCCTTGTCATATCTTAATTAACCCTCTCAGATTTCACGTGTAGGTGATATAATATCATTAAAATATACGTCATAATCGATAGAATGTTAAATTTAGTTAGAATATTTATGTTTATATAAAGGTTTAATATAATTTTTCTATGATTGTGTGAATATTAATTGAATTTATCATCATCACCTTTGTTGTTTACAAAAATGTTATATGAAAAATAAAGTAATGTAATTTAAGAAAAATGGTTGCCCTCATGTTTACTGATCCAATGTTTTGATAATCTAAGGTTTATGTTGTAATAAAAAGTTAAACAGTCTATAATAATTGCTTCTATCTTTATTAATAAAGGTCATGAGTTCATCAGTATTATTTTGTATAGGATTTTCAGGTTTTCTTTTTATGTATTCTTGATCAGTTGTAGAATTATCTTCATAGACAGGTTCTTTGAAATTCCAATAAGGGGCAACAATTTATTTCGTCATTTATATAAGTTTAAAACATTTACCCCATAAAATCTTTTTAAGTTAACCATCATATTTATTACCTGAACCATATAAAAACTCTTCTCTCATGTTTCTTTTTGGCTCATGTACTATATCATTTATTTTTTTCTGAGTAAGTCTTTTCAATATTTTTTCAACAATTGGTTATCCAATTATATTTTTAAATATAGTTTCCAATTCCTGAACCATAGAGTCGATAATACCTTTTTCTTACTATCATTTATATAATTTCGAGAACACAAGTGTAGCTCTTTCACCATTAAAATTCACAGCTTTACCTGATTGATCCGTTATTCTTATTCTTAATTCTCTTATAAAACCATTCTCATTAATATCTAAATATGAAATGTGCCAAGGTGTTATATTGATTTGTTCACCCGGATCTACTTCGGCGGAAAACGAAAAGATTACATGATGATGGTACATTTTTAACTTTGTTTGAAGTTTATATTCTCCATTGTTTCTGATACTAGGAATAACAATTTCATAGATCCAATCTTATACAGACCAGGTTCATTAATAAATACAGTATGATTTTGAAGATTTCTATTGAATTTTATGGGGGGGGGGACTGCTGGTCCCCCAATAAAAATCTTCATATATTCTACCATTATAACACAAAGGTATAACATTTATAAATATCATTTGTCATAAAATACATTGAATATTCTCCTGAAGGTATTTCAATATCCCAACCAGCATAGTCCTCAAAATATCTAACAGTATTTCTAAATTCATCAAATCTTTCATCATTCTCAATATTAATAGTTGTATTTACATGTAATACATTATCAGAATCATAAAATGTTTTTGTATCTGTAATATTAAACGTAATATTTAATTCTTCTAAAGTACTAATGATCATTTATTTAGAAATGATTTTATCAAATCTATTTTTTATTGTTTCTTCTGAATAATAGAGGTTGGAAGGAATATCAAACTCTGGATCTGTTACAAAATACTTAATACATTCATCCCATATATTCTTCTTTTTGTTTTTATCTTTGAACTTATTTTCTATGTTATAATATTCACAAATATTTTTTTAAATGGAAAGAGTAATCTGTATTTATTTATTTTTTATCATCCATAAAAAACACAAAGATGATTAAACATATATCTAATTTTTCATGGTTTGTGTATAAATTATTGTATTTATTTATATATATCAATCTTGATTCTAGTCTATTTTAGTTGGAGATCAATGGTTTTCCAACCATTACACGAACAAAAATATATATCGTGTTCATTACAAAAATGATCAGATTCTTCTGAATCACCACTATAATTTACATTTTTTGCAGGAATAATATGGTCAAAGAAAGAAGAATTCATTTATATACAACTGAAAGTCCAAAGCATCAACAAACGAATCAAGGTAGTAGAAAAAGGAAGTGTTCCAGCAGGAAGTCTGATAGGCGGCAAACTTCCTTTTCTCCAACTCTTTGGTTCGGGTAAGGACGTTTCTGGTGCATGAACGTATTTATTTTAGGGATCATAATGTCCATTGATAAATAATGTTCCCAAATTGGTAACATTAGAAAATGATTATTTTCAGGTAGCGTTGTTTTGACGCAAATGATGAAATAGGCGTTTTTCTAACGTCGGTGATTTACCGACGACTTTAAAATCCTCAAATTTTCTCTTATTTTCATCTAAAATATTTTCATTTATAGTGTCTCTTGGATGTTTATACTCTAAAATTCTAGCTATATCTGTCCCTTTTATCAACAGTTTTATGTTTGAATAAAGTATTTTTTATTCATTAAGTTACATTTTTTATTCGTAAAATTGCATTTTAGATCTGAAAATTAGCTTATAAAGTGCAGATTCATCAATAAATAGGTGTTTGGATGTAGATTTTAAAACGTGGGTGATTTGCCTACGTCTTTAAATTCTTCAAATTTATTTTTATTTTCATATGAAATATGCTTCTTGTTACTATCTCTTGGAAGTTTATACACTAAATTTCTAGCAATATCAGTTCCTTTGAACCACGGTTCTGAGTTTGAATCAAGTATATATTGATATATCAATTATGATTTTTTGTTCTATTTACCTTTCATTCACCAGACTCGTCTGATATCCAACACATTTAGTGCTACACGATGTATCGGCGCGGCTTGTTTCTGCGCAGCCGATACATGTATCGCTGACGTCACAAACATATACATTTAGTGCTACTCATTGTATCGGCGCGGCTTGCTTCTGTGCAGCCGATACAACGTGATCTCTGACGTTGGTCATATGACAAAATATTTAAAAAATAGTTTCTATATAATTGAAACAGTTTACCAAAAAACATGTTAACCTTTTCGAATTTGATGGTTTTATAATTCTATCTGTCATCATACATTTTAATTCTTCGATTTGATGTTTGAGTTCCTTTATATCTTTATCATATTTTTCTTCAAATTTATCAAGTTTAACAATTAATTTATCAATTTTATTTTCCTTTTATTAAAATTTATTTTTATATTTAATTTCTTTAAATTGAAACTCTTTACTAATAAAGCAATTAATAATCTTAGAAACTTCAATAGCAAAATACGCATTTATCCAAGAACCTATATGTGGAATTAGATCTTGATGTACATAAGATCCGAAAACTTCTTTATCTTTTTAATTTTCGCCTCATAAATCTATTTTTTCATAAGTTTTGAAGGGGTGAGAATTCTCCTCCCCCCCCCCCCCCCCCCAAGAATTTGGTATTTACCTTTCAAATCTTATTAATTTCTTCTGCATCTTTAATTGATTATTTACTGTTTTCATTTTTAACCACGATTTAAAACTCTTTATTTCCTAAATTACCTTTTTTTATCTTTCGTTTTTCTATCTTCTTTTTGTCTATATCATTCATCAAAAATAAATTGTTCATGACTGTTTTCATTATGATAATAAAGAATTCTAAATATTCCTTTTTCTCTGTCTTCCCAATACAACAAGTTTTTTTTTAAATTCCTTGCGATCAAGATAAAACAAAATGATATCTATAAACATCTTTATCAATATAAAGAAGTATAATCTCAGTTTTATCAATATAAAGAAGTATACTTTTTATCAATATAAAGGAGTATAATTTCAGTTTTACCTAATATTTTAAAATACACGAAAACTTCTTAAATAATGAAAAAAATATTTTTAAAATTAATATGGTCTTAAAGATGCAGGAAATCGAAAATGAAGAGACATTTAATTTTATAAGATGGGCAACTTCCCAAGATTTCGATACCAATCTGCCTGTACCACTTATTGATCATGTGACAAAATAGTTATAAATTTATTTTCTTAATAAATGGAACAGCTTGAAAAGAAATAAATGCTCACATTGCAAAGAAATGAAATCATTTGATTGTTTTTATATAAAAAAAAAAAATTTCAATCTTATTGTATAGATTGTGAAAACATCAGAAATAATACTAAAAAGGTCTGCACATGTGGGAAAACATATACACCTTCTTATTTTAAACGACATTTAAATGCAAATTTTCATAAGCTTTGGGAAAAACCTTTATAAATTAATTTCCTAATAAATGGAGCAGCAACTTTTGAGTGATGTAAAATACAAAAAAAAAAAACTCATGAGCTCGGCTAAAAAAATAAATATTAAAATAAATAAAAAAATGATGTAATTAAATTACTTAAGAAATATCTAAAAAGACAGGTGAAAATAAATCTGTTTTAGTAGATATTTTAGAATTAGATGCTACTGAATATATAAATAAATTGAAAATAATTTCGTTAAAATCCTCTTTTGAGGAAAAAAATAAAAAGAAGGCTCGATTCTTTCGATTTAAAAATTTGAAAAATATACATTTATTGAACAGAAAACAAAAGAGAAACTTAAAACTGAAATAAATCTTGAAAAAATATTCAAACCAGATTATATATTAAGAAAAACACAAGGAAGGTTTGTAAAGAAATGGAATATTTATAGAAAGAAATTCACAGTAGAAGGTATTAATTAAGACCTGAACAATATCATAATATCAATTTTTAAAACTAAATCAAACGAATTATTCAGAGATTATGTCAAGATTTAAAAAATAAATAAAACTCGAAACAGATGACAAATGAAAATAAAATTATAAAGATGAGAAAGAATATAGGAGAGCTCTTAAAGAAAAATCGGATATAGAACTAGGAGAAATTAAGAAGAATCCAGGATTAAGGTTTATTCCGAAAATTTGTTTGAATTCATTATGGGGCAAATTTTGCCAGAGAAAAAATATAAAACATACTAAATATGTAATGGATTTTGAAGATTTCTACAAAATAATATTGGATGATACAATCAAAAATTTGAATATGCATTGTTCAGCTGTTATGTTGTTGTAGCAGCTTTTACAACCAGTTCAGCAAGGATAAAATTATATGAAATGTTAGATAAATTGGGAGATAAAGTGATATATTACGATACAGATATTGGTATATATAGATGATGGAACAAACAAAATAAAAACAGGTTGCTCTTTGGGTGAATGGACAGATGAATTGGGTGATGATAAATATATGATTTCCTGGATTTCTGGAGCCAGTAAAGATTACGGATATATATTGAATAATGGTGAAGTAAAAGGAAAAATTAAATAATTTAAGATGAGTAATAAAAAAAAATTATTGAATTTCGATGAAAGAATGAGAGTAATTACAGGTGAAACTGAATATTTAGATGTAACAGATAAATAATTTGGAATTCAAAAAGATAGAAATATCAAAACAACCGATATCACTAAAAGATACATGTTTGGCTTGGATAAGAGAAGAATTATAGATGATTATGACACTGTGCCTTTCGGTTTCAAAAATATTTATTAAAAATAATTCTATATAAATGATTGTTATTGATTGTCAATGTTTTAATTTTTCTAATAAGAAGATCATAAGATATTTCAGTTGGATTCATTTGGAATTGCCAATTGCTGAAACCTTTCAGATATAGGATTCAGATTATATTCTAAACGAACAAGAAAAGAATATCGTTTATAAAACAACTAGAGATATTACAGGTCTAAAAATTTAAAATATTTGCAAACGACAAACATTCAGGGATAAGTAACGATGAGAGAAGTTAAATATTATATAGAATATTTACAAGATTTATATGATTGTATAATTCTATATAAAGATTCAATTTCAAAAGATTTATTAGAAGGAATAGATTCTGAAGAAATAGAATGTCCGAGATGTCCTAGTGTATTAGGAGAGGGGTGTTCGTTGTTTAAATGTGTGTTTTCTAAAAATATGTTTAATAAAAATAATTCTAAATAAATGGAGATATTCAATAACATCAACTCTTACCCTAAAACATATAAATTTAGCGAAATAAATCCTGGGAAATATAAGTTGATTTCATTGAGAAAAATTACAACAAAAAATGGGGGAAACAGTAATTGCAACCTTAGAAATAAACGAAGAAAGAGATTTTTATTTACCTAGAAGATTTGAAAAATTATCAGATAAGGATATAAAGAAAATTAATAGAGGACAATATGTGTTGGCATATAATGGAATTGTTATAGATAAAAATTCTTATTATGATATCAAGATGGAAAATATTTAATAAAAAAATGCTACTAAATAAATGAGTGTTATTTATTTAATGTGTGCTTTTTTGTTCTATTTGATCAAAAAAGGAAACAAATTTTCTATTTTTTGTATATTTTTATTTTTGTGTGTTTTTTCTTAAATTCTGTTTCTGTTATTTTTAACTTTTTCTTTCAAAAAACATTTACTTTTATTTAAAATATCCCTTTTAATAAATATGGTCAAAAAAGAACAGAAATGGTGTCGGAAATATCGCATTTTTGTTCGAAAAAATCGAGTGTTTTGATGCAAAATGAAAAATGTAGTGTGTCCCACACTGGTATCCATATACTATTGTCATACCTAAACTATCGCTCTCAGATTTCCCGTATAGACGCTTAAATGTCAAAAAATATCCGCCATAAATATACTAGCAAACATTATACACTTGTCATATCTCAAATTACACTCTCAGAATTCCGTGTAGACGCTGATATATCATTTTAAACCTGTTTTAATTTTTTTAGCAACCATTGTACACTTGAAATAACTCAACTAAAATTCTCAGATTACACGTGTAGTGGCTGAAATATCATTACATATCCGCCATTAATATCCTAGCAACCATTATTCGCTTGTCATATTGTGGCGAAGAAATATTTTATTATTTAATTTAATATTATTCAATGAAAATATTCAACAGATTATAAAAATATATCACTCTGTATTTGTGAAATCATCTTTAAAATATTTATTTGCTTGCTTGCTCAAGATTCCCTAGCTGTAGATACTTTTGCTGACCTGTTAATAATTGTCGACTCGTCGCTGTGAGGTCATCAATAAATACTTTTACATCTTAGGATATTTCAAGGCTTGATTTCTACGCTACAACTGGTGGAGAGACTGGACCGATACCCATTAAGAAATAAAAGAAAAATTGATTCTGTTGAACCAGAAGAAACTTCTATGAATGTAAAGAAGGATGGTACTCAGGTAAGCAACTACTTTGTTCAACATCTGCCAAGGAACCCTTCCATTTTCTCCGGGAGGATGGTGAAAATCTCTAAAAATGGTTAAAAGGATATGCACGTGTGGCAAGGTACAACCATTGGGACGAGACCCTTTGTCTTACTAAAGTTTATTTTTATCTGTCTGGAACTGCTCTCAAATGGTTTGAGAACAACGAAGAAAGCATCCAGACTTGGAAGGAATTCACATCTCAATTAGAGAATGTGTTCGGAAAAAAAGAAAATTCAAAATTGCAAGCGGAGAAGAAACTTAAAACACGGGCACAATTTAAAAGGCGAAAGTACCGAATTTTACATCCAGGATGTCCTGTGCTTTTGCAAAGAGGCTGATCCTCAAATGTGCGAGGAAGATAAAATCTCCCACCTCATGAAGGGGATAGCTGAGGAGCTTTATCAAGCACTCCTACCGAGGGATGTACAGAGCACCGAGCAATTCATTACAGAATGTCGCCTTGTCGAAGCGCTCCGTTGTAGGCGAGTTTCCCCAACCAAGTACGAGCGTCTACCAAATGTGGCCTCTCTCTGTGACCAGGATGACGGAGAAGATCTGTCATCGCTGATCCGAAAAATTGTTCGTGAAGAGATACAGCAAGCATTGGACTCTCCTCATGAGGAGCCTAAAATCGCTGTCATTGAAAATTTAGTGAGGGAAGAGATTGTAAAGACCTTGGCACCTAGATCAAAACCTACAATAAGTCCCCCTCAAGCATCCAGGCCGGAATCAAATACTAGATACGAGGCCCAAACGATACGACCGCATCCTGAACCTCATTACCGAAAGCAAGGAAGAAGATGTGACCCCAATGAATGGCGGACAACTGAGGGAAAGCCAATCTGTTTCTACTGCGGACGCCCAGGTCACGTCGTCCGCTATTGCCGCGACAGGAAGAGACACAATGAGGAAAGGAGAAATGAATATTTCCAAAGAAAGCAATACGCAATGAATTCTACAACTCTCAAACCGAATCTCAGGAACCCAACGATGTATCATCGAGGAAAAATTTCAGTCGCTACCGAAGCCCTACCCCATATACGGGTCGAAACAGACAAAATTTCTCACCTGCTAGAAGATCTAGCTGGTCGTCCCGCCATGGAATTTAGATGATAGACCATATTGGAGGTGAGGCCGCAGAGTTAGGAAATCCTACCTTGCCGACCACAGTAAAATAATAAAAAACTACATTGACGTAAATATAGACCTGCCAAGCCCTCAGGAAGAAGTTATCTCAACTGAAAGAAGACATCCACCGCAGTCACCTGAAAATATCCCTTGCCCTAGTACTATGTAGTTATTGAGACTGACGACGTTAGTCTCCTGCTGAGCATCGGGTCGATGCTCTTTATAGGAGGAGGCTATGTGGCGAAGAAATATTTTATTATTTAATTTAATATTATTCAAATAAAATATTCAACAGATTATAAAATATATCACTCTGTATTTGTGAAATCATCTTTAAAATATTTCTTTGCTTGCTTGCTTAAGATTCCCTAGCTGTAGATAGTTTTGCTGACCTGTTAATAATTGTCGACTCGTCGCTGTGACGTCATCAATGAATACTTTTACATCTTAGGATATTTCAAGGCTTGATTTCTACGCTACAATATTTCAATTATCACTCTCATATTTCACGTCTAGATGCTGATATTTCATTAATGAACCGCTATGAATATCCTAGCAACCATTGTATATTGGTCGAAACTCAACTATAACTCTCAGATTTCAGGTGTAGATACTGAAATATCATTGAAGATCCGCTATACATATCCATTAAAGATCCGCTATATACGTATTTCTAGCAACCATTGTAAACTTGTCATATATTAACTACACTCTGATATTTCCCGCGTAGAAGCTGAAATATTATAAAAGATCCGCCATAAATATCCTAGTAACCATTGTACCCTTGTCAATATCTAAACTAACACTCTCAGATTTCACGTGCAGATCAAGAAATATAAAAATATCCGCCATGAATATCCTAGCAACCATTATACACTTGTCATGTCTCAAATAGCACTCTCAGATTTCATGTGTAGAGGCTGAAATATCATACGAGATCCGCCATTAATAACCTAGCAACCATTATTCACTTGTCATATATCAATTATCACTCTCAGATATCACGTATTAATTTTGGATATATCATTATTGATTCGCAATAAATATCCTAGCAACCATTGCACACTTGTCATATCTCAACTATCACTATCAGATTTCACGTGTTTACACTGAAATATCTTAAAATATCCGCTATAAATATCCTAGCAACCATTTTAAATTTGTCATATCTCTAGTAATACTCTTATATTTCACGTGTATGCGCTGAAATATCATAAAAGATCCGTCATACATATCCTAGCAATCATTGTACAACTGTAATAACTCAACTATCACTCTCAGATTTAAGTTTAGACGCTGAAATATCTTAAAATATCCACCATAAATATACTAGCAAACATTGTGCACTTGTCATATTTCAGTTTACACACTCAAAAGATTTAAGTTATATTAATAAAGTTATTATTTATCACATGAAATATGTGGTGAAACCAGATGGGACAGAATTAATGGTTATTAATAAGTAATAAGCTTAAATAAGGACTATTAATTTATATAGCTTTGTTTAAATTACGATATATATATATTTTTTCGACTTTAAATGTATTTATTCAAACTTTTAACCAATGGCTATATTTCCTCACCAGAAATAGCTTTACAAACATGAGAATGTGGAGGAGCAAAAAAAACCTACTTTTTTTTTTTTCATTTTGAATATATTTATATAAATTTACCAATGCCTATATATAGTTTCTCACCTGAAAGTATTTTTTCGTATTATTTGTTTGCTAATAACGTATTTATTTTCAATTATTTAGATTTTGATCTTCCCTTCATTTACTAATTTTTGTCCACTTCTCTATACATACATTTTGTACATTTTCAGTTGCCGCCGTCGCCTCTACAATACCTTTTTAGCGATAAAGTTGTATTTAAACAACAATCAACGGTCTAAATTTGAATTTTAAAACGTTCGAATTACAGTTTGTTATATGATAGGTCATAGTTTAGGACATGGAAATAGGGTCGAATTATCATGTGTCGAATTACCGAGGTTATAATGTGTATATATATAAAACCAGAAGTGTAGTTTTTAATAAGGTTCTTTGAATGAATTCATTCCCTCTATACGTTGTCTTATCTGCAATATAGTTATGTTGTTTGAAATTCTAGTTGCTGATTTATTTAATTTTATTTTTTATTCACTCTATATCTATTTAAACTTTTCAACCAATGCCTATATTTTATTTCCTGAAATTGCTTACCAAACATGAGTCAATGTTTACTCAGTGTTAACAGTGTGGAGTGTAAGATTGTGGAGGAGCAAAATACCTTCCTATTGAATTCCATTAATAAGTCGTCTCCTCTGCATTACAGTTGGCAACTTTAAATTTCGTTTTTTTTATCTTTTTTTCTCATTTTAAATTTTTTCATTTAAACTTCTCACCAATGCCTATAGTTTCTCACCAGAAAGGATTTTTTTGTATTATTTGTTTTATAATAAACTATTTATTCATTTATTACCAGTTGCAAACAAGACACGCTATATCCGATCTAGATAATTGCGCGTGAAACTATTTACAATAATTCATTTTGTAGTAGAATAGGCAACAGAATTATCAAAAAGAAAATAAACAATTAAGAAAAAGAGCATTGAATAAATATATACATTAAACAAATAAGCATAATCATAATCAGATAGAAGAAATCGTAAGGTAGTTTTTTACAATATGTCAAGCAATGATGGACTTGATATATAGAATAAATGCAAACACAATTTAGAATATTTCGAGTGTTTTAATACAAAACAATAAATAATATACACGCAGAATACAACGCTACAATATTTAGTTATCTTATACTTGTTTCCAGCACAAATTATATAAAAATACAAAATCTCTACAATCCCTATCTGTCCGAATCTCACTGTAAATTCCAATCAAGCAGTAGAAACCATATATTCTTTTTTACAACTGCAATAGCACCTACCTTAAGAAAACCAGACAACCAGAGGCCAACAATTTAACACGAATGTAAAACAATGATATTATTACTTTTTTCCTATCAAGTCAGTTTTAATTTTAAAACGTTAAATTATGATATAAAATATTATACATTAAAGGCTGAATTATTTTATTTTTAATATTTTTGATCAACCCTACATTCACAGAAGTTTAAAGAATTTACCCTATCGAAAGTAACTAAACATTTAAAGGTCAAATTTTAATACTGTATTTAATTTTTCATTCTATATATTAAAGGAAAAGTAAAATTATATGAAAAAAAAATCATATTAAAATAAAATATATTTAATCATATATATATATTAGAATGAATAAAGATTTCGGTTTCAAAATATTGGCGAATTTTCAATCATATATATGCCTTTTATTATCTAATGATTCAAGTATGGATTTCCTTATTTTCAGAACAATATATATGTGTTGTTGTCGTGCTCAAAGAAGAGCCTTAGAAGTCCCTGTGCATATCTATAACAGCATTCGCATTGCCCACTATTTGGGTGTGTGAAGCTGCTGCTCTAGGCCCATGTCAAATTTCTTCAAGGCTGCTGCCATTGCTGGGCATGATAATATTTTGTGGGTGTTACTTCCACACCAGGACAATTATTACATGTTCTGTAAGTTCTTGTGCCATCTGGATGTCTTGTCATTCCATTTATAGTGTTTCGTTCTGAATTTTGTTATAGTTTTTGTAATTATTCTCTCAGAGTTTATTTTGCATATTTGATCTTTATCATTGTTTGTTGAATTATTTATATATATTTTTTATAAACATCAGCTAAAATAGTGACATTTATTCTTTCCTTTGACTCAACCTTTTGGATTCCTTTACCAATTCAACTGCCATTTCATTACCCCCGATCCCAACAAGGGCAGGAATCCATTGTAGAAGGCAGTTCTTCTCCAATGGTTCCAGTTGAGTAAGAAGCGAGTGTATTTTCTGTTTGATTTTAGTATTGCACTTCTGAATTGCTTCTAGTGCGGATCTGAAGTCGCTCTATATTACAATTTATTCTGCTTGATGCAGGGATGATTGCTTCAGGCATCTATCAGGGCTTTCCAGATAGCTGTCAAGTTTGACGATATCTTTCTGCTCCTTTTTTTACTCTAATGTGTGCCCCATCTTGCAGTATTTTTGAATCCGGCCCCTCCAATACTCAGGGTAAGGTCTGATGATCCATCTGTATAGACTGTTAAATAATTTCTCCGATCGTATAAACCAAATTGTGTCAAGTCCTTACATCCGTCTTATAGCAAAGGTTCATTACAGAGCCTATTAGTCAGATTCAGTACTTTAAAGTGATCTCTCAGAATTTTAAATATGGTTAAATTGCTATTTTATATATTAATAAATATTAGCGTTCTAAAGCTATATGGAGGTCAACGATTTTCAAATATAATATCATCATGAAGACAACCTAGAGTTAAGATTTTATTAAAAATAAAGGTATTTCAATATGGCCTATGAAATTTGCAGTAAGAAATCTTGGAAATATTTTTTAGAGGATTAGAGGATTTATAGGTTATTGGTTCAAATAATAAATTCAGTATTTAGAAACATTTTTAATATCAAACATTTTTAATACATAAAGAGTTATCATATGAAATTAATTTTTCCAAATTAAAAATATCAACATTTCAAAATATGAAGCATTGAAGTTATTTAAACGATACTTTCATTTTCCAAATACAATAATTTCATACTGACCTTAACTGCAATTGCAATTCTCTCAAATTAATTTCGAAGCAGTAAGGACACCATAAATAGAAACATAGTGAAAAGAGTAGCTTCATTTAAATGGAATTTAAGATCTCAATTATTCAAAGATGATATGTTGATATTGTATTTATTATTCAAATATGTTATATTACATTTGAAAAATATTTTGAGAACATTTTTCGCTGAAAATCCTTTATTTACCATTTGAATTCATTTATAAGAAACACAACTTTTTAAAATAATAATAACATTCTCTCTCTGAAAAATGGTGAAGAAAATATAGATAGATTCATACTTAGAGACAGATTGGGTAGTAGATCAATCAGGACAGGAGCACATGGAGCCAAGGTCTACCATACTCCTGCCAACCAGTACTGGTGACACCATATAGGTGAGGTACAGATCGTCAAACGATCCATCTAGGTTGCTCTTCATAAATATACTGTAAAGCCTTTCTGTAGTTCCAGCCAGTTGTCTCGCAATTAGCAGTCAGTACCTGAAACACCATCATAATTTGTGGTTCTCAGAATAATATATTTAGTGTAAAAAAATAGTACAAATTTAATATCGTACTGGGATAAAGTGCATTAATTATGAAAAAGGCATCTCCTTATCGTGCATCTATAAGTTGCTGATGGCTTTCGATAGATGGCGCAAGTCATCAGCAAATTTTAGTTGCACGATAAGGAGATGCCATTTTCATAATATATTTAGAAAATATAATTAGATTATAAGTCAAGAAAATATTTTCATAACATATAGATATGAAATGTAATATATAGTGATATTAACACCTTTAAACAAAAGGCAACAGAATATGGAGGATATCAAATTTCTTGAGCTAAAAATCGTATTGTTAATTGACACTTATAGACATATTTACATCACACTTTTATACTACAATTTATTAATTTATAACCTCAACCTTTAATTAAATATGAGAGATTGAAGCATATTTAAAGCATATTGGTGACTTCTATTTAGTTATATAAAATACTGAATTTTATGATAATCCTATTATCAATTATATAACCGATATAATAGTCATTCGGGCAGTCTCGCCCTAATACAGGGGTATACAATGAACAATAATGAAACTCACGGCTGTTGATTCACTGTAACTTACCCTCGATTAAATTCAATAGTATATAGGTAAATATACTTGTATTTGATAAATATCAGAGCAGAGCAGAATCAATCTCTGACGTGGCTTTGTCTTTTTTTTTTTTCAGGCAGGTCAGAACTAGAGCAGCGTAGCCCTTGGTGTCTACACACATTTTTGTTATGAAAATACTACTTGAAAAATAATAAAATTAATGAATTTTATGTAACCAGATATTTCACTCATTCATTTTCAAACAAGATAGAACAAATCATAATGACTTTAGATATGAATTGCAAATTAAATTAGTAAAATTGAGTATTGTTATTTTCTAAAATAGACTTATGGTCTCTGTGTTTTTTTTTTCTTTTTATATATCGATCTAATACACTCATGGACAAAACTTTAAAAGGTAATACCGCTGATCGTCTGCTTTTTTAAGGCGACAGAGCCAATTTTTGTTCACACTTAGTTATCTCCTGTGTCTCCAATAAAAGTCACTGTATATAAAATATCTTTCAGAGGTATTTTATGAGTCTCGTATGCTAAAAGATACAAATTCTTTAGGTTTTTAGTCCATGAATGTATTATCTATTTGAAATTAGTTTATAATGTTTTATGACTATTTAAACTGTATATCTTATTATTGGTTTATATCAATATTAATGAATCACAAAGGAATTACCTATTCCCTTTTCTTAAATTCAAAGGCTTTTTGGAGTATACATTTACATTTTTCTTTTAGCTTGTTCAATAATATTTAGGTAACCTATTTTTATATTAAATTAAATAAAGCCAACCACGTTCGGCATTTAGGCTAAAAATGATCATGTTAGTAGTCAGGATATGCATTTTTTTGTTTTTAATATCAGCTCCTGACCAATTTTCTTATTTTTTCTCATAATTCTACATGATGAGCCTATATGCAAAAAATTATACTTAAAAGTTAATTTATTATTTTCTCAGGAAGTTTCTTGGACCAAAGTTTTGTCTTTGAGATATAGCCTATACCATACTGATGAGGCCCAACATCCCGAAATGCGTACGTGGTTGACCTTTCTTGAATAATCAAGAAAATAGGTTGGCCACTTATCATGTAAAAAGTTAAATCAACTTTCAATATATTTTTGTTCAACTAGATGGTGTTCTGCTATCTAAACTGTTTGTGTGAGCACTCAGGGTATACCTTTTTGTCTTTAATATATTTATATTTATTTCAAATGGTGGAAAATCATCAGTACATTTATTTGAATGAAAAATAAATACTCTCTCTCAAACAATATAACAAACTAACTTCTATAAAAAATTTTAAAATAATGCATAAACAATTATTCATTATACAGATAAGGCTGTTTACCTCATCCTCACGATAATATAGGAACCATTGCTTAGTATATTTTACAGCTTCTATTATCAATCGTAATTATGTAAACTTTATTTTGTGGCTGTGCAATGTATTAGAATTATATCGTTGATATATCCACAAGACCTCTTGTGACCGCTTGCAATATTTATCAAGTATTCATAGTTTCAATCTAAGGACCTCATTGATACAGATCAGGCTTTTGTTTCATGATATCCACAAGAATACAATAAAATGCCATAATATTACGAAGAGAGGGCCCATTGCCAAGTCAATTACTTCTATTATTAAGATATTTTTCTTTTTGGCAATATTTGTAGTAATATGATTAATTTAATTTAATTAATTAGCATGAAAATAGCTTGAGTACATGCTTGATTAATATTTTCAAACATGGTTCAAACCAGTATAATCACAGTGATTAAGAATATGCTACTCTGCTTACATTGTAGGCGAACACTGACCTAAACCTGTAGCAATACATTTAATCGGGTTGAACATATGTGAAATTGAGATGTTTTCCTCGACATATATTCGAAATTATAGAAATTACAAACTAAAAATGAATATCAAGAATAAAGTATTTGTTGAGGAAGGGGAAATAGTGAACCTAATATCTAACATAGACATCAAAAAAGCCCCTGGGGTTGACAGTATAAGTAACAACATGATCAAAAGTGCCCTTCCAAATATTTTACAATTATTATGCGATTTATTTAATAAATGCATTCACTTCGGATATTATCCATATAGATGGAAAGAGGCAGCTCTCAGGATAATTCCAAAATCTCACAAAACGAATTTAGAATTAGTAAAGAGTTATCAACCTATTTCATTAATTTCTAACTTATCAAAAATATTTGAAAAAATTTGAAAAATAAAATATACGAATAATATGAAAAAAATGATCTCCTTAGCCCCAGACAACATGGTTTCTTGAAGAATAAGTCAACAACAACCTGTTTGAAAGAAATCACAAATATCATAATGGAACATAGACAGAAACAACTAGTTACGCTGATTGCAATTGATATACAAGGAGTGTTTGGTAATACATGTTGGCCAGCCTTGTTTAAAAAATTAGACGAAGACAATTTATCAGTTGAATTGATCAATATTTTACTTTCTTTTTTGAAAAATAGAAAACCGATTTTCAAGTATAATAATATGAAAGTTTCAAAGATATTAACAAAGGGCTGCCCTCAGGGTGGACCATTGTATCCGTTGTTATGGCTGGTATATTTAAATGATCTGCTAACTAATTTGCAAACCCCAAACTCTGAAATCATTTGCTATGCTGATGATGTAACTATTATATATTGGAAAAATGGGTTAAAAAATCTAAAAAAGTCTATTAAGTTTAATTTGGAAAAGATAGATCAATGGTGTAATGATAATAAGCTAAATATCAATCTTGATAAAACTAGTATTTTACACTTGCACAATAAAAACAAAATTTCAATTAATTTTAGAGCCAATATTATTGTGCCCGTAGAATAAATTAAAATTCTTGGAATTACGATTGCGAATCATAGATGGAAAAACAAATTGAATTTTGGCACTCACCTTAACATTATACTAAACAAAATCCAAAGATTGAAAAACCTTCTTTTTTCAATATGTGGAAAATCTTGAGGTCTTAGCACCCAAAAAAGGCTTACACTTCATAAATCTATAATAAGACCAACGTTAACATACGGAACAGAAATATGGTTTCAATTTATTAGCAAAAATTATAAGTACAAACTGAACGCAATGCAATATCAAATTCTGCTATGGTGTACCCAAACATATAAAACAACCAGTTATAACTGTGTTCACACCTTAGGCAATATTACTTTGATCACTGAATATATGGAATCTAGAATTATAGGTTATGAGTTGAAAAATTTATCAACAGAAGATAAACAATTTTATGATTTGTATATTCCAGGTATACTCAAAGATTTCATTATATCAAGGATTAATTTACTGAAAAAGAATACTAATCAAACATTTCAAAGTTTCTTTCCTTATGAAATTCCGAAATATTTTCGACCAAACTATTATAATTTACAATTTATCACAAATCATGGAAATTTCAGGTTTTTTTCTCAAGAAAATTCAGGCTATGCAAGATTCGACATGTTTCTGTGGATTGGGGGAACAAACTTCAATACATCTCTTGCTAGAGTGCCCTGTCTTTCAAGATTACAGAGTCAACAACGATTTAATAGCTTTAGGCCCTAGTGATTTAATTTCAAGTAAGGACACATATATAAAATTTAATTTCCTTTGTAAATATATTTTGGATTTCATTAAGAAAAATGGTCTTTGATGTAACGATCTCAAGGAAATATTGGACATATTATATGGTTGTAAACAATATATAGGTGTATGCGTGTATATGTGTGTATATATGTATATATTTTAAATTTAATGATGTAACTGTAAATAAAATTCAAAGAATATCTCTATATGTAAATAATATTTATGAATCTTTCTAAGTTACTTTCTGTGTATCTTTCCATGTTGAATATTTTCTTTGTTATATTTGTATGTACATTTAGCGAAAGTGTCCCTAGGGGAGACACTTTGCTCCAGCAAATGATAGAAACGTCGTTTGCGTAGCAAATTATTTCTGCATTCAGATGTTTGAAGCTTTTCAGCAAGTCGTTTAACAAAATATTCCATAATATTAGGGATAAAGAACCGCCTTGAGGGCATCCTTTGGTCAGATATTTTGTACAATTTTTATCTTCATATAAGGAATTTACCCTTCTTTGACTGCTTAAATAAGATTGTATAATTCCTTTTAATTTGGAATGAAATGCATTACAACACCCACAGAATGCAGAGCATTGTTACTGGTCCCTTTGTGACTGCATCTAAAGTCGTATAATGTTTCACTAAAGGAAAAGCTTTATTGATGAGGTTTTGTCATTTTGTACATTGTGAAACCTATCAGTTCTGAATTTAGCATAATGATTTCCAATGTGACTATCACCTACTTATATTATAAGCATTATTATACTGTTCTAGCGAATTAAGTCATTATTTAGAGGGTTATACGGTATGAATTGTGATTCATTTGTGTTTACTTTATTTGTTATATATGTTTCATTGCTATCCATACGGAGAGGGCACCTCAGTTGGCCGGTATTGTGATCAGGGTGCACGGACCGATCTGATCTGCTCCATGGACAAGACACCACCACCACCATGTTTCATTGCTTGAAAAGCCTTGTCACACAACAATAATAAAAACCTTCATTAAGACCTTTTAATATTAAATAGATCCTCCGAGTAGAAGAAGGTGTACAGAAATAAAAGTACATATGAAAAAATGTATATAATAAGCCTTTTTATAAAAATATTTTGTGTGTGTGGTAATAAATATAATATTGTTCGTGAAGAATTGTTAAAAATAAAATATTTATTGCTATATTAATTAAATTGATTCATATTAAAAAAAAAACATAAATAAAAAATCTCAAACATCATTATTATATTACGCATATTATTCTGTATAATATTGACATTGTTTTCATATTTGAAAATAATTCGAACATTTTCTGTATGTAGGAAAGTCCAACACAGGCAACCTGCGGTCATGTATAATTCTGCTGAAACGTAGTTTTTCCAGGCGTCAAATAAAGGATACTGTCTAGGGCGATATTACATGAAAAATCTAACAGGTACTGTTTGAAGTACAGTGAGGCGAAAAAGAGGTAACCGAGACGTGTATCTGTTTAGTTCCTTCAAGGAATCGGGATACGATGATGAACAATTCTTTATTTAAGAACGGAACTTTCTAAACTAAACTAACAACTTCCAATTATCTCTATATATATCCTAAATCGAGCTGTCTATATGCAAAACCCTAATTTACATATTTATACGAATATTTACATTTACGTCACATCTCCCCTCTTAGAGATTAGCTCTAGTCATCTCCAAAATGCCTGGGCGGACGAACTGTTCTTCCAGAGCGAGTCCTATAAAGTGCTTCTTTAGGAGATGTTGATGAATCGGTCACATCCGTAGGAGCATATGAAGTGTGTGTGTTGGCTTCTGGGTGATTTATATGTGGCTCTTCGTCTGGCTCGAAGTGTGGAGGCCCTGGAGACCTCTGACCAGTAGGAAGTAGATGGAAGCGATTTCTTCTAACCCTTCCTCTCGGTGTATCAACCATATATGATCTAGGAGTATCTGCTTTGGAAATGATGACTCCGGGAGTTTTAAGGTCCGTCAGCCAAACTCGATCATTTACATCCAATGGAGGCAGTTCTCGTACTCCTTTTGCTCGATCAAAGTAGTATTTTTGTTTTTCCCTTTGAATAGTTTCTTGATTTTTCAAATTCTTTAGATTGGGTGGTTGGTGTTGTTTCGTTGGTGTTGGAATAGTGGTGCGAACCCGCCGTCCCATGCTAAGTTCTGCTGGGCTTAAGCCATTTGCAAGTGGTGTAGCTCGATATGCCAGCAAAGCCAGATATGGATCCTTTAACTTGCTAATTCTTTCTTTAACAATTTTTACCAAAGATTCTATGAAGCCGTTACTCTGCGGGTATCTTGGACTGGAGGTGACATGAGTAAATCCGTAATCGTGGGCAAATTCTTTAAATAGTGATCCGAACTGGGGGCCATTGTCACTCCGAACTTCCAAAGGAGTTCCGTGCCTTGCAAAGATGGACTTACAGTGGACTATTACGGAAGCTGATGTCATGTCCTCTAATCTTGCAATTTCTGGGTATCTTGAATAAAAGTCTGTTATTAACAAATAGTTTTGGCCCTTTAGTGTAAAGAGGTCAACCCCAACTTTCTCCCAAGGACAATTTGGAAGCTCTGAGGGTATTAGTGGCTGATGTCGATTTGTTCTTTCCTCAATACACATAGGACATTTTCGGACCATCTCCTCAATTTCGCTTGTGATCCGGGGCCACCAGACGGATCCTTTGGCCCTTTCCCGACATTTCACTATCCCAAGGTGTCCTTCATGGATTCTTTGGAGCAACTCTTTCCTGATATTCTCTGGGATAACGTATCTTGACCCTTTCAGGAGAATACCATTCTCAACGGAGAAATCATCCTTTGCTGGCCAATATTGACTTTCGGACATGGAGACAATTGTTCTCTCCGGCCATCCTTCCTGGGTGTATTTAATAATATTTTGTATCACCTGGTCTTTGTCTTGACTTTCTTTTATTTCCTTTACTCGGACATCAGATATGGGCATAAATGAGACAACCTGTTGAACATAGGCACATAACTCCTCCTCCAATTCCTGAGTCCCGACTTTCATCCTAGGTGATCTAGATAGCGCATCCGCCACTATCAAGTTCTTTCCTGGCGTATGTACGATCTTATACGAATATCTCATAATCCGTAGTCTCAATCTCTGAATCCTAGGTGGGGGATCATCGATGTTTTTGGAAGTAAATATCGGTACTAGTGGTTTGTGGTCGGTTTCAAGAGTGATCACCAGGCCTTGGATGTATTGCTTGAATTTCTCACAAGCCCAGGTGATAGCCAGCGCCTCTTTTTCGATTTGAGCATAACGCTTTTCTGTTTCAGAGAGCGTTCTAGAAGCATATGCGATGACTTGTCTCAGTCCAGCTTTGGTTTGCCATATTGCTGCGCCTAGCCCAAAATATGAAGCATCGGCTGATACTGTGATAGGCAAAGAAGGATCATACAAGGCTAGCCCTTGCGCAGAAGTAAGACTTTTCTTTATTTGGTCAAATGCCCGATCTTGATCATCTCCCCAAATCCATTCTTCTTTCTTTGACAGTAACTTGTTCAATGGATGCGATATCTCCGCTAAGTTGGGGACAAATCTAGCTGAAAAATTTGCCATTCCTAAAAATTGTTTTAGTTCCTTGACAGATCTCGGTTTGGGAAACTCCAGTATAGCTCGTTTTCTTTTGGGGTCCACTTGAATCCCGTTAGGATCAATTTGATGACCTAAAAACTTAATAGTTGTAACTGCAAATTTGCATATATCCTTGTTCAAGGTAAGTCCCGATTTAGAAACTATTGTTAATACTTTTTCGAGTCTTTTATCATGTTCTTCTTGGCATGAACCATAAACCATTATATCGTCCATATGGCACAGAGTTCCTTCCAGTCCTTCCAATATTTGACCCATTCTTCTCTGAAAATTTTCCGGAGCGGAAGAGATACCGAAGGGTAACCTCTTAAACCGAAATCTCCCAAATGGAGTGATAAATGTGGTAAGTGCTGACGACTCAGAAGACAGTGGTATTTGCCAGAATCCACTATTGGCATCCAACTTTGTGAATAATTTAGCTCCTTTCAACTGGGCTAGCGTATGTTCTACCACCGGGATCGGGTGTATTTCCCTTAGAATATTTTTATTGAGTATCGAGAGATCGACACATATTCTTAATTTTCCCGAAGGTTTTGCAACGAGAACCATGGGCGAACACCATTCAGAAGAACCCTCAACTTTTTCAATTACGCCATTTGCCGTCATTCTCTCCAGTTCCATTTGAAGTTCTTTCATTAGAGGTATAGGTACTCTTCTTGTTGTATATATCGAATAAGGTTTTGCCCCTTCTTTCAACTTTATTTCGTATGGAATATCTATTTTTCCCAGTCCAGTAAATAACTTAGGAAATTTGAGCATTGGGTCTAGCTTGGTAGGAGCATGATCTTCGACAATATTTATCCTCCTAACGAGACCTAGGATCTCGCTAGCCCTACAGCTTAGTAAAGGTCGGGCAACCCCTTTAACGATGTAGATGCTCTCTTCGCACTTCTGCCTTTTTGATTCCAAAAAAGCCTGGAACATTCCATTTACCTCTATCTTCTTGGAAACAGCAAAAAGATTCTTATCGGCCTTCTCCGTCTTAAGGTATCCAAAATGTTGCAAGTAAATCCCTTCTGGCATAACCGAAACCTCTGCTCCTGTATCGATTTTAAATTTTATTGGCTGGTCATTCACCTTTATCACTTCACACCACTTATCTTCCGCATTCTCCTGCATTCCCACTATTCCAATGAATGCATTATTTAGGGAGCTTGATACTTCTTGTATGGTTTTAGTGTGACAAACCTTGGCAAAATGACCTTTCTTTCTGCACTTGTTGCAAATAGCATCCTTAGCAGGACATTGTTCTTTCGAATGTCCTTGGTAATATCCACATCGGAAACATTTACGTTTCTCATTAGAAGACCATCCTTGATGATTCTTGGGAAAATTAGAATTGTACGTTTTTGTACCTTTCATTCTTGTTTTCTGAAAAATTGTGCCATTTCTCCCTCCTTTCCTGTCTATCACATCCACGTTCCGATTTTCAGTGTCTTGCCTAATTTCTTTTTGTTGATTTTTTACACTTTCTGATTGGCGCACTATCTGGATTGCCTTCTCCAAGGTTAGTTCCGATTCCAACTGTAATTTTTCAGAAAGATTCAAGTTTTTCACTCCAACTACCAACCGATCCCTGATCATCTCTTTTTTTAAGATACCATAGCTGCAGTTCTCTGCCAGGACGTAGAGATTGGTTATAAATTCCTCTACAGGTTCCGTCTCCCCTTGACTTCTTCTATTAAATTTTGCTCTTTCATATATAACATTTCTTTTTCCTATAAAATAGTCCTGAAATTTGGACACTACAAGTTTATAGTCATTAATTTGTGCTTCACTTAAATTAAATGAGATCAAAATTTCTTCTGCCTTATCGCCCATAATGTAAATCAGAGCATTTACTTGCTCATTCTCACTTTTCTCTGAAAGTCCTGAAGCGATTCTATATCTTTGAAATCTTTTGAACCATATCAGCCATTCATTAGGTTTACCAAAATTAAATCCTTCTGGAGCAGCAATTTGCATATAATTAGCCATTTTTCTTTTCTTAAAAAAAATATAATTTACTTATATTTCAACTTTATAATTTTAACAATTGCTTTTACGCTTTCACCGCTGCCACCATGTTTAGTTTCTTCAAGGAATCGGGATACGATGATGAACAATTCTTTATTAAAGAACGGAACTTTCTAAACTAAACTAACAACTTCCAATTATCTCTATATATATCCTAACTCGAGCTGTCTATATGCAAAACCCTAATTTACATATTTATACGAATATTTACATTTACGTCACAGTATCCAAAGGCATCACATTACATCACTCCCGGTGATTGGTCAGTATGACATTGTCGAATGAACGCTGGCAATGTGCCTCCTCCTTGAAGGCTCCAAACATAGCCATACACAATAGCCATTATGTGCTTCAAATAGATTTTGGACTCGTCTGAAAACACGACTTCACACCATTCCTTCGTCCAGGTTTGTCAGTTATTATATTCTGTGAAGGTACCAAGGTCAGACAAAGCTTCGGTCGTTGAGATGATAGTTCATGCTCTGTCTAGTTGTTGAGACATTTCCTTTTACTTGAAAACGATTGAATTTATTGATTCAGGACTTTTAAAGCTGTATGATACATTAGATCATACAATTAACTTGTCGATCTTTTAATAATTGCTATTGATAAAGCGGAATTCCGAGATCAGTATGTTTTTTCCGTATGTTTCGTATAGCCAGAATACATTGATTATATATTCCGCTAACAGCAATGGGATTTGGACCAACGCCAGCAGCTATAATGAGGTTCTATAAACCGCACTCACGGAAGGCTGAAATTCGACTTCTAAAAATTCGGATACGTGTTGGTTAGCATTAATTTTCTTTACACTAAACATCACGATCCCCATTCACAATAAAAGAAAAACGTTCCAAATGCAATTACTTTTTAATTTCAATACATTGTAGGTGTCATTACCGCTGCCTATTTTTAATAAATTATTTTATATCACAGCATCTTATTCCTTTCTTAGACGTTTAACGTCTGAAGTGTGTCGCCTTTTTGATGTAACAATTTTAAGATCCAGTAAAGTATTTGCGACATTTCAGTAAAAATGATTTTAATATTAAATATATATTTTTCTCTAAAATATAATTTTTAAAAACAGTGTACAAAAAAATCGAATGCGATTAATTTGTCTCATTATATAACTGATTAAATAAATAACTTCTACTTTTAGACAAGGGTTTTTCCCTATATTAAGATATTTGATGCATTTTAAGCATTCATATGTTATACAAAAATTCACTAATAATCTATATAGATAATACCGTAACAGAGTTTTCCATTGTAAAGTCCTGAGCTATCTCCTCCGAAGATTCTGAACTACACATAACAATCTATATACCAAAATTTTCGTTATTTTTTTCTTCCTATGATAGGCCTGTTTTTATTTTCCTAATGTTAACAGTTATTTTTATTTTTTAATTTAATCTATTTTACAATCGTAGATTTTTTGCATTTATCATCATCAATTTTTTTGTTTTGAAATGCGTTCTTTTGTCTTATTACTACAACCAATCGTGATGAAACTTTGGGAAGATGTTTAGTATACTACCGGGATGGTTTCTGGCTAATTACTCTTTAGAAATAACCTTTCGTTGCATTTTTATTTACGATAAAACGTAGATTCACTCGCAATCAGCGCCCCCTCGCGGTAGACGTATGGCCTTAAATAGCCTCGCATGATCTTATTTGTAACGTCTAGCTTAGCCTATACATTAGGTACGCAGCTTCGTACCCCCGCAACCTAGGTTCGAGGCTCAGCGTGGGTGTTTTTTTTTTTTCATTTCTTTTATATTATTGTAGCAAATTATTAAAAATATTATTTTATTTAAAATGTAGGCTTTTTAAAATAAAAATTAACATACACAATTTTTTAATAATATTTGTAACAAACCTAGGTTCGAGGATCAGCGTGGGTGTCTTTTTTTATTTTCGTTTCTTTTATATTATTGTAGAAAGGTCTGTTTTTACAGCATTATTATATTTTGATTGGTTTATTTTAAATATGTTTGTTATGAAGGCTCTATGTAATACTATTTAGAGCACATTTTACATTTTAAACACCTAAGCCCCCCTCTTTTAAATATTGTAGCAAAGTATTAAAAGTATTATTTTATTTTAGATGTTTGCCATGAAACTTTGGGAAGTTGTTTAGTATACTATCAGGACGATTTCTGGCGAATTATTTTAGAATAATATTTATAACAATAATTATAGCGAAATTAAGACATAGTTATTATATTCTGTGTTTGTGCATATATTAATATTTAACAGAAAATGTTAGAACGTTCTATTAGAATATCTCGAAAACAAAAAACAATACATATAAACGAGTTCACTGACATTTATTAATGCAGTGATTATAATCAATGATTACAATGAAGGGCTATATTATCGATATATATAAAAAATCTCTTTCAAATTTTAACGTAACGTTCCATTCTCAATCCCGTAGGCTTTAGATCGGCTAAAACATTTTTATCTTTATAAGTGAATATTAACTTTACTGTACTGAATAGTTTAGTATAATGTTAATTTAACATATTACAATTTAGCCACAGCAACGCGTGGCCGGGTTCGCTATTTATAATATATATTTCTGATTCATTTGATTATGATTATAATTTGTAAGTACTTTGTTATAGTTTTTCATTTAAATAGAGCTCAATTTTTGTGTATGTTTTCTATTTGCAGTATCTTTCCTAATGTCTTTGGCAACGTTTTTTTTTTCTCATAAATAGGCTGAGGTTATATTATTTTTCGAATTGTAGATTGAATTATTACTTTTATTCTATAACAATTATCCTTTATAAGTGTTTGTTATAGTTTTTCATTTGAATTTAGCACAATTTTTGTATCTGGTTATCTTTTTTGGCATCTTTTCATCTCTCTTTGGCATCTTTTTTTTTCTCATTAATAAGACCTAATCCAAATAATTTAATAGTGTGTGACGTTTCAGCAACAGCATCAGACAAAAGAATAAATGAACTAAAGAATAAAATCTCATTTTTTCTTTTGTCTGATGATGGTGACATTTGGATTAGGTCTTATTTTTTTTTATTAATTTGTTATAGTTTTTCATTTGAATTTAGCTCCATTTTTGTGTCTTATTTAATAAATGAACTAAAGAATAAAATCTCATTTATTCTTTTGTCTGATTTTTGTGTCTGATTTTCTTTTTTACAGTATCTTTCATAATGCCTGATTTGATTACTTGATCTGTTATAGTTTTTCATTTAAATTTAGCTCCATTTTTGTGTCTGTCGTTTTTTTTCTTCTCATAAATAGGCTGATGCTGTATTTGTGTACTCAATTGTTGCTTTTTGTGTCTGGTTTCTTTTTTGCAGTATTTTTTTGGAATCCTTTTTTTTTCATCAATTGTTTCCTCACATGCTTGGAATTTTCTTTTTATGCCTGTCCTTGCTTTCAGTTTTATAGTTTTCCTCTGCTTGGTTCTTTTTTACCTTTTTTTTCAGCGTCTTCTGTCATGCCTCGAAAAGGCCGTGGAAGACTCACTCCCCTAACAGCTAGGCGTGCTAATATGACTCGCCGCAGACACAAAACCCCAATTGCTATTTCTCTTGTTTACTTTTTTACCAATGCCTATAATTTTTCACCTGAAAGATTTTTTATTTTATTTGTTATTCAATAAATTATTATCACTTATTTTTGGTCTTCTTTTTACTTACTTATTTTACTGGGGGTTGGTGGAAAGATGGTCTAAGCCGTTGGTTTTCGCCCGCTACGACCCGGGTTCGATTCCCGCATTGGGCACTTTTTTCTGAAAAAAAAAAAATGCTCCAATGGCTTCCGATTCTTGCAAAAGTCCAACCCCACCAGCAAGCGCAAGTAATCAAACGGGGCTCTGGCACATTTGTAAATGCAAAGTCGAACTGCTTTTCACATGTTTAGACATGTGGTGTACTTACAGTTAAAGCAGTCGCCTACTCTACCCACCATGATTATCAAGGCCTGTACCAAGTGTACTAGGGATAAGCTAAAAAAAAAATTATTTTACTCATTGATCTATACATACAATTATTTGCATACAATTATTTACATACAAATATATGCATACAATTATATACATACACTTTTCTACATTTTTGCACTCTGCAGTCTAATATGTTGTTAATAATAGGGGTTTTAGACAAATATCAACTGTTGAAATTTGATTTTCCAAAATAGTTGAATTATCGAAAGTGTCGAATTAGTTTGTCATATGATAGGCCGTAGGTCGAGACATCCAAAAATGGTCGAATTATCGTGTGTTGAATTAATTAGATTATATTGTATATATAAAAATATAGAATTGTTGTTTTTAATGAGGTCTTTTAAATGAATTTATTCCTTTAATATGTTGTCATATCTGCAATTTTTTTTCATTTCCAAAATATTTATTTACACTTTCACCAATGCCTATAGGATCTTTGCGATGGAACAGGTATGGTGTTCTAGCGCATGTGCTCTCATGTCCTTGAAGCACATATACTGACAGTACCCAAAGTTGAACACACTGTAAAATGTCTGAAATATATGATTATAAAGAGGGCTCAAGGCCAAATACAAAATACAAATACAAATATATGCATACAATTATATACATACACTTTTCTACATTTTTGCATTCTGCAGTCTAATATGTTGTTAATAATAGGAGTTTTAGACAAATATCAACTGTTGAAATTTGATTTTCCAAAATAGTTGAATTATCGAAAGTGTCGAATTAGTTTGTCATATGATAGGCCGTAGGTCGAGACATCCAAAAATGGTCGAATTATCGTGTGTTGAATTAATTAGATTATATTGTATATATAAAAATATAGAATTGTTGTTTTTAATGAGGTCTTTTAAATGAATTTATTCCTTTAATATGTTGTCATATCTGCAATTTTTTTTCATTTCCAAAATATTTATTTACACTTTCACCAATGCCTATAGGATCTTTGCGATGGAACAGGTATGGTGTTCTAGCGCATGTGCTCTCATGTCCTTGAAGCACATATACTGACAGTACCCAAGGTTGAACACACTGTATAATGTCTGAAATATATGACTATAAAGAGGGCTCAAGGCCAAACCTTTGCTACAAGAGCCTGTGTTTACGCACAGACGACTTTATGTTTTTAATGAGGTCTTTAAAATGAATTTACTCCTTTAATATGTTGTCATATCTGCAATTTTTTTTCATTTCCAAAATATTTATTTACACTTTCACCAATGCCTATAGGATCTTTGCGATGGAACAGGTATGGTGTTCTAGCGCATGTGGTCTCATGTCCTTGAAGCACATATACTGACAGTACCCAAAGTTGAACACACTGTATAATGTCTGAAATATATGACTATAAAGAGGGCTAAAGGCCAAACCTTTGCTACAAGAGCCTGTGTTTACGCACAGACGACTTTATGTGACTTTTTCAAGTGTGCGAACTTTGGATAGCATACATGTAAAGTTGAACCCAAGTATATATAAAATGTAGTTTTTAATGAGGTCATTTAAATGAATTCCTATTATAAATCGTCTCCTCTGAAATATAGTTTGTAAATTTATATTCTGATTTATTTTATCCTTTTTTTTTTCATTTCCAGAATATATATTTACACTTTTCACCAATGCCTAAAGTTTCTCACCTGAAAGAAAAAAAACTCCGCCTTTGCCGGTCCCAAGCCAGGATGAAAAAGGAGGAGGGGGAGCAGTAACAAGCTCACTAAAAAAACCAGGGCTCAGCTGGCCCGGCTGATAGTACCTTGTAAGGGCTCCTAATCCAGGGATACATTCTTTTGGAGCTAAGTCAGTGGCCTGCCACTGAGTAGTGCTCCCAGTCTTGATGACAAAGGCAGACGCATTCTACTTCACCCAATCGTGATGGTTGTTAATTTCAAGATTTACAAGCTTGACACTCTAATATGATTGAGTGAAGATAAGAAAGGAGAAAAAAATATTTTTTGTATTTTTTTTTTTGGCAATAATCTATTTATTATCAATTTATTTGATTTTGGTCTTTATTTATTATTCCCCTGCTCTATACATACATTTTGTACATTTACAATGTCAGCCATTTTCTCTGTAATACCTTTTTAGCAGTGAAGTTATATTTGAGCAACAAACAATTGTTGAAATTTAAAATGGTCGAATTATCGATAGTGTTGAATTACACTTTGTTATATGATAGGCTGTAGGTCAAGACAACAAAACATGGTCGAATTATCGAGGTTATATTGTATATATAAAACTAGAAATGTAGTTTTAATGAGGTCCTTTAAATATTTTCATTCCTTTTATATGTTGTCTTATCTGCGATTTAGTAGCATTTTTTGCAATTTTATTTGCTGATTTGTGTCATTTTTTCACTCAAAATATATTTATTTAAACTCTTCAACTAATGCCTATAGTTTCCTTCCTGAAATTGCTTAGCAAACATGAGTTGGTTGTATTGTTATGCTTCGGAGATATTTTAATCCTAAGCAGGGTCTTTACGAATGGTACACGTATGGTTACACAGTGCATGTGCTCTCATGTTCTTGAAGTAGTGTAGATGTGTTGTTTGCACTTTTATTTTCTGATTTGTTAGTATTTTTCTTCATTTTTCATTTTAAATATTTTTTTAGGCATAGGAACCAATGCCTATAGTTTCTCATCTGCGGGCCCTTCGAGTAAACCCGGGGCGTTGCCCGGGTCACTCGGCTAGTAAGAATATATTACCTAATTTATTTTTATTTAATAACACTGATCAACAAAATATTTGCCCAAGAGAACCTAATGGTGTTTTTAGTGTTACCTTTCATGCTGAACTCAAAAATCATATCAGAAAATTTCCATCACCCATGGTTTTTACGTGACAGCCTTTTTTTTTTTTATTGGGATAAATACAGCAAAAATGTAAAATATGTTTCGTTATCATTTTTGTATAAACCTATTACATTACACTGGTATATTAAAGATTATTCTACTTTGTCCCAAAAGAAACAGCATCTTATCTATATTTAACTCTTTGTGCTGATTCCAAATATACCATTAGCTTTTTTCTATCACGCAAGAATTTTGAGATTCCCCTACTTAAAATTTGGAAATATTTGTAATATATAGACCTATATGAACAAAATTTATTTATTTTATTGAGAAGTAGTGACAGTTGATTTTATTCTCTACTTTGCTTGTGGTACATCCTTCTTGAGTGTCCAGCAGTAGTCAACAAGCGTACCGGGACTCCATTTATCTTGGTACCGCTTCCCCATGCTTGATATATATTGATGAAACCTCTCACCATGCTCATCGCTAACTGCACCAAGATTGTCTGGAAAGAAATCCAGATGTGAATGCAGGAAATGTATCTTGAGAGACATGTTACATCCCAGTGCCTTGTAGGAAAACAACAGATCATTAACTATGTCTCGGTAATTTTCAACCTTGACACTTCCTAAGAAGTTCTTGCAAACATTTTTAAAGGAATTCCATGCTGCTGCTTCAACTTCATTCAAACTATTTTGAAAATTTCCATCCTGCAGTAATTCTCGAATCTGAGGTCCAACAATAATGCCTTCTTTAATTTTCGCATCACTTATGCTAGAACATTTTGTTCTAGGTAGGCAAATCCACTGACATTTCGATCCATTGCCTTGACAAAGTTCTTCATTAATCCCAGTTTAATATGTAATGGTGGTAAATAAAAATTTTCTGAATCGAAAAATTTCACCGTTTGGCCAGATTTTTTCAATGTAATGCCTTTCCCTATCTCTGCTATCCGACTCACACAGAAAACATTTTTTTTTAATATTAAAGCTGTAATCCACGCAATCCGTTGTGAAGGAGAACATCTTTCAAACTAATTTTTGAAGAATCAACGAATAAACGCCACTATTCTGTATCATGGTCATGACAAAGTGCTTTCATTAGACTAACAACATCATTGCAATATACTAAATCATTATCTTGTGAAAAGAGGTCTTGAAATTAATCTTGGCGCTTGCGAAAAAAAACATAATTTTGTGCCTTTATGCAGCAGATTCCAGCCTTTTAACCTAGAACCTAAAATTTCACTCTGTTTTCTAATTAAATTAAAATCACGTACGAGGTCGATCAAATCTCCTTTAGTTAACAAATCAGGTTCAGATGAAGCACCTGCTTCAAAATTTGTGTCATCCGACTGTTGCTCTCGTCTATCTGAATTATCCTCACTAAATATTACATTTTCAGGAGGCTGTGGCACAGGTAAAATATTACTATGAGGAACCAGCCTCATAGCAGAAGGCAAATCTGGATATTCAACTGTATGTCTTTATTTGGATGTAATACCTCTAGGCTTTGTCATGCAAAAATTACAGTCTGAAGAGAATGGTCTTAAGGTTCCCTCCATATAATTGGAACCGCAAAAGGCATATGACGTTCACCTTTAATCCACCTTGTAAGACGTCGAGTACAAATTTCACAACAATGATGAGGAGCCCAAGTCTTATCTTGGTCACCGACTTTACAGCCAAAATAAAGTTGATAGCACCTTTTGATGAGCAGTGTAAAGTTTCGCCATTGAACTTTGAAAGTTAATTCCCCACAAATGTAACAGAAAATATCAGGAATATTAATGCAACGCCTCGGCATATTGACACAGTCTAGTGCACACGATTTATAAAAGCAAATCGTTAGATAAGAATAAACTGATCACTTCAAATTTACCTGTCACTTATGATGCAAATCGATTAAACAAATCGTTAGGTTCAATTTAAATATATATATTAAAACTCTTATTAAGAAAATAGCATTCCAGAGCTTATCGTTATTTTTTAGTTGAAAGCAAAACAGATTGCATTATAAAATAAACATATTTAATTAAAAATTCAATAATTTGTTATTTAAATTTATATTTATGATTCTTAAAGAGCAAAATTTAATTAATAATAAATAAAATAAAGCCTTTGGCTCCACATATCAACTCTTCTTGTGAAAAATAAAGCTCTAGCTAATGTAATGATGTTTACTTTAAAAATGTGCTCACGTAACATTTTCGGCATTATTACTGTGTATATACCAATTTATAGAAAAAATGATTATCCTGCACGAACTATGGGTGATGGAAAACCTCTGGTGTCATTTTTGAATTCAGCATGAAAAGTTATATTAGAATCAACATCAGGTTTTCTCTAGCAAAAAAAAAAAGGTTTTTTTTTGTAGACCTGTGTAATTATTTATTCAATATTATTCTCAAATAATTGCAATACCTGCTTTCTAGAAGCTAATATTGCAGTGAAAAATTAAATATTTAATTGAAGAGAGAGACATTAACTATCTAATGATAGATACCCAAATCTGAATTTGTGTTATCAAATATTTTAAATATATATTTCTCTTATCTCTCTCTCTTTCTATATATAAACATACATGTATAGGTCAAGTTAGGCTCATTTATTTCATTGCATCTTTGTTTGTAAGAGGGGTATGAGGCCTAAGTCTCAAATAGATTATTTTAAACATATTATAGAATCTACAATTTCAGTTATTTTACATAAGTCGGATGAATATATTAGAAATTGTAATGATAATAAGATCTATAGTAGAATGAAGCTATCAGAAAATAGCTATTTTTATAGAAAGAGGATGTAGCATGCTTCCATAGGAAGTAGATAACCTCTGGAAATTCCAAAAACATTTCAAAGGTGTAACCAAGGTACCTTCCATTTTTAACATAAAAAAAAGTAATTTAAATAAATAAGATAAATCCTCAACATAAATAATAATTTATGATGCATTAGCGCGCGTTATTAAAATTCGAAACTAATATAGACGCGGATGAATATTTTGAAAATTAAACAATTTCTACTACCCTTACTGCAATGGATAAATTAATAAAAGGGCCTGGCTCAGCAATAGTGAACCCTCCAAATCTACCATACCGCTGTTATATTGTATTTTTCGATCTTCATTTTATAGTGATAATGATGCTAGACTCTTTCAATGGGTGTTTTAGATTAACTATGGACATAAGCAATAGACTTAATTATTATAAATTTATTTTCTTTCTTTATAAAATCTTATTCACTCAATTTCTCTCTAAATTCATAAATATAACAGAAAATGTTTTCTATAAAATCAATATAATAACCAATAAATATGTATTATATATATATAATTGAAGATTATTTTCACACATCCTTTAGCCTTTGAAATATTCTTCATAGAAGGAATTTACCATTTAGCCTATACAAACGTAATATATGTTTTTTTATTGCCGGAAATGCCATATACATCTGTGATACATCCAGGAAAAAAAAACACTCAGATCATGATCAAAGAGAACCAATTTTTCTATATTGTAGAAAGGTTCAAAAAATATCAAAATCTTTTGAAAAAGTCTACATTCAAATGTAGCTATCCCATATATGTTTAGTAGTTAAATAGTAGATCACTTTTGGAAAATATATTTTATAACCAAATCGTTTTTATATTATTCTACAAATATTTATGTTTTATAACATTATAGAGGTGGTCCAGAAAATATTTTTATTTCTTAAACTTTTGGTATGTAACCTAATTTAATCAATATAATAGGTAATATATTTATATATTATATTTGAAAAAAAAAAGATATAAGATTTCTGTTTATTTGGATCATCTTGATGATTATGTTATGGTGGTGCAGTCATGGCTAAAAATCTTGTGAAAGTATAATAACAAAAATGGTTTTGATCAGATATTGTTTTAATTGAGCTATAGGATAAACATAACTTGGTAAAATTACTGCCTGGCTTAAGGCGTAAGAATAAAAAAAATGAAAAGCGTATTTACATAATGTACAAATGTTTTAGCCGGCCATCGGGGAAGAACAACAACGAGTTTTTATAGGGGAAGCATGACCTCTGGCGGTCGATTTAGCAGAGTATTTTATCTATGAAATTATAATTTAAAATAAAATAATATTTTTATATAATATATATATATCAACATATATAGTCACGACCGTCATGGGTTCTGTCACGGATGCGCGCGCATCATCATTATGATCATTATCATTATCTAATGATAATAATAATAATAATAATAATAATAATAATAATAATAATTATTATTATTATTATATTATTATTATTATTATTATCCATCCATTATTATATATATAGTCACGACCGTCATGGGCCGACCGGTTCTGTCACGGATGCGCGCGCACAGGGAGGTCACGTGCTCGCCGGCAGCCAACGGGCGCGCGCCGCCGGCATTACGTCATAGATTATAAACACAAGGTAATAAGGCCAAATAAAAAAATAGTGTGTGATAAGGCACAATTTGGATTATCTACTTATATAATTGCCTTATTCTCTCTGTGTGAAATTCACTGTGTGAAGTTCACGGATAGATTTTGGTCAGAATGGATAAAATAAAAAAAGTGTCAAGGGATGGGAATCGAACCCACGACCCTCCGCTTACCGGGCAGATGCCATGACCACTAGGCTACCCTGGACATATTTTTCTGTTCACATTTTTATTTTTATATTTTCAAGACACACACAGTTTGGGGCGGGACGTTTCACAAGAGAGACATCCACGGCGCCAATTTATAATTGTAACGAATAGTATTTTAATTAAAACATTTTTAAAATATATACGCACTCGGGTAAAACCCGGGCGTTGCCCGGGCCATTCGTCAACATATATAGTCACGACCGTCTTTCCTCATCGCTGTCACGGATGCGCGCGCATCATCATTATGATCATTATCATTATCTAATGATAATAATAATAACTATTATTATTATATTATTATTATTATTTTATTATTAATATATATAGTCACGACCGTCTTTCCTCAATTCCTCATGTCACGGATGCGCGCGCATCATCATTTTGATCATTATATTCTATAGAAGCTTCTATCTTTATAATTATGTATATTTACAAAAAGTCAATTCGCTCGCGCCTCTAGCGGTGAAAATGAGGGGTAATACCAGCTGACCTAATGTACATGTAAAGTTTGGAGCGGGACGTTTCACAAGAGTGACATCCACGGCTCCAATTTATAATTGTAACAAATAGTATTGGAATAAAAACATTCAATCGGGTAAAACACGGGCGTTGCCCGGGTCATTCGTCTAGTATATATATATTGAGTATGATTTGAATAACAAAAACTGACTTGTTATATATATATATTAATTGATTGTTACCACAGAGTTTGTGTAAGCTCAGAGGTGAATGGGCGCTAACTGAAAAAAAAAGGTATTCTGTTTTAATATATACGGATTAATTAGTGTATATATATAATGCATTGGTTTAGACATATTTTAATATTCACCAGTTAATACGATAATATGAAATACTTATATCACATTGCCATATTTCTAAACGTCAATTATAATTATGTGTGAGAATTAAATGGTTTTATATAACAAAACTTTTATGTATAAAATTATCAAATATGTTCAAAACCCAATCTAATTTTACTATATATGATTTTTATAGAAAAATTTATTTTAAAATAATTTAATTACAAATATTTATATACAGAGAGAGGATGATCCAAACTCTTGCACTACTTTAAAAATTAATAACTCCGCGAATATTTGCGCTAGAACAATGCGGTAAACACCATTGTGTTCAGGATGCAATGGGATTTTTTAGGGCAAATAATGAAAAATTCGAAATTATTTTAGTTACAATTTTATTCCCAAAATGGTGCTCTACCAGAATCAGAGATTCAGCGATCAAAATGCTTGATAAATTGAAAAAATATAACTGATCGACACGTATTTTTCATTTTTGAATACCAGAAAAGAACGCTAATAATATCATATGAAAAATTACTAAAACACGATTTCGACAATAGTAGAAGAATTGAATGACGATTTTTAAATGCAATCCGAGAAATGTAAAATATATAAATGCAAATTAAAACATTTAGCAAAAAAATAATATTTTAAATGCGGTTTAGTGAAATAGATTAAATGTTTGAAAATACTGCTGGAATCAATACACGATTTTGAAATGTTAATATAGTACCAAAAATTATTATTGCACTAATAATAAGATTTCTTGCTATAAAAAATGTATAGTTTATTGCAAATTAAGGACACTCGACTATTTAACTCGAAATTTGTCATGAACCAACAAATGAAATAAAGAGGGGGTGACAATCTATTTGTCGTACTTTATTCCTAATATCCTAAGGGCTTGTCAAATGTCATCATTGCTTATTATACTGAACGAAATTTTAAAAATGTGCCCCCTCAAATGAAAATCATTTTAAGATCGACACTCTGCGTTGAATAACGTGGTAGAAAAATCATTTTCTATTATTTTTTGGTCAAAACATCTGAAGATAGGGGTGTACAGAGAATATTCCTTATGCTATTTCTTCTAATGAGCCGAAAGCGATAAATTAAACATAAGGGGTAAAATTATATTAAAATATATAGTCTCATCACCATCAGCAGGAGCCCTCTTCGGTTGTGTCCAAGGTCCACCTCATCCACCATGTAGAACAGTAAGAACTCTTCTATCTCCATCTTTCGCTCCTAGCTCGATTCTATCTGTTCACTGAACTTTCCTAGTACAACTGTGTCTCTTCGTTTTTTGTGTAAACATACCCAGGAATTCCACTCTGCCTCGAATACAACTGCCTGTACTCTTTGAGAACTGTTAAAGGTCTTACAAGGTGCAGAGATGTACTGGAAAACTCTCCACATCCTGACTGTTCCTCTCGGTTAACACCGTATAGAGAGAGTCGACAGGATCGCACACCATAGATTAAGTCGACTGGATACCTCACCACAGTTTAAGTCGACAGGATTTCACAACGACAGATATTCTACATATATATACAACTAAATATATTAAAGGCACCATATTGAATATAAAAGTTTGTAAGAGGAAGGCATTAGAAATTGGTGTCGTTGGTATGTTTATAATCTTTAAACATTGCTATACTGACAAAAATGTGTAAGGCCGCTTGTCCTGTAACTTGGAGATGTTGGATTCAGCAACCAGGTGCTGTGAAGTAGGTGAATCAGGTAAATTTTACCAAGAACTAGCCTTATTTTTTTCGACGAACAAAAGGTAATAATAAATAAAGCCTTTTATTTTATGCCAACGCTAATAACTCGTTCAGTTGATATTAAGATCGAAGTCCTAATTTTCTGACCTTACCTATCATACCGATACCTTCAGTCTGTTTGAGTCATGCGGTTTCCCTTTTTTATTATCCCTAGTACACGTGGTACAGGCCATGATAATCATAATGGGTAGTTAACGACTGTTTTTACTGTAAGTGCACAACATGTCTACATATATGAAAGGAGTTCGACTTTTGCACTTATTGCACTTATAAATGTGTCAAAGTCTGTTAGGTTACATGCACTCGCCGGTGAGTTTGGACATTTACAAGAAATGGGAGGCCATTGGAGAATTTTTTGAATTATTAAAAGTGTGGCCAATGCGGGATTTGATCCCAGGTCGTAACGGTCTAAAACTGTCGCGTTCAGCGGCGCAGCGCCCAGGCTCTATTTTGCCCAGACGCCCGAAGTCTCTTATTCTGGTCCCGGGGAGGAAAAAATCCGTGGAATCTCAAAGGAAGAGAATAGCGATTCCCAAGAAGTCAAATCCGCGGAAGTGTCTAAGGCAGGTATCAACCAAGGCGTAGACCTCTCGAGAGCGGGCCGAGAAACCACACGACTCTAACCAGTCAACTACTTTATTTTTTGTCACGAATATATATACATATAAATATTTACATATGGCAAATATGTTTCTTATAATGGATTAAATTTACATATATTTAAAAAAAGATAAATCTATAAGAAAAATAACATTCTTTTCCCTACATACTCCCACCTTGAGTTTTTCTACAGAAACTCAACCAATAGTTGGGAAACGACCGTTTTCATTCCAGTTCTTTAGGATTGGGCTATCTTCGTAGGGTGTTTACTGGCTTCTCCTCAGGAGCCTCCCCGGCGTGGTTCCGACTGTATACTCCTCAAGGTACTCCCCAGATCGGCGGGTATCTCTAAATTGTAGAGCCGTTGAACCGGCCTAATCTGGACACATTGATGTATGACCCTTCTTACAGTCCTCCTGAATTTCAAAATCCAATAATCCTCTCTTAATAAATTCATCAGAGTTTGAAGTCCCACATGCCCCCAAGTTTCATGCTTCCATCTAATGAGTAAATATACCAAGTCATGATCAGAAGGCAACAATAAAGGCATTCGAAAACTTTCCAGATCTTGTCTCCTACTTATTTTAGTTTTGACCCTCAACAATCCCAAAGAATCGCAGCATAACTTGAAATCCTTCAACCTCTTGTCCTCTGGTCCAGTGAAGGATTCCCGTTGGATAACTCTCACCAGCATCAGTTCCGCCCTTTTAATTTCATTCACAGTAAGATCACCTTTCACTCGCTGACCTATTGTTCCTCTCGCATGTGTTAAAAACCGGTTCATCCAGGCAGTTACTCTCAATATCTTGTAGTAGTTTGAAAAGCGATAGTAGTACTGATCTTTTTCCCTTTCAATACATGTTGATGTTAAAACAATCTTTCTCTTTTCCGAGTTCACAATATCTGGGTCAGGGTATATTTCCCTATGGGGCCAATCTCTTCTTGGTCTTCTCAACCAACTCGGGCCCTCCCACCACTTCGATCTCTCCAGAGAATCGGCTAAGCACCCCCGTGATGGTAAATCCGCTGGATTCAAACATCCTGGTACATGATACCAATCCTCTGTCTCACTGAGAGATCGGATCTCCATAACTCGATTCATTACAAAAGTCGCCCAGTTATCTTTTCCCTTGATCCAATATAGTGCATTCATGGAGTCTGTCCAATAAAATCGCTCCATGTCTTCAAATTTTAGGTCCCTCACAACGTTGTTCACCAAGCGGGCCCCAACCAAGCATGCCAACAGCTCCAAACGAGGAATGGTAGTCCCCTTCAAAGGAGCCACTCTCGACCGAGCCTGTACTAGTTGACACGTTACTTCCTGTTCGCTCTCGATGCGTAAAAAAATACAAGTGGCGTAGGAGGCCTTAGACGCATCACAAAAGACATGAAGAGTAGTTCCAATCCGGTGTTCCCCTCTATAGCAAAGCCATCTCGGTATGGCAATAGATTTCAGAGATTCCAATTTGGCCAGCCACCTCAAAAACTCGCAAGACAAGTTTTCAGGCAGAGGCTCATCCCACGACAATTTTAACAGCCACGTTTCCTGTAGGATAAGTCTCGGAACGAGGGTCACTGGACAAGTGAAGCCCACCGGATCGAAAATACGGCTTGCCAAGGAGAGTACCTTTCTTTTGTTTATTGGCCCCTGTATTTCCAAATTCTCCAAAGAACAAGCCAAAGTGTCCTTTTCTTGATTCCATGTCATGCCCAACAACCTTCCTCTATCAGACCTAGGACCATCACACATTATACTGGTAACATTGCTTGTCCAATCACGCAAGTTGAAATGAGCAGAAGCCAACAATCTCTGTGCTTCGTCCACAAATTTTTCCATATCTGTGACTTTTGAGAAACTAGCCACACAGTTATCGATGTATAAAGACTCCCTCAATAATTCAGCTGTTTCTTGCCAGTGTTCAGGAGCCTTGTTCAAGTGGTGAAACAGCGTGGCAAGCAGGAGATATGGACTCGTCGTGATTCCGAAGACAACTCTCGCATGACGTAAAACCATCACATTTCCCTCTTTGTCATACCAGAGGAATCTTAGATAATCTCTGTCTTCCTCCCTAATCCCAATTTGGAGGAAGGCCTTCTCTATGTCCGAGGAGACTCCTATCTCGCTCTTCCTAAATTTATTCAAAATTATTGGGATCGTTTCTATCATATTCGGACCTCTTGCTAGACAATCATTCAGTGAAGGTTTTCCCTTCTTCTTCGCCGAAGCATCAAAAACTGGTCTTACTTTGGTGGTTGGACTATTCTCTTTAAAAACTGGTCGGTGTGACAAATAGTGCACGCCTTCACGTTTATTGTCTATAACCCTTTCTATTATTTTATTCCTTAGCCACTTTTCGAGAATATCTTCATATTCTGCCAAATTTCCGGTATTCACAAGATGTTTCCTCACGTTTGCTAATCGTTTTTCGGCAACATCTCTATTGTCCGTGAGTAGTTCTCTTTCGCGAATCCAAGGAAGGGCAACCTGGTAACGCCCCTCACAATCCTGTGAAATAGTACGTGCAAAATATTCTTCCGTTTCTTTTTGTATCGAGTCGTCTTGACGAGCATCTGAAATACCAATAGCCTCTAATCTCCATAAATTCTCCAAATCGCTAGTCAACAGTGAAGTTGTGCAAAGTCCACTAACGCTAGTTTCTTCTTCTGTGGCCGGAATCTTGCCCATTAAAGTCCAGCCCAACCTCGTTTGCACCGCCACAAGCCCAGAAGGAAGTCTTCTATGCTCTCCGGTTAGTAATTTTCCAGCAATATCTGCTCCTATAAGAATCTCAAGAGGTCCCCTGTGTAGATCAGTTAATTCTATGTCATGAGCACTAAGATCTTGCATCCATTTACCCTGATGGACCCTGGGCACGCTGTCGCAGATAACATCTTGGCTCAGTGCTTCAAAATTACAGCCATAAGATCCGTCTAAATTGCTCAACCTGATATCATAAACTCCATGTTCGTACAACTCTGTTTTCGATCCACCAAACAAAGAGTGGCGAAGAGACTCTTTTTTGGAACATTCATATCCCATTTCTTCCGCCGTGTCCTGGAGTACATAGGACCTCTGAGATCCCGTATCAATCAAAATTCGTCCCATTCTTTCTTTACACTTTCCTCTGATAGTCACTCTCAGTGTGGGCCACAACACCACAGGCGTCGTCAGATTGGTCAAAGTCTCATCCCTCATCATCCCTCGGGCTGGAGTAGCATTCTGGTTCTTCCTGGGGCACATAATCCTTGAATGTCTCAATTCCCCACAACTGGTGCAACTTGTCTTAACTTTGCAGAATTTGCTCAAATGACCATATTTCAGGCATCTGAAACAAGCCCCTTTCTTCTTTAATTTTCCCAATTTATCTTCCAATGTCAAATTTTCCGCGAATTCGCACTTTGTACTTTCATGATCTCTTTCACAAAAGGCGCAATTCTTCCTCTTATTCACTGCTTCAGAGGCATTCAAAAAACCAGCAGCCGTGGGCAGGGGATTCCTCTCATTTCTTCGATACTTCACGATAGAGCTTTGTGACTGAGGGTGCTCATTTGATGGTTGGCCGGCTGTTATTTCGTCCCGCGTACCGAACGTGCTTTCTAATGCAATCAATTGTCTCTCCAAAAATTCAATCAAATCTCCAAGAGAAAAAGCTCCTGTGAATTCCCGGTGTAATTCAAGCTTTAAGTCTGATGGCAATAGCTTGAGGAGTAAAGGGCACAATAAGTTACCGTAGCTTTCAACGACAACACCCAATGACTCCAAACTTCTAATCTGCACCAGGATTCTGCCGTACAATTCTCTGAAAGCCCTCACGTCCTTTGTCACTCTAAGTGGTTTCAAGGCCAAGAGGTTGTTCATATGCACGTCGATCAACCTTTCCCCTTTTCCGAAGCGTTTCTTCAACAATTCAACGGCCTTATCGTAATTTTCCTCAGATAGGCAAAATCCTTCCACAGTTTGGGCCGCCGTTCCACCCAAGTAGGCTTTAAGATAGTTAAATTTATCTATCTTGGTCAAGTGTTCATTCTTATTGATTGATGAATCGAAGGCATTCCAAAAATTTAACCACTGGCTAATTTCCCCGTAGAATCTTTCCATTGTCAATTTGGGTAACTTAACCATCCCAGTTAGAGTCGGTCGACCGATTTCTCCTGGATATTCCTTCTTCGTGGCAGTTGCAGTTTCCCTCTGCATTCCTTCCGCTACCACCAGACTTCTTTTCTTTAACAAATATTTCCACGCCACGGCCTTTTCCCGGTATTCCTCTACCATCTTTAGATCTTTCTCTAGATCTTTGATGTCAATCAGCTTACCGATTTCTTCGTCTACCCGCCTCAGTTCTTCGTAGACATCCGAAAGCTGCCCCAGCAGTTCCTCGTGGTCACACTCCTTGTGCACGTCATATTCCTCTATTCTTTTCCCGTACTTGGATAAAGACGTGCGGAGTATGGTTCTCTTCTTCTTGAGTCTCTCTAGCGCTTCTTCTCTCTCCATCTTCTGATCCAAAAGGGTTCCAAATATAGGCACGGCTTTCTCCTCGCGTCCCGGCTGGGATGCCAAATGTCGCGTTCAGCGGCGCAGCGCCCAGGCTCTTTTTGCCCAGACGCCCGAAGTCTCTTATTCTGGTCCCGGGGAGGAAAAAATCCGTGGAATCTCAAAGGAAGAGAAGAGCGATTCCCAAGAAGTCAAATCCGCGGAAGTGTCTAAGGCAGGTATCAACCAAGGCGTAGACCTCTCGAGAGCGGGCCGAGAAACCACACGACTCTAACCAGTCAACTACTTTATTTTTTGTCACGAATATATATACATATAAATATTTACATATGGCAAATATGTTTCTTATAATGGATTAAATTTACATATATTTAAAAAAATATAAATCTATAAGAAAAATAACATTCTTTTCCCAACAAAAACCAATGGTTTAGACTAACCTTCCATCGACTTCCCTAGTGGTTGCCCTAAAGGGTGTAAATGCGGTTTCACAAAGCGTACATATTAGCGGCCTTAGGTCTTGTTGAAGTCTATTAAGAAGGCATACCGATGCTTGACTGCATCAATAATGACTCCTAAGTAGTAATTTTTCTTAATAACCAATATAATATCTGCAAACTCTCAACATTGATTATGCCAATCAGCTACTCCTGACGAACAGGAAGAATCTGTGATAGTGGCACAGCAGTGTTTGATTTCATTGAGTATGTACGAGGTAAGGATACATAAGATACGTAGAAGTTAAAGATAGGTTATTCAGTTCTTTATAAATGCAGATTCAGTCCGAGGTGAAATATTCTTTTGAAAGCTCATAACTACAAGGTAATAAGACTAAATCCAAATATTTTTTGTGACGTTTCGGTAACAGCGTTATTACCATCTTCAGACAAAAGTCTGTTTTAAATAGTTATTGTTAACAATTGCGTAAACAAAATAGCAGATAAGAAGATATTTTTCTGAGAAACACGTAATATTATTCTTTGATTGTTTATTATTATTATTATTATTTTTATTTGCTATCTTGTTTACACACTTGATAAAAGTAACTATTTAAAACATGCTGCGGTAAAATTTCTAATTCAGTACTTTTTTTTTTGTCTGAAGATGGTAACAACGCTGTTACCGAAACGTCACACACTATTCATTCATTTGGAATTGGTCTTATTACATTGTGTTTATAATCAATAATCCAAATGGTGCATTATCTAAAGCTTATAACATTTATTGGGAAATCAAAAGTGTCGATAGAAAATTCAGGACGATTATGTCAAAGGCAGATTCCAAATCAAAAGAGATGATGATTCTGTGATATACAAGTAGCAAAATAGAATAAGAAGTTTAGAATATTTTTATATAGTAATTTGTTAAACCTAAGAAGACAGAGCAAGATGGAAAGAACCAACCTGAGTCAAATAGTTTATAATAGGAAAAGATATACGAAATTTAATAGGTTCTGCAGACTCTTATTATAAATAGACAGCTTCATGTAGCTTGAGTAACTATACTACTATGCGACTCGATTTGAATCCATGTAAATAATTAATAAGTTTCTTTAGAATTTAACTCATTGTAAATAGCTCAACTTGATCAACTTTCTCTATCTACTATACTAATTACTACAGATAACTTCATTAAATCAACTTCCATCATTGCTTAACATATTGTAAATAACTACCTTGCGATTTCTTCTATTTGCTCATGTTGTTGCTTATTTGTTTAATGGATATCTTTATTCAATGTTTTTTTTTCCCTAATTGTTTATTTTATTTTTGATAATTATGTTACCTACTCTACCACAATATAAATTATTGTAAATAGTTTCACGCGCAATTATCCAGATCAGATATAACGTGTCTTGTTTGCAACTGGTAAATAATAATAATGATGCATCATATATTTATAATTATATGTAATTCTGATGTCTTCAAAGCTTATGTTCATAGTTAATCTAAAATACCCATTTCAAGAGTCTAGCATCAGTATCACTATAAAAGAAAGATTGAAAAATGTAATATAACAGCGGTATGATAGATTAAACTGGCTAAACCGCTAGGAGGGTTCACCTCTGCTGAACAAGGCCCTCCCATTAATTTTTCCATTTTAGTAAGGGCAGTAGAAGTTATTTAATTTCTAAAAGATTCATACGCGTCTTATATAGTTTTGAATTTTCATAATAGTTTCGAATTATCAATTTGTATATATAATTATTATCTGTTTTTATATATATAGGATTAAGATCGTAATAGGAATACCTGGTGCAAGTTGCAGATAAAATTAAATTAATATTTTGTTCATTTCAAAATATAAACTATATATACAATAGATATTCCTTTTATAATCTAAAAGAAATATTATACATATATATATATATATACAAATGAATGTAGGTGTGTTTGTGTGTCTGTCCTTTATGCCTGACCAAATCACTCATTGGAACGCCATGAAACTTTGGGAAGTTCAAGTTATTTAGTATAGTACTGGGAAGGTTTCTGAAAAATATTTTTTTGAATATCTTGAATATCCTTAGAGTTATTTGCAGATTTGTAGATTTAGCTCGCAAGCAGCACCACCATTGCGACGGAGATAGGCTTAGGCAGGAAATCTGCTCCACGCACCGGGGAAAAATGTTCACTAGATAAAACGATGATTTTGTAATGTAGAAAATTAGGAAAGACAAAATTCAGGATGACATGGCACAAAGGGACCGGGAAAACATGATCTTTTGCATAGTTCCGTCCTGTAAGCATACCAACCGGGAAAAATGTTCACTAGATAAAACAATGATTTTGTAATGTAGAAAATTAGGAAAGACAAAATTCAGAATGACACGGCCGGGAAAAAATGTTCACTTTATCGAGAGATTCAAATTTTCGAATTTCAAATTATCAAAATATATCTATTATTTTTTAAAATAAGTTTATAGAGAATTGTTTTAACAAATGTTCGTTAGACAAACCTTTACTCGGGTAAAACCCGGGCGAAGCCGGGTACATCCGCTAGTATATATATATATTTATATATATATATATATATGTCGTAAGGGCCCTTACGTTATATAAGGGTATTATTTAAAATGTTATATTAAAATGTTATATTGGAATATTGTTATATTTAAAATTATATATTTCATAGTTACAAATACTGCTAAATCGGCCGCCAGAGGTCGTGCTTTCCCTATAAAAACTCGTTGTTGTTCTTCCCCGTTGGTCGACCCAAAACCTTTGTACATTATGTAAATAATCTTTTGTTTTCTTTGTTCACTCGCCTTAAGCCAGGCATTACTTTTTACCAAATTATGTTTATCCTAAAGCTCAATTAAAGCAATTTTTAATCTACAGGGTGATCCAAAAGTCCCGCACAACTTTAAAAATTAATAACTCCGCGAATATTTGCGCTAGAGCAATGCGGTAAACACCATTGTGGGAACGTTGTGGGTTCGATTCCCGCCCCTGGACACTTTTATTTTTCCGTTCGCCATTACTCTTCATATTTTCATCCTTTCATACTTCATCCAAAAAAAGTTAGAAATAGTAAATATTTCTCTTTGAAATAAATATTGATTTTTCACAGAAAAGAAACTTATGCGGTGAAACTTTAAGTGTTGTTTTATAGTAATAGTAATATATAGTAAGTAATTTTTTTGTTTGTCATTTGCCCACATCTTATATTATGTCGTGCAGGCCAAACTTCTCGAATAACACTGGTATACACAATTTTATCCCTTAAGTTTAGTTTATCGCTTTTCGCTCATTAGAAGAAATAGCATAAGGAATATTCTCTGTATCCCCCCCCTCAACTTTAGAAATTTTGCGCAAAAAATATTACAAAATGATTTTACAACCACGTTTTTCAACGCAAAAGGTCGATTTAAAAATGATTTTTTTTTTTTGAGGGGATAATTTTCAAAATTATGTAGAGTATAATAAACAATGATAACATTTGACAAACCCATAGGATATTTGGAATAAAGTACAACAAATATATTTTGTCACTCCCCTCTATATTTCATTTTTGGATCATGACAAATATCCAGTTAAATAGTCAAGTGTCGCCAATTAGTCAAGAAACTATACATTCCTTATAGCACGAAATCCTATTAGCAGTGCCATCATAATTTTTGGTACTATATTAACATTTCAAAAATCGTGTATTGATATCAGTAGTTATTTTCAAACATTCAATCTATTTCAAAAAACTCCATCTAAAATATAAATATTTTTTGCTACATGTTTTAATTTGCATATACCTATTTTACATATCTCAGATTGTATTTAAAAATCGTCAACCAATTCTTCTAACTTTTGGCGAAATGGTGTTTTATTAATTTATCATTTGATATTATTAGGGTTCTTTCCTGGTATTCAAAAAGGAAAAATACGTGTCGTTCAGTTATATTTTTCAATTTATCAAACAATTTGGCCGCTGAATCTCTGATTCTGGTAGAACGCCATCTAGCGAATAAAGTTGTAACTAAAATCAATTTCGAATTTTTCATTATTTGCCATAAAAATCCCATTGCATCCTGAACACAATGGTGTTTACCGCATTGCTCTAGCGCAAATATTCGCGGAGTTATTAATTTTTAAAGTTGTGCGGGACTTTTGGATCACCCTGTATTATCAAAACTATTTTAATTCTTTTCAAGATTCTAGCCACGACTGCATCACCATTATAATAATCCTCAACATGATCCAAAACAACAGAAATATATATTTTTTCAAAATATAACATCAGTCGACAGGATATTTACCTGTTTCTTTCAAAATGACTAAAGCAAAAATTTTCAAATTCAACTATGCAAATTCTTCAACTAAAAATAGTTCATTCACTAATATTCAAATTCTTCTTCAATCAAAAATAATCCTCTCCAATCAAAAATAGAAATTTCACCTACAAAAATAGCTCATTTCAACCAAAAATAACCTACTTTAAAAAGACATAGCCCAATTTAAACAAACATATCTCTCCACAACCAAACATAGCTCATTTTAATTATGCAAATCAAACATAACCTACTCCAATCAAAAATAGCCTTCTCCATCAAAAAATAGTCACCTACAAACAACCATAGTGATCCTCAATCAAACATAGACCAATTCAAGCGAACATAGCCATCTTAAAGCAAACATAGCAATCTCCAAACAAACATAAGCCTTCTCCAAACAAACATAGCCATCTACAATCAAACATAGCCCACTACAATCAGACATACCCATCTCCAAGCAAACATACCCATCTCCAAGCAAACATACCCATCTCCAAGCAAACATACCCATCTCCAAGCAAACATACCCATCTCCAAGCAAACAAAGTCATCCCCAATCAAACCTAGCCTTTACAAGCAAACATAGTCATCCCCAATCAACCATAATCATCTCCAAGCAAACATAACCATCTCCAAACAAACATAGCCGTCACCATCTCAAGAATTTTCAAGCATCCTTCTCCCATCCGAGGTTGGATATCACCAGCCATCACACCTTCCGCCCAACACCAGCCATCTCCCGAGATCTTCAAATCCAGCCCATCTTCCATTTCAAGGTACTTTGTATCTGCCTTTAACATAATTTGCCCCGTTTTAACTTTTTCTCTCTTGTTTACAATAGTTTTCAATCGCTTGTTTATAGTTATTTCCCTTTTTGTTTACTCATTCTTAGATACCAATTTTACCATGGCTGTTTTGCCTTTTAAATTACACCACACTTTTAATCCTTTTAAACCTTATTTTTCTCTGCATAATTTTTACCTAAATATATCTCGCCTTCCAAATTACCATTAAATATTTACAATTAAGTTAAACCATTTACAGATATCATTTTTTTAAATTCTATATGTAAAACAGTCGGCCGGGAGGACAACAACAACAACAAATTAATATATTTCTCACATTCAATTTCTTTATTAAAAATTAGCTAAACTTTAATGTTTTTCATATTTTCAATTTTTCCATTTCAATATGTTCAAAATTCCCAAACTTTTAGTATTTTGATATTTACTCATTTAATCTGATTTCACAATGTTTTTATTTTTAAAATTTGTATTTTTACCCACTTTACTTATTTCATATGTAATTATATCTAAAAGCGTACCTAACTATGTAAATTTATCATTACCAACATATGTAAATTTCAACTCTGTTTTGTTTACCTTGATTCTTCTTTCTTCAAAATGACCATTCTTTATTCTTACCATTACTTCTATCTTTACATGTTCATTCCTTGTTTTTGCATTTTGCCTTTTTTACATAATATTACCCTTGCCTTTTATTGCTTTTTCACAAATGCCTTTTTTTTTCTCAATGCTATCATTTTTATATTTTTTCATTCATATACTTTTTAATAATTCTGCATTTTGTTTTCCTTTCTCATTTTTAATATTATATGTGCATCATTTTTGTAATTTCATATCTATTGGTTAACAACAAACCAATATGATTATGGAACAATTTCACTCTATGCCACATTTTAACTCTCCACCAATAATATTTGTAATCATTCACACTTATTATCATTTTGTATTTTCCTGTCTATTGGTTACCATATAAAAAACCAATATGATAAGTGAATATCACCTCTCACCTTTTCTTTCTATCATCATTTAATCTTTTTTTTAACTATATTTTTTATCACCTTTCTCTGAACCTATATTATTCTCTTCACAGGGGGGAAATGTTATATAAGGGTATTATTTAAAATGTTATATTAAAATGTTATATTGGAATATTGTTATATTTAAAATTATATATTTCATAGTTACAAATACTGCTAAATCGGCCGCCAGAGGTCGTGCTTTCCCTATAAAAACTCGTTGTTGTTCTTCCCCGTTGGTCGACCCAAAACTTTTGTACATTATGTAAATAATCTTTTGTTTTCTTTGTTCACTCGCCTTAAGCCAGGCATTACTTTTTACCAAATTATGTTTATCCTAAAGCTCAATTAAAGCAATTTTTAATCTATACTATTTTTATTATTATTCTTTCAAGAAATTTAACCACGACTGCATCACCAATACCATTTAGTACTAAAAAGAACCAACAAATAACTCCATAGCATAATCATCAAGATGATACAAAATTCAAGCAGAAAATCATATCTTTTTTTCTTTATATAAGATATATATATATATATATATATATATGTCGTAAACCCGGGTAAGCCAACAAATGAGTTGGAAGCAGTCGGGGTTGAGTGGCAAGGTGTGCAGAGTGGGTAATCCGCACGGGACAAAAATAACAACGTTTGGGATCAAAAGGCACTCATCCAGGACGTCTCAAGTCGCACCAGGACCAGGGGTAAGGTGAGGATTAACAGAGGAAAGCTCAGCGTCCTGCATGAAGCCGCGAGGGCAGAGAGGAGCCAAAACGGCGGCCACGAGGGTCGACGTGAGATGACAATGGACCTAGTACTGAGCGGGCCTGTCAGAAATCCCAGCCGAACCTAACTAACTCCCAACATCCGGAAAAACGCCCCTTTTTCTCCCTCCAGATCCCCGAGTATTGATTCTCATTGGTCAGTCTTATGTGGGTCATCCCTCCCTCCCCTGGAGGCCGGTGGCAAACTTGAGACGACTGGAAGGCGCCATACCTTATTACTTA
>CP092871.1:35340695-35373506 GCA_030710605.1 Cordylochernes scorpioides
ATAAAAATAATAAATACGATGTTACATAAATAAAATTAATAAATACTATTATATACAGATCCAGGTACGCGCCCTTTTATATAATCTTAATTAATGGATCGCCTTTTGACTCAAAATAATAAATACTATGTTTCAATATAAATACCAAGGTCAATCCGGTTAGATTAAACTAAGTCATATTTAATCTATAATCTACATCTAAGCTTATTCGAATATAAGGAGTTAAATTCAGATCTAGATCAGGAATCCAAGTCTACCTAACTAAATTCCACTTTGCACAGTTCATCCACCAATAAACTAGCTAGACAATTTATATAAAGAGCAATCCTAGCCAAAACCTAAGAATGAACAGACCTAGTTCACTCAAATCAATTATATTTTGGCTAAAATCTAACCTTTTTCAGTCAGGTTAGACCGAGTTCAACCTGACGATTATTCCGACACCAACTCTACCAAATCCAACCTCACCGGACTAAGTGCAAATAGATCAAGTCCAAAATGATTCAGTACAACCAGAATTTTTTCCTCGAGCTAGCATTTCACTCACTCTATTCAGTTCAGAGTTCGGTCAAATTAGTTGACAAACATATGCAGTTTTATCTTAGTTTTTTTGGGAATAAGGTTGTTTATTTGCTAAGTGAACTGATCTCCCACGCCTTCTCATTGGATAAATGTGGTATTATTGTACATAAAAGTGGGTTGCAACGAGAGATGCGAGGTGTCGAGGAGTGGTGATCGAGTGGAGACGCTTAAAGCGTTTCTGTGTGCTTGTCTGGTGATCTCCTCGCATACCTGTGTGACCCCGGTCCGCTCCTCATCATCACTGCAATAAAATATAAGTACTGTTTTTGATAAAACTAATCTAATGGGTTTATATACGCCTTTTTTGTATTGTGTTGTATTTCTGAGTGTACGCGTTTTATCTGTTTCAAGTTGCTTTTAATTCAGGCCTTAGTAAATTGTACTCTGTGTGTTAATCTGTATTAGTAAATTTTGTCAACTCCAACTGTAACGGATCATAGGAAGTCCGGCCATATAACAGCATCAGTGATACACATTCAAATGCTTTTTTATTAAGATATTCTCTTTTATATAGACTCATCCATCAGTCTAGAGAAAGAGTGAAAGTCAAATAACAATAAAACATCAATAAATATGTTTTCATCTATATAAAGTCTTGATGTTTTGTAAAAACAATCACATGAATGTTTCCTAATCATTTTTTCTTTCGTATTTTATAGATATAATATATTTTCTGACATACTGTATAACTCTCTCTTTCTGCGACTTGCCCCTGGATCTGCAGGCCTGGCTCTTCGGCGTCGGCCTCCATCCCGAGGCAATAAATATCACAAGTGTGGCGAAGGCTACCATCTACAAGTACCATCTTGGTCTTTAGTTGGGTAATGGCAGCAAACACATCGACCTGCCCACTCTGTCGGAAAGAACTCTCGCAGTCCATCGGTGGCGGAGTCTTTCCCGCGGTGGACGCCACCAATGACGACTTGTATATATTTTTATATACATGTATATTTATAAATTATTTTTATCTATTTATATCTATTTATTCTTATATTTATCATTATATAATCATATTTATTCATATTTATATTTATTCTCTATTTAACCTTATATAATCTTATATGGACTTTGAAATAAAGTAATTTCAATCTCAATCTCTCTTTCTTCCTATCTCTTTCCCGAGGTGGGCGCCACCAAGGAAGACCTTGAAAATATTTATATATATATGGATATTTATCAATTATTTTTATCAATTTATATCCATTTATTCCTATATTTATCATTATATAATCATATTAATATTCGAATTTATTCAATTTTGTAATTAAACATATATAATCTTATATGAACATAGTAATAAATCAGTTTCAATCTCAATATCTCCCTCTCTCTATCCGGTAGTACAGGTAGACAAATTCAATCGACCAGTTATCATTAAAAAATTGTCTACACTTGGCTTTGTAGTTTGATAAACATTTGAGTATACGATATTTCGTCTCTTCCTCCATAGTCGGGAACAATAAACTAAAACATCGATCATCCTATCTTGATATTCAAGAGATAGGATTATTGTCCTATCACAAAGTCTAACGATTTATTAATTAAGAATCCAGCCAGAATCATCATATCCAGTCCAGCCAAACCAGAACCAATCAGAAAGAGTTCAATCTGGCCCAGTCCGTCTAGAGGCAGTCCACCTAGGAATGGTCCAGTAAGATCGAGTCTGGCCATACATATTCAATGACGCAAGCCAACATAAACTTCCAGTTGCACGATCAGGATATGCCTTTTTATATTTATCCACTAGATCCTAGTATAAATCCACTTTTTTTACTATTTTCATCATTACATATTCATGAGATAAGAAAGAAGAAGAAGACTATTTTTTATAAATACTTTTTTCTTAATTAAGATTGTCCTGTTTTTCAAGTCTACAGAATCGAAAATAATTTAAAAGTAACAGTTCCAAGTATTTCTATTTCCAGTAAAGAAATGTATTTTAAATTCAATACCTTTTGTAGATTTCGTTTAAATTATATAGCAACAAATATATTTTAAGAATTTGATATTATGCTTATTATACATATTACCAGACACTTCTTTCTTTTGTACGCAGTTATTTTTTTCTCGTTTTTTTTCCTCTCATTCTCATTGTTAATATCATATAACTATTCTATTCACGTCCTAAAATTATTGTATATATATGTTATGAATAAATTTGTTGTTGTTGATAAAGGGTTGATAAGACAAAGGATCGATAAGATAAAGGGTTGAGGTGCAGTCGTGATAAAAAAAGATAAATAATTACCGTCAAGTAGCTTTTATTTTCAATTACTTGAGGAAAGATTACACATTTGTTAGTTTCACATTATATAGAATTTATAATTTAATCCTATATTAGTGATTTAAAAGGATTGATTGGTTATCTACGCATATTTACAACAAAATTATACAACTAAAACTAAACAACTAAAACTGAAAGTCTTTCTAAAAACGATGATAACCAAAATAAAAATATCAATGAATAAAATAAAATATATATTTTTTAAAATATAGAAATATATGAGGTTTTAGATTATATAATATTTTAGATTATATAATATTTCCCCCTGTGAAAAAGATTTTAAAATATTAAAAATTTTAAAATAAAATTGGTAATTAAAATAATTAATTAAACGAAATCAATAAATCTTTAGAAATAATTAAAAATGAAACAATAAAAATCAATACGCACATTTTTTCAAAATAAACAAAAGAAAGTTGGTTTACAAATAATTTATATAATTATGAAATTATAATAAAAGTATATATAAGAAATATTAATGAGCGAAATATATCAAAAATGTATATGAAGCAAAAAAGGTATTTAAATTTGAGTAATTGTTACATTATGCTAGGTACACTTCAAAATATCAAAAGCAGTAGAAAATGTTATTTTTACATGGTTGAGTAATGAAACGCTAATAGATGTATGGAGTGACATTAAGTTATTTGTGAAGGCTTAAGAATTGGTGTTGATATTTGTTCTTCATTGTCCATGTCCAAAATATGGCCTTCCTGTAAAAAACATGGTTTATTATCAATATCTATTAACTTGGTGTTAGAATTTTGGTTTACTATAAAGTCATTTTCTATATTAGTGCTATAGTGAAGTAAAAAATCTGTTTCTGGATAAAATAATTTAAGCTTATTTGAGTGTATAATTTCTGTTTGTTTTCTTTGGGGTATATTAGGCTTATCTATTTCATATGTGACTGGAGAAAGTTGTTTTAAAATTGTAAATGGGCCTATATATCTTTGTGTTAATTTACCAGTGTTTGGATAAATAAAGGTTTTTACTAATACCTGATCTCCTTCTTTAAAAATGGGTTCTGGGTGTTTAATATCATAAAGTTGTTTGCTGTGTTCATGGGATTTTATGGTTCTTTCAATGGCTAATTTTCTTGCTTTTTCAATTGGTGTATGTGTTACTGTGTCATGTTCTATATACTGTGGTTGTATTCCATAGTATAAGAATTTAGGTGTAAAGCCTGTTGTGGTATGTACTGTTTCATTATAGCTTTCAGTAATTTTAGGAATATATTTTGTCCAAGGAATCTTTAAATTAGCATTATATTCACATCTTAACCTATTAATGATAGTGGAATTTAGTCTTTCTACTTTTGCATTTGTTTCTGGATGATGGGAACTGGTGAGTAGATGCTTAACATTATTTCTTTCTAAAAAGTGTTTAAATTTTCTGCTAAGAAAAGCTGCATTTCTGTCAGTTATTAATATTTCTGGTTTATTAATTTGGAATAAATTTCTTAGACAAGTTATATAAGAATCAGTTGATACAGATTTTGTTGGAAAAGCCCAAAGGAATCTACTGTGATGATCTACTATCATATGGATACTGTGTCTAGTTGTCCCATAATTATGTAACCCGCCCAATGTATCTAGAGAAAAAATGTGATTTGGGTGTGTGGCTATTGGCATCTGTTGTAGTGGTCCATAAACAATTCTGTTATCCCTAGACTTGTTAAACTGGCAAGTTTCACAATGTTTGGTGTAATTAGCAATATCCCTAGTCATATGTGGCCAATAATAGTGTGGAGAAGTTATTTTAGTCATTTGAGTTGTTCCAATATGTCCATGCTTTGTATGTACTTTGCTTAATAATTTGTGTCTTAGTGTTTGTGGTACATAAGCTCTTTTAAAACCCTTCTTGTTAATCATATAAAGGCCATTTTGAATTTTAATTTTAGCACTACTAATTTGTTCTGTGGATTGGTGTTCTTTTAACTCATTATATGTTAGGTAAAATGAGACAGGTGCTCTTGATAGCATGTCTGCTTCTATATTATTTAATCCTTTAATATGTTTTATGTCAAAGCTATATTCAGATAGGATTAAGGACCATCTAAATAACCTACCTTGTGGGTTTTTTACATTTTTGATCCATTTTAAAGGTAAGTGATCTGTGTGCAAGGTAAAATGTATGTTGTGTAGATATGTGTGAAATATTTGTACTGAATTAATGATAGCTAATGTTTCAATTTCTGAGGCAGTATAATTCTGTTCATATGGATGAAGTTTTCTTGAAAAATAACCTATGGGGTGTAAAATGCCTTGCTCATCTGGTTGTTTAAGAACTCCTGCTACTCCTAGACTTGACGCGTCTGTGAATAAATGACATGGTTTTGATGGGTCATAAATATATAGTACAGGCTGTGATATGAGTGAATTTTTAAGTGTTTGGAAGGCTTGTTCATGTTTCACACTCCATAACCAAGGAGCATTTTTTAACAAAAGTTCATTCAAAGGTGCCCTAATTTGCGCATAATGGGGAATAAATTTATTATAAATATTTATGGTGCCTAAAAATCTCTGTAAGGTTTTAATATTATATGGTCTATTTAATTTTAAAATTGCTTCAATATTTGTGTTATTTGGTGTATATTTTCCTGAGTTAATAGTGTATCCTAAGAATTGTATTTCTTTTTGTAAAAATTTGCATTTATTGAGATTCAGCTTTATATCCTCTTGTTCGAATATACCTAATATGTCATCTAAATGCTTAATGTGTTCTTCATAAGTTTTAGAGTGTATAATAATATCATCAAAATAATTTAAGGCATAGTGTATATTATGCTTAGTGAAAACTGACTTCATAATCCTTTCAAATTGTGAAGGTGCATTTTTTAGACCATATGGAAGTCTGTTCCATTCATAACATCCTAATTGTGTTACAAAGGAGGTTTTATTGTCTATCTTTTTCATCAATGGGTATATGCCAGTATGCATTTTTAACATCTAGAATAGTATATATTTTTGACTGTGATAACCTATCTATAATTTGTTCTATAAGTGGAATTGGTGTATGTTCTGGAACTGTTTTTTGATTAAGTTTCCTATAATCTATACAGAGTCTTGTGGGGTGATTTGGGTTATCAGATTTTTTATTCACTAATAATGCAGGAGAACTATAGGGGCTAGATGAGGGTCTAATAATATCATATTTTAATAATTCAGTTATTTGTTTTTGTATTTCAGCATTATTGTAAAAAGATGTCCTATATGGCTTTTGTGCTATGGGAATATTATCTAAAAGAGATATGCAAATTGGGTTAGTCTTTATGTGTCCTATATCAAAATTGTGCTTAGAGAAAACATTATTATATTTATGCAATATATCTGAAATTGTTTGATTAGAGAAATTTGGATTAATATCTACTTTACTAAAGTCTAAATATGAATTATAATTTGTTATAGAGTCCGGTTGTCGCATACTGTGAAATGAGTTAGAATCAATAATGGGATTTGAATTAGGATCTATAAGTTTAACATTTGTATTTGGTATATCAAAAGAATTGAAATTACACAATGGGTTAATATTTAAAAGAGATGAATTTTTAACATAGTATGGGTCTGGAATACATAGATAGGGTAGTGGCATATGACTTCTGATTATCAGTTTTTGGATTAAAAGAATACAAGAATTTATAATTTTGGAAAAGAAGGTTTTTTGAAAAATCTATTTGCAACTTAAATATATAAAATGTTGGTAAACCTAAAATAAGATATTCTATTGGACTATCACAAAAAAAAAAAAACATTTCTTGATACTTTGTAATTTTACCTAAGCTAAGCCTAACTAATATTTTGTATAATGGGTAAGTAAATCCTTCTACCTGACCTATTCTTTCTTTTGGGGAATTATCTAAAATTTTATAATAAATATGATTTAAGTATTTTAAAGGGATAATGGATATGGATGATGCAGTGTCAAGTATACAGGGTAAAGATATTTGATTAATAAATACAGAGAATAGCAATAATGTTCTACCTGGATTGATGCGCTTCGGATGAGTATTGTTCTTAAGTGGGCAGTCTCTATGGAAATGGATCTGGTTGGGTAGCTGGTGTGATGCACATATCTTGCAGGGGTATGGGGGTAGGTTTATGGGTTTGTGGGGTTCTTGCTGGTGGTGAGTTGCTGCTGCTGTCCTGGGAAAAGGCTGGTATTGATGAGCTAGGGAGGAGTTGGAGTTACATTTTTTTACTGGAGTGCTTGTACTGGTAGAGGGTTGTTGGGGTTCTTCTTTTTTATTTGTTGATAATTTTAATTGGGTTGTGATTTTATACCATTCTGAAGGTTCTTGTACTCTTGCAGCTATTAGATATTTTTTTAGGTGATCTGGCATTCCATCTGTAAGTGCTTCTAGTAAAAGTGTTTTTTCAAGGTTAAGTTTATTGGCTAAGGCAGATTTTTCTTTAAAATATTGTTCCAGATCATCTTTATCAATATATTTTAAATTTAGAAACCTACTGAATAAATTTGAATCTTTAATTGTGAAATATGATGTTAATTTTTGTTCAATTTCCCCCCAATTATATATATCTTGTAGTTCTTCTATGTAATAACTGAATGCTTCTCCCTCGAGATAATTTGAAATATTATTTAGTTTAAAATCTTCATCAAGATGTTTCTGTAAACATTTTTTGTTAAAGAATTTGAGCCAAGATATTATGTCTAAATTTTGACCATTAAATTTCGGTATTTCTATAGTATTTGGATTTGGCGTCATGGCGTGTTCTACATTCCTTTGTTTGCGAGACATTTTGTAAAAATAGTTTTATAAAATTTGAATAATTTATAGAGCAATTAGGTTGAAAATTCAGGGTATCCTGTCGACTTATTGTTATGAATAAATTTGTTGTTGTTGATAAAGGGTTGATAAGACAAAGGATCGATAAGATAAAGGGTTGAGGTGCAGTCGTGATAAAAAAAGATAAATATTTACCGTCAAGTAGCTTTTATTTTCAATTACTTGAGGAAAGATTACACATTTGTTAGTTTCACATTATATAGAATTTATAATTTAATCCTATATTAGTGATTTAAAAGGATTGATTGGTTATCTACGCATATTTACAACAAAATTATACAACTAAAACTAAACAACTAAAACTGGAAGTCTTTCTAAAAACGATGATAACCAAAATAAAAATATCAATGAATAAAATAAAATATATATTTTTTAAAATATAGAAATATATGAGGTTTTAGATTATATAATATTTTTAGATTATATAATATATATGTATAGACAAATGTAAAGGCATACATGTATGACAGAGCAAGTTTCCCTAGGGTGACATAGCGCTTTAAATTGAAATTAAAAAAAAAAAAAAACTTTTTTCAGTTTGGTCACCGAATAAATATGTGCTATATTAATAGAAAGGTATCTTTAAGCCAACATTATTAAACTACATGTAATACAATAGGTTGAAAACATTAATATATATTTTTTATATAAAAAGAAAAGGAATGGTGTTTAATCAATATTAGTTTTATAAATATAGTTGACCTTAATACTGCTGGTACTGGATAATTTTGAAAACTCTCTTGTAACTCTGATCTTATCTTTTTCTTATAATTTTACAAACTAATATAAAATAATCTTAATGGTATTAGAATCCTTACACATATATAATATAAGGTGTAAAGCTTTTGTATTTATTTCAAAAACTTCTATGTTTTTATATTTAATTATGACCAATATGAGAATGGTCACATGTGTAAATAAGAATTTTATTTATTTATCATTCTCAATTAATTCAGTTAGAGTAAGTAATTAAACGTAATTTGATTTTAAAAAGTTAGTATTCATCTTTCAGCCATATGTAAATTGTTCTGTAAGTACTTTGCATATTTTCTCCCACCTTATTTTGTTAATAAATATTATATATACTATTTATATGTATTATAAATATCTTTCTCTAGTAATTCTTCTTCATTTCGACTTAGAGCGCTATGTCCCTCTAGGGACACTTGCACTATAAAGTTGAACAAAAATTTGGAAGAAAAGAAAGATATTTGAAATGTGTACAGAATTAGTATGCAAGTTATTTAGATGAAAAGATAAAAAAAAATATCAACACAATTGATATATGTACAAAGGGTTGGTATGTAAATTTAGTTAAATGAAATCAAATTGTAAAGTATTGTGTGTATTAGAGAAAAACAATTTACAGATTTAAAAAAATTTTAAGTAATATTTAAAAATATGCTAGATATTAGAGAATTATTCAATTAAAACAATACTAAAAAGAGTTAATTTCTAAATAAAAGCGTTCTATTGGAATTTAGTTTTTTTATTAAATTCAAAATAAATCTGCAAAATAGGTTAAATTTTATATATTTGTCTTTTGTTGAAATTATATCTGTTGATGTTTATCATTTAAAATATTCATTTTCATTCTATGATTTAATTAATCTGTGAAATAATTTATTCTGTGGTGTTGTATGTATATAAATATGTGTATTTCTTCGAGTAAGTGTGGGAGTTAGTATATGAGGAGACGTTAAGGAGTAAGAGTATTTAGTTTTAATTATAGTCATTGTTTTTTGTGCCTTCAATAAATAAGTTTTAAGTTTAAATAGAGACTAATTTATTAAGATTCTCCCAACAAATGGTAGCAGAGAGCGGTTGACTTAAATTGATGCAAATCAAGATTAATTAAATAATTTTTAGAAAAAAGAAAAGATGCAAATTTTTAACTTATCTCCAATAGAAAAATCATCTGACAAAAATTACTTGATCTGGGCAAATAGAATTGAAAGTGAATTACGAGGATTAAAATTATGGTGAAGAATTATAGAAGGAGAAGAAGTTGAAAAGCCAATAGAAACAGATAAAAAATTTGATGAAAAAATGAAAATCTGGGAAGACTGGGATGATGACAATGCCATTGCAAGAAATTTGATGAACAGAACAATGAATGACACTCAAGTGCTAAAATACTCGAGCGAAAAAAGCGCCAAAAGATTATGGAATATAATTGGGGAAGAAATGGCATCAAAAAATGAAGACTTGCAGATTAAAAATAGAATAGAATTGTCAAAATTAAAAATGAAGGAGGATGAAGCGGTTGATGATTACTTAAATAGAGCAATGATTATAAAGAGCAGAAGCATTCAAGCAGGAGATGAAATAAGAGATAGAGAATTAATTTGCTTCGTTTTGGAAGGTTTGAGAGTTGAATTTGATTTTGATATAAAAATTATAAAATCTGACAGGCAAAATAATATGAACACAATAAGACAAATCCTGAAGGAAACAGAGGAGAAATTAAAACATAGAAAGGAAGAAAAGCGGCAAACGGAAATTGCATCAAAAGCTAAAGAAGGCTGGAAGGAAAGAAGAAAATTTATTAAATGTTATAAATGTGGAATGATGGGACATATTTCTAGAGAGTGTAGAAACAAGACCAAATGTTTTACATGTGGAGGATTTGGTCATAAATCGGCAATATGTAGAAAGAATAGAAGTGAAGAGCATGCAGAGCATAATTATAATGGGCCTAAGAGAGGAGTAAACAAGAAAAATTATAGAGAATCTACAAGTCATGTGATGGAAACAAATGAAGACAATTACGAAGAGGAAGATCAAGGGGATGAAAAAATAAGATGGACAATGGATTCTGGAGCCTCTAGCCATATGGTTAGTGGGAAAGAATTATTTATAGAGTATGAAGAGGAGGAGAGAATTATAGCAACAGCTGAGAAGGGTGCAGTGATGAAATCATCGGGAATTGGAGCTATAAGAATGAAGTCGAATGTAAATGAGGGATTCATAAAATTTAAAAATGTTTTGCATGTGCCTGATTTGAGAGAAAGTTTATTATCAGTTGCAAAAATTGTGGATCATGATTTTAGTGTATTATTTAGTAAATATAAAGCTGAGGTAATAGGTAAAGATGGTGAGATTTTATATGAGGCAAGGAGAAATGGTGATAAATTTGAAGTTGAAGGAATCCTAAATATGAAAATCGCTAGAAAAGCAGAAGTAGATGATATACTATGGCATCAAAGACTTGCTCATGTAAAATTTCAGAAATTGAAAGAAATGTATGATAATTCAACTGTATTAGGATTGAAATATTTACATAATAACAAAGGGAATTGCAAATCTCGTACATTGGGAAAATTACATAGAAAATCTTACAAAAGTGTTCAATATAAACAATCTGAAAATATTTTGGATCTATGGCATACAGATATAGTTGGACCTTTAAATGATTCCTTGGGATATAAGTATTTCATCACTATTGTTGATGACTATAGTAATTTTACTTTCGTTATACCAATTGCTAATAAATCTCAAACAGCAGATTCCATAATAAACTTGATTATGCAAGAAGAAAGACAGACTGGAAAGAAAGTAAAGAGGATTCGAAATGATAATGGAGGAGAATATATTTCAAATTATTTGAAGAGATGGTTGTCTAGTAAAGGCATCAAACAAGAATTCACTACTGCTTATACTCCTGAAAGTAATGGAAAAGCCGAAAGATTTAATAGAACCATAGTTGAGTCAGCAAGAACCATGCTAATTAATTCTGAATTACCTTTAAAATTTTGGAGCGAAAGTGTTAAAGTGGCTGTTCATATAAATAATAGAATTAAAATCAAATAAATGAATACAACTCCTTTCGAGATATACAAGGGATGGAAACCAAACATTGTTTATTTAAAATGGTTCGGAAGCGAAGCTTATGTTCATATTAGGAAAGAAAAGAGAAAGAAGATGGAACCAAAAGCTCATAAAGGGATCATGATGGGATACAGTATGATAAGAAAAGGCTATAGAATATATTTACCAGAAATGGATGAAATTCTTGAAGTATCAGATGTTAAATTTAATGAAGCTAAGTTAGGATATTATTTAATGAATAATAGTTGTAGAAATCTTGATGAAAATGTACTTTTCTTTTTTAGTAGAGAAGACCAAAATTTGATTTCTCACAGGAATGAAGACTCTGGTGGTAATAGAGAAGACCGAGTAGAAAACTTTAACATCGATGATGAGCATATTCCTCAAGATGATAATGATATAGATTTGAGTGAAATAGATGAAATACCTCCTGATGAAATAATTACTCCACGTAGAAGAGGACCAGAACCAGGAATGACGAGAGAAATGAGAGAAGAACGAGATCTTCGTCTGAGAGAAACCGAGGAAAAAGAACTTATAAAAAAGGGTGTGAGGAGATCTGAAAGATTAAGACTAATGAAGAATAGAGAAAATGTTTCTGATAGAACTTATGAGATTAAATGTCCAAGGGATTACCAAGAAGCACTTAATTCTGATAATAGAGAGCAATGGATTAAAGCCATGGAAGATGAGATGCAAAGGATTACTAATTTAAAAGTTTGGAGATTAATAGATAAGCCTAAAGATAAAAAATTGATCAAAAGTAAGTGGATTTTTTCTATTAAGAAAAATAGTGATGGATCAATTAAAAACTTCAAAGCGAGGCTAGTAGCTACAGGATATGATCAAATACTGGGTAGTGATTACCACGAAATTTATTCTCCAACAATAAGACCTGAGACCATAAGAATTCTAATAAAAATAGCTGCAATGAAAAAAGTTATTCCTCAGCAAAAGGACGTTCAAACAGCTTTTTTATATGGTGATTTAGAGGAGGAAATTTTTATGCTTCAACCTCCTGGATTTGAAAAGGGAAACAATAAGATTTGTTATCTGATGAAAAGTATTTATGGCCTAAAACAAGCGAGTAGAATGTGGAATAAGAAATTAGATGAATTATTAACCAATGCCGGAATGAAACAATCTGCGAATGATCCATGTTTATATTATTGAAATTTTAAAAATCATTTCTTATATCTGGGAATTCATGTAGATGACATACTAAGTGTAGGATCTGGTGACGATTTTGAGGAAAATATTTGGAAAAAGATAAAAAGAGAGATAGATATCACAGATTTAGGAGCTGCAAAAAACTTTCTTGGAATGGAATTCTATCATATATTGTTTTATATTATAAATCAAAAGAAATATATTGAAGAAATATTGGAAGCCTATAATTTGCGTGATTGCAATCCTTCGAAAACTCCGTTATGCATTTCTACTAATTATGATTTATTTGAGAATAGTAAATCGATTGATCAAAAATACTATCAAGAAATTGTTGGAAAGTTAATTTACATAGCAACTAGAACAAGACCGGACATTTGTTATGCTATAAGCAATATGAGTAGATTTAATAAAGATCCTAGAGAGGTTCACATGAATGGATTGAAGAAAATATTAAGATATTTGAAGGGAACTATGAATTATGAATTGATTTACTCTAGGGGAGATTCAAGTATTGTGACTTATACTGATGCGAGTTGGGACAGAACAGCTGATGCGAGATCGTATTCTGGTTTTGTTATAGAAATGGGAAACAACTTACTTAATTGGAAGAGTAATAAACGAAGATCTGTTGCCTTGTCAACTGCAGAGAGTGAATTAGAAGCCTTATCTGAAGGAATTAAAGAATTAGTTCGGACGCCTAACATCATTAGAGAAATGAAGATTAGTTTGAAAGATCAAATTACTGTTTATTGTGACAGCCAGAATGCCATATCTATGATTAAGTCAAAAAATATGAAAGCAAGTACGAAGTACTTGAATAGAAAGTGTCACTTCATAAATCAAATTGTAGAAGATGAAAAAATTGATGTTTTGCATATCCCTTCAGAAGAAATGAAAGCGGACCATCTCACCAAGACTGTGGATGCTGTCAAGCTTAAAAACTGCATAAGTGGTGGAGTTATTTTTTTAGGAATGAAAATTGAAAATTTGAAGGGGAGATTTGTTGATGTTTATCATTTAAAATATTCATTTTCATTCTATGATTTAATTAATCTGTGAAATAATTTATTCTGTGGTGTTGTATGTATATAAATATGTGTATTTCTTCGAGTAAGCGTGGGAGTTAGTATATGAGGAGACGTTAAGGAGTAAGAGTATTTAGTTTTAATTATAGTCATTGTTTTTTTGTGCCATCAATAAAGAAGTTTTAAGTTTAAATAGAGACTAATTTATTAAGATTCTCCCAACAATATCAAACTGGTTTGAAACATTCTCTAGTAATTCAGTTAGAGTAAGTTATTAAACTTAATTTGATTTAAAAAGTTAGTATTCATCTTTTAGCCTTATGTAATTCAATCTGTGTTTACATTTTTTTCTCACTTTCATTTTGTTAATAGATATAGTGTTCAAGTTTAGTTTTAAAGAAAAGGTTTCCATATTTCTCTTCGGAGCATATAAGTGGAATCTATTATATTGGAAAAGTGTAAACTTAAGAATTTTCAAGTTAGTATGTATATTTTTATTATTTTAGTAATTTATGAGCATATATACAAAGGCAAATTTGTCTCCGTTTTCAGGTATAAGGTTGCTGACACCTGAAATCACAAATTGGTTTGTTATATAATGTTCTCACTAACTAGTATCATATATGTAGAACGATATTTGAAAATTATCCCACATGTGTTTCTTTTGAACGAAAAATCGAAATTTATTTTAAGGAACAATGACGATTATTTCTAACTCAGGGATGAAGTAGTATGAAAGAATGAATTGTGAAGAGTAATGACAAACAGAAAAAAATAGTGTCCAAGGATGGGAATTCACAATTCATCCTTTCATACTTCATATCTAAGGTTAGAAATAATCGTTATTTCTCCTTTAAATAAATTTCGATTTTTCGTTCAAAAGAAACTCATGCGGGATAATTTTCAAATGTTGTTCTACAATCATAAGCCGCATTATATTGTATTATAGTATCATATAAAAAATTGGATTTTTATAAGTATTCCGAATAGTATGTATAAAACATATTGATATTTTAAATGATACACTATATGAATATACACTAAGTCACACTGAATTTACAACATCTATTATTAGTGAGCAATAAGATATTTATATCTGCATAGAGTACCAGTAACGAACAATACATTATCTTTGTCAGAACAGAAAATACCTATACACTGAGCGACATCGCCATCCACTTAAAATGTTGAGACCACAGCGTTGCAGTCAGAAACATGTCTTGATGTACTGACTCAATGAGTGCGCGGATGGTGTACTGAGAGATGGCTGCCCATTTTCTGTCAACCATCAGCCACAGTTCATCTTCTGAACGCGGCTGTGGCAGCGCAGGCAAACCACGTCCAATTAGGTTCCAGAAGTGTTCCATTGGTGAGAGACCAGCGTCTCCGAATTCTCAAACCAAAATATTTTCGAAATTACGAAAGCACAATTCTTTTTTTTTCTTTTTTTTTTTAGGGACAATTTTTTTTTCGAATGTATTTTAAAATAATATTGTAAATGCCAACACTTTTTTACATCCAGGCATTGACGTTTGGAAAATGAGCTACGAATCGATTGTCTTGAAGATACCACATGGTTCCTTAATCATTTAGAAAAAATAGTGAGCACGCATGGTCAATGAAATGTCTCTAAAAGATGTCTCTGATAAATTTATATTGACAGTTATTTATTACATCTATCTGAAACTTTAAATTGAAGCAAAATCCTATCAAAATCGTACATCTCTTTGATACAAGATTTATTGTTTCTTATCTTCCTTTTACAGTTCTGATGTGAGCTCAAGATACTTATTCGTGGCTCTGTTCAGTCCCTTCCTGGACTAGTCGCATTGAGGTTTTGTCCACCCACAGCCTCATGGAATTTATATAGGAATTTTCTCTGGCTGAGATATGATATTTTATAATAAGAAATTTTCTATACTCCTCCAGTATTTTAGGAGGAAAGTATAATCACTCAATATATGGTCTTAATTCAAACCTTATAGTTATAAGGTTGACCCAAAAGTTGTTTTTCTTAAATAGTTGTTTTTCGTATTATAACATTATTATGGCGAAATAATAATGACACATAATACAATTACTTTATAAATAATACAAAGATATTATAAATAACAGCAAATAATATTGTTATTTGAATTTTTTGCAATTGTTTGCGAATTTTTGAGACATCCTTGTAACAAGGTTTGTGATATTTCTTCATCTCAATTTTGAAGTTGTTTGTTAGCTACGTTCCAAAATAAAAACGGAAGCAAAAAGAATATGGTTCTCTATAATTAGGGAAGGTAAAAAGGTAAACTTACCAACAGGAGTTAAGCTGAAGGCAGATTCGTTTTTAGACTTCCGATAGATCATCCAGTACTTTGTGTTGTTGCCGGCGTTGTTCTCTATCCCACCGATGGAGGTGATGAAAGCGCCCATAGTGCCGTAGTTCTTGTAGGTGAACCTGCACCATCCACTCTCTAGATCTGTTGGATTTAGGAAATATTATCTTATAGTATATATGTGTTGAGATGATGTTGTAACGAAAGAATGGCCTCCTGAATTTTCAGAAATGTCAATGAGAGATAGAGGATACATTGAGAATATACGGTTTCAGAGTGGGAACCTATTCAATCGTAGAGACATTTGACAACTCATTTTATTAACTACTATTAGATTAATCTAGTGAAAATTTCCAACACATGATTTAAGAAAATTACAAAAGAATTTTGGTGATGTTAATAATAATAAAAAAGGAAGAGGCATCAGAGAAATTCCGCCATATGCTATATTTTGATTGCAAAGAAACAGGACACAGATTTCGTCTGGTCATACTATTGCCTAAAGGTTTTTTCGTTTATTTTTAGTCGAACGAAAGGTAATTGATTAATAAACTGTATTCCGGGCCCTATGCTTAGCCAACGAACATTTGCAAGATAGGAATTAGTTGGCGCCGGTCAATGTGAAGTGGAAAATTATTAATAGATTAGACCAAGATAACCTTTTAGCTCTCTTTTGAGGACTTGAAACATCTAATATTCTCTCTCTTAGAAAATAGGAGCACATCTTCGAAATTATTCTATAGGCGATTTTGTCAGCCCTACAACCCACGTGGCATTGGCTGAAAGTCATTTACCAACAGTACTTGCTAAAGCGGTCTGCGACGCAAAGTAAACTAAGGTTACTAAGGTAACTACGAACCACATCCTGGAAGGAGCAATTTTTCGACGAATTGAGCTGAACTAGACGATCGAGGAAAAGATCTCACAATGTAGAGAGTCAGAAATGGATTCAGTATTATCGCGGCCCTTAGCTGAAGAGGGCACCGAAGACGCGGAAGACTGGCATTTTAAAAAAGGAAATGTCCCGTCTGTAGCTGCCAAGTCCACCTACCTATTAACAAGCCTCACATTCAGAAGTATACCGAGACTCTGCCCAAGTAGACGGACTTCAGAGCCAAGCCTACAGCCGGCCTGGTAGGCTATGTGTCTATCTAAAATATTTCCCCGACATCAGTAAAGCGCAATAATATTTAGTGTTATATGCCGATATTGGGTAAATGCTGATTCCACAAACCGAGCAATATGAAAGGGCATAACCTGGTCGTCCTCATCAGCAGACAGCTCGCCTAAAGGCTCGTCGAGACTAACGTCATTTTCATAGACGACGTAGAAGTTCTCAGTTATAGCTCCAGCGTCGTCGTTGTGCCAGTAACGACCACCGTGGGATCACATCTCGCCTGCATATTCGCGTCTGGTGTCATTGTTCATCGGAAGAATATCTTAAGTTGCTGTCGTCGAAATCACTGTATTTTAATTCTTCATGAAGCACTTGAACGCGCCATTTTTTATCTTTCTGAAGAGCGATGTTTCTTGAATCAGACCATCACAACTCATTATTTCCAAGAAGGTGCAAAGATACTCATAGAACTATATATCTGCGAGAATTCGCCTAAGGACCTGATATCCAGTCCGATGAAAGGCTTTGCGGAGCTACTGGACCAATCCGACATCGCAGATGCTACCAACTTCTTTGATGCCGTACTTGAGTATTCCAAGGTCGCCTCCATCGGAAACTTAGTCGAGTCGTTTGGAAGAATTTTACTTCGATGAAGGTTCTGAGACACATATTCCAACCCAACGAATAGAAAGATTCAGAGTTCCATGCCATCCTGATCAAGTCCAGATCTTACAAAACTTTATTCCTTCGTCAAACTGCTACAGCTGGACCTGATTGTCGATCAAATGGAAACGTGCATCGATAAATTCTTAAAGTCAAATTTTAACCACGATATGAAATGATTATACGGTGCCTCGCGGTCACCAAACTCGGGGATATATAAGTTAAGAATTCAATGAATAAGTCGCTCTCGCTCCATTTCCTTATAGGATCTCAAGCGATATCAACGAGCCAGACGTCGATCATGTCAAACATATAACGACTGCAACGGCAACGTCATCTTTGACATCCAATGAGGCATTTTTTTTCTCTGGAAAGCTTCAGTATTCCTTTCTCATAGACGCCCAGTTCATCTGAAATCACCGCCGACTTCTTAATCGAAGTGATCACCTTGTACTTCGTCGAATGAAACCAAGACTGTTTTGTGCTGGAATCTCCAGCGACCAGAATGAAGTAGGCATCCGCCTATTATCACATAGTCGGATTGGATAAATACCTCATGCGAGTTTATTAAGGTGTTTGAATATCGGTTCAATAAGGATTTTTGGGAAGTATTCAAGCTCCTTGGGGCTTTGCCGTTATCCTCGATGTGCAGAAAGATCTCGCACGGTGGTCCTAGTCTACAGCCATTATGTCCAATTATTCTAAGAATTCAGAGTACGATATCCTTAACGGCGTGCTCATAGGCCGTCTGAGCCGTCATATGCCAGACTTTGAAACTGATATATACCGTTCAGAAACGATATATCTCCTGGAACAGTGCGCGAGTGTCAGACAGAGACCCCTCCACAACAGAACATGACATGCCGCTGACTGTCATGATGTTGAATCTGAAATTGGCTTATGATATATAAATATAATTTATTTAATGACCATGTTGAAGAAGCTCGGCCTGCTATCTGCCTTCCTCGGATGGTATGTTGTCCTCTACGGAGATGTCTTCATTTTAGTGATGTCCAACCCCTAATTTCATTATTTTTAATAGTGTAAGAGAAAGCAGCAAAATCAGAAGTGCCATCTTCAGCATTTGATGTACTATCATGCTAATGGTTATGCTATATAGCGAACCATAGCTTAAGTTATATTGGGGTTCTCTATAACGAAGTTTTATTGTATTTGATGCTTGTGGAGAAAATCGAATACATTACCTGTAATTTGCATAATGCGGGGACTTCGGATCTCCGTAGAGTTTCATGACGTCAAAGAAGGTGAAGTTGGATGGGACGTCATCTTCCACAACATCGATGGTGTTGTTGCCCAGTCCTTCCTTTGGGCTGTCGTAGTTCAGGTAGTACCAGATGTGGACTGTTTCTGTGAGAAACATCCATATGCTGTTACAATTTCACCTAGATTCAACATGATATGTGTATAAAACATGCTTAATTGACTCCATTATTTTCATGAAATATCTAAAAATCTTTCGCAAATAGTTTCTTTATCACAAAACACCGAGCTTTCGAGATCTCGCTTTCCAACGGGCGAAGTTACAACTGAGAGGGAACATGGGAGGTGAGATTCATTCAAATATGGCTGTTTACACTTTGATTTGAGATAAGCGAGTTAAAAATAATGATGAATATTTATACTTGATTTAGAGTATAACATAATTTCTCGGGAAGATATATTTTTCTGTGGATACTGTTCTTGGTCACCGACATGAGATATCCCTCGAAAAATAAGAACCGTATTAACAGATAAAAATATTTCCCAGAGCAATTCTGACATACGCAAAATCAAGTATAAATATCAATCAATATTTCAATCTCACCTATTCCAAATCTAGATATAAATAGCCAACATTTAGCAAATATCGTCTCCCGTGCTCACTCTCTGTTGAAATTTCGCCAGTTGAAGAGGGAGTTATCGAAAGATATCGGTGTTTTGTGATGAAGAAACTTAATTGCGAAAGGTTTTTAGAAATTTTGATAACAGAATATCGCAATTTTCTCATATTTGATTAACACTATTAAGTTGAAGATGTATGTCATCCAGCCAGCGCTTATATCCAATAACAAAATAGATATTCAAATATCGTGCATATAACAAACTACAACTACGCGTAAATTTTTCGAGAAACATTAAATATATAAAGGTGAAAAAAATATTATTCCAATATTTATATAAAGAAAGATTAATGAGTTTTTACATCTCTCACTTATACAGATAAAATCAAACTCTATTAATATGCTGACCCATTGTAAAAAGATATAAAATAAACGACACTTTTATGCGGCTGATTCTTTGATTGATGGTCAATGCTCTGTACCCAAACCTCAATGCTACATTTCAGCGGATATTATAAGAAACGGTATGGTAGATTAAAATGGCGAAAACGCTGGGAAGTTTCACCAGTTAAGCCCCATCCCAATATTTACAACGCAGTAAAACATTATCAAGTTTTTATTTTGAAAAATATTCCTGTTCAATATTTTTCTTTCGTAAATATAGAAGATGCGTTATTTCTTTATGTTCAATTAATACTAGATTTAATATAACAATGTTTCAGAGAAGTTGATCATAGATTTAACTAATAACTTTGAAACTGTTGAAAAATTACATACATTCTAAAATTTGATAACAAAATTTACTTTTAAGGGTTAACACACAAGGTGAATTTTTTCCAAGGCCTAAAGTAAAATGAATATAACACACAGAAAAGCGTACACTAAAGAGTACAACCGTAACAACAAAATATATATAAAGTAAAAAGACGTTGCTTTCAACTCACGGTTTGTTATATATATATATATGTCATAATATAAACCCTTCCTGGAATAATAAAGCAAACCTACAGTCAACCCAGAGAGAGGCAGCTAAAGTCCGGTCATTTGAGACATCAGCGACATTCCAAGGGGCCACCAACTGGGGCCCCTTTACTTGGAACCTCAGGAATAATTAAGACAGTTGGAGGATATTGTTTGCGACACAAACGGCCGCCCGACTGTGGCCGGTCGCGGGCCTCTCCCGTCTATCTCTCTCTGGTTGCCTGGGTTCTTCCTCTACCAAATTGTGGTGTGATTATTTCTCTTTCCCCACATTATTATTATATTGCCACATAAAAAGTCGACAGGATCTTATCACATATATATATTAAAAACAAAAAAACCATATCCTGACCAGGCTCACACGAGAATTTCTATATGGCAGAGCGCCATGTATGACGTACTTATTTTTTATAACAGCGTTGATTAAGAAGCGTACCAGGGATACACAGTATGCAATGAGATCCCCAAACACGAAAACAGAACAATTTAAGCGCCTCCATACAAATGACTCTTTGAAGATACCCTCGCTTAGAGAAAATATGGTTAGTAGAACATTAAATCATAGTATCTCTATGCGAGGGAATCATCCAGGAGTCAGGACACCCTCGCATACCTATGGCTTCTCATTATATACAAACATGGCCACATTCGTCCAATCTGAAGGCGTTGGAGATCAGTTCATTAGTCATTTACAAATAAACAACAAACTTTCCTCCTAACTGATAAGCTTAAACTACTTAGGGTATTTGGCCATTTCTGGAATAATTGAAAATGAACGAAAATAGTTGATATTTATTACGATAGATGGCGCAAGCCATCAGCAACTTTCACTTGCACAATAAGGAGATGCCTTTTTCATAATTTATGCACCTTATCCCAGTACAATATCACATTTGTACTATTTTTTCACATTGTGTAGCGGTCTCACACAATTCTGGCCTTAACTACCCGTTTAATGATTTTTCAGGATGCCTGAATGACCTGTTTTTTGGTCGTTGAGGTAGGGCGTCAGTTCTTTTCTTTCTTTTTCGAGTTCACAGCTAGCTCTCAACCTGTGCACATCTTTGCTCTCCTGCTCCTGCCATTAACCCCGCCAAGAAAAAAAGAAGAATGCTCAGAAGCCCATCGTGGACATCGATGCCCTGGATAGGGAGGACGAAATGGTGCTCGCCCGCCACCTCCAGATCCTGATCAACGTTGGCCATCCCGCCCTCAAGCCCCTGCACGAAGACATGATTGGATACATCGCAGCGCGGAACAAGCAGATTAAGGCCCTATGCGCTGAAGTAGAGAGCCTCACTGACACGCTCAGTGCCTTCGCGGAGCTGGATGTCATCACTCCAACTGCCAATCACAGCACCCAAACCAGCCTAGCTCCTTCCTGCACGGAAGCCTGTTCCCAAACCGACCCAATCAAGCCCGCCACCCCTGTTCCTGCTGCTCCTCCAACTAAGAAGCCTGCCCCCATCGTGCCCGCTCCTGCTTCCTCAAAGAGGAAGCAGCCTGAGGCTCCCAACCCTCCCGCAAAAGGACCAATCTGAGAAGTCCCGCAAAACCTGCGCCTTCCCGCGTCTCCAAGCCTGCCCACACTCTACCCCAAGGCGTTTGGGCCTCCCTGCGAACCAAAGGGAAGCTTGTCCTCCACTCCAGCAACCCCGATACCATCCCAGCTGTTACCACCTCCCTGGCCAACAAGCTGGATGGCATGAAGGTCCGCCAACAGAAGGAGATCCTGCCTCGCATCTTTCTCTTCAAAGTGGATGAGGAAACATCCAACTCCACCATTGGAGAGACGCTGCTGGAAACTCCTGCTGTTCTACAACTCACTGGGGACAAGGTGGTGCGCGTGGCGCACCGTTCTGCACTCAGAAACGGGACCTGCACCGCCTTCATCGAGGTGGACCTCAAGACCTTCAGAGCTCTGGGCACTCGCGGAAGGATCGTGGTGGATGGAGTGATCCTCAACTTCGAGGAGTCCATCCGCGCACGAGTCTGCTTCCGCTGTTGTGGCTTCGGCCACAACTCTGCCCAATGCACCAGAGCTCCCAAGTGCTTCCACTGCGGTGAAGGCGGCCATGAAGGCCGTGCCTGCCCCTCCGTTGCCGACCGGCGCACTTCCAAGTGCGCCAACTGCTGTGCCAAGGGCCTCCCAGACAAGCACGAGGCGAGAGCCTCAAGCTGCCTCATCTTGAAGCTTAGAGCCCTCAAGTTCTAGGCTTCCAGGACCTCCTGCCTCCTCAACTGGCCTCCATCCAGGCTTCTCACCCATCAAGGCGCTGTTTCCCTGACCTCTCCAGCTTCCTCCCCCTCTGCGATGACACCTCCACTGCCAGATCCCAGGATCCCTTGCCACCAGCTCGCGTTCTGCAGCCATAGTAGGGCTAGAAGACCTTATTTCTAGGCCAATTAGCCCGGATTCCCAAGAACCTAGCGTTGAGGTATAGCTTGCCCCACGCTGATGAAGGCAAACAGCCCGAAACGCGTCATTGGTTAGCTTTTCTTGATTAATCAAGAATGGGTATTTGGCTATAATTCTGAAATTATTAAAAATCAACGAAAATTGTTTATATTTATTCCGATAGATGCCGCAAGCCATCAGCAACTTTCAGTTTCACGATAAGGAGATGCCTTTTTCTTAATTTAAACTACTTATGTTTTTCGAATAATTTGACAATAAAATTAATTTCTAGGCGAGATAACACTATTTCCAGTTAACCCTGTATGGAAAAAGATAAGAATAGATATACACTATGAAAGAGTTTACCTACCCATGTCATATTTGGTGTACTGCAGGTCCAAGAAGGTCTTGTTGGCCAACAAAGGCGCTATATAATACATCGCCGTGATGGAGTTGGAGAAGGATCCTGCTGGTTCTTGCTTGCTGAGGATGTAGTCCATGGTGCCTGAATAATCCCACTCATTCCTTCTCGAAGGATCTATAGCCAGTAGAGCCTGAAACACTGGTAAGTACATGCTGGTATTGTAATATTCTATAACAAACCTGCATGACCAAAGATGTGGAATACAAGTCTCCAAAGCTGCCATCCATTTGCTGTAGGTTCTTGTGGTAGTTGAAGGCCATTTCAAGGGTCTGCGTCAAGTTGAGAGATTGCAGATTTTTCTGAAGACAAGTTAAAGCTAGCGTGGCTGTAGAGGTTAGATCTACACAACAAAGAGTAAGATTAGAAAGATGATTCTTTCAGCCAGACAACTGTATAAGATAATTGAAAATATTTTACATGAAATTTTTATTGTACAAATAAGACACACGTACCTACTGGTTTTCTTACCGCTCGCTAAATAAATAATATATATTCATTTATTAAAAATGGCATATCCTGACCAGGAGCACATGTGCTTTACAGAAGACAGAGCGCCATCTGGTGGATCTTTTATTTTTACTTTCGTTTTTTAATGTGCTAAGGGTGTCCTTGGTTTTTCAGGAAGCCATTGAGATCAAAAAATATTTTTTGATGGCAATGGTTCAGCCTACTCCACGCTGTCGAGCGCCAAAAGCGCGAAACGCGTTCGTGGATGGCTTTTCTTGATTTATCAAGAAATTGGATTGGCAAATATCAGGGAACAGGCTAAATCAATGTTTAGTTGTTTTCTGTTCCACCAGATGGCGCTCTGCCTTCTGTAAAGCACATGTGCTCCTGGTCAGGATATGCCATTTTTAATATTGATTTCAACACCTGATCTTTTTATCTTTCATTTTTTTCTTTCGTTTTTTAATATCTTTATATATATATATGTACTCATAGAAGAGCACCTATATCCTGTAAACCGACTCATACCACTTCACCAGTTGAAGCATATTTTTGTTAAATTAGACCGATTTTATGTATCCTCTCGTAGGATGGTATGAATCAAAGCTGCCTCTATACCGTGAAAGCCTGAAACCATGGTATACAAGTTGTTGTAGTTGTTATGGTGAAATATCTAATATTACTTTTGGATTCTTTCTTCTCTGTTCATTTAAATAACATTAACAGACGTTTGAGTAAAATTAATCATTCCTCCAGTTAAAAGTGTATTTTCAAAACATTTTTAATATTCTCTAGCTTTCGGGCACGGAGGCCTTTCTACAGAGGAAAACCTGTTGAAGGGCGTCCGTGCCCGAAAGCTAGAGAATAAAAATGTTTTGAAAATACACTTTTAACTGGAGAAATGATTAATTTTACTCAATATTGATGCAAGGAATTATCTTATAGAATTAACAGACGTGTTCAACCGCCTTCTCAGTACCAATCTGTCAAGAATAACAATCAATAACTTGACCATCACCAGATCTCAACCTCATTTTATTCCTTCACAATATTGTTTTCCACAAAAAGCCCACAATTTCATTAATAGATACGTGTGATGTTTTAATTTTAACTCTTTCTAATTTAATTTGTGTTGTCCTATTTTATTTATATGTTTAGGACAAAGATGAATCTACCATAAAAAGGCCTAGAGAAATTAAGAGGTCGGTTGATAATTTATAAATTTTGAAGTAAACTATATTGAAAATAAAAGAATATATATTTTAAGTGGTTTTTATATGTATAATAGGCCAGATATTAAAATAAAAACCTTGTATACTAGTATATTCAAAATATAGTTAATACACATTATAGCTTCCTTAATATCATACTTTTAATATTTGAAAAACTCGGCAAATAGATTCCAATGAAAAACTAAAGAGAAAGAGAGTATTGTTAAATATATTAAGAATTAAACCTTATTGAAAGTACACTTAGAAAATTTCAAAATTTAGAAATTTTTGTGCATTCAAAATATATTTTTGTTTCATAAAAATATATGTTGACATGATTACTTGACCTCCCCATCAAGAATTCAATATAATCTCTATAGCGCAACTCATTTTAATCCGAAGGACAAACTAAAGAGTTGGCGTCTATATAAACTTCAACTTTATGTATAGGTAACTCGTCAACTAAAAGTCTCTGGTCAAGTAGTCCGAGTTGACCAAATAACTAAAATATAGTTTTGAAAGCTATGCAGAGTGTCATTTCCACCAATTTATTCTACATGTTGTGTACGAACATCCTCTTCAATAACCCCCTACTTTTTATATACACTTCTTCCAAAGGTCAGGTAGCTTTTAAATATCTTTTAAGAATAAATATTGTGTGTGTTCGTCAAGCCATCCATGCACCGCATTTTTAAACTCTTCAATAGTCTTGAAAGTCATGCCACTTAAAAATCTTTTCAAGTGTCCAAATAAATAATAATCACTTGTTAAGGGGATGGATTGAAACTTGAAATTTAATTTATTTATGGTTTCGATGGTGAGCTTTGCCACGTGGGGCCGAGCATTATCATGCTGTAGGTAAACACCTTTGCTCAGCAAAACACGCCATTTGGAACGAATATTTTGCTTTAATACTTTTTCAAGAAACTCAGAATAAACTATGCTATTAACTGTTTGGCCTTCAGGAAGATATTCTTCTAAGATGCATACTTTATTGTCCCAAAAAATAGTCAAGAGTACTTTTACAGCAGAAGCTCTTATTCTTGGTTTCTTTGGTGTTGGAGAACCTTTGTGATGCCTTTCTGCACTTGATCTTTTAGAGTCAGGAATGTGTTGGTGTATCCATGATTCATCTCCAGTCACTATTCTACTTATAAAACCTTCACAATCAATTCCATAACGTTCCAAAAGCTCTTTACAAGCTTTAAGACGTTTTTTCCTTCATTTCCTTTGTGAACAGCCGAGGCACCCATCTAGTGCAAATATTTCTGTAATATAAATATTTTGTAATGATTTTTGGACACTACCATAATTAAGGTTAAGTTCGTCAGAAATAAATTTAATGCTAATGTTACGATCGTTCTGTATCATCTCGTCAATGGCCCAGGTAGTTGCATCATCACTAACCTTGACGAGGGCGCCAGGTCGCGGTGCGTCTTCCAAGCTTTTTATGTTGCTTCTTAATTTTCCAACACATTCAAAAATTTGATTTTTAAATAAACATTTATCACCGTAAACAGCTTTCATTCTGGAGTAAATTTCAAAAGGTTTAATTATTTGATGCTAAAGAAAACGTATTACTGCTCGCATTTCATACTTGGTGCAACCGTTTGTTTTGGTCGCCATTTTTATTGGAAAAAATGTTGCCAGATGGTTTATTTTCTTAAGATACGAGTATTTTAAAAATATAACAACAGAGTTCAATTGAAATGTGTATGTATACCTATATACATTTGTTTCCTTCTTTTTTTTTCTATAAAACTTTTATCGTTTTTTATTGATTCACCCTTGTAAAACGACGTTAAATAAGAGAAGGGAAAGTTAAGTCGTAGGCTTAGAAACATAACCCCGGATGTCGTCCTACATATCAGCGGTAGGCCATAGCATCATGCCCAGAGAAATGGGCACTTATACTCGATAGTATGAATCAGGAAGTTTTTTAATAATTCGGAGAAGGTTTTGCTAGTTTGATGAACAGTTTGCTGAACCGCCAAGAGAGTCTCAAGTGGTTACTAGACATGACCTGATATTTTCTTTTCGATTGGTCGGTTAGATCTTTCATTCTGTCTTCACAGTAAACTCAAACTCGGTCCTCTCATCATTATGTGTAGCCTTCCTATGTACGCCTACCTTGACAACAAAAAATGCAGTCACTACATACCAGACAAAGTTAATTACATAGAAATCAGTTCTTGTATATTTCTTGAATCGAATACAGTACCGGGGTATAAGGGTGACCTGGACGACTCCACGGTGTGGGCCAGTAGCTCCACAGTTCTGCGGTCAACATACTCCGAACACCCGCTGAGACAAAGTGCGAGTAATTTCAAAGCTGTCGGATACAATCCCGGCAGGTCGTAATCAATCAGCAACTTCAGGACAATGTCGAATCCTCGAATGTCACGTGAGAAAGACTTGGAGGCCAGAAGTCCCTGTAATCACCACATTTTTAGATTAATATGTTATAAAATAGAATGTGTTTGCTTCCAAACACCATGTAGTATTTTTTTATTATAACGAATAGAACATCCATTATCTATCATAGAAGCCTTAATTTGTTTATATATACAGGTATGTACCTGAAGAGGTATCTCTTCCTTCATCAGAATGATGTACTATGTCCATCACCCTAGTATAAAACTTTACTAGTGGTGATTAAGAATGGGTCACAACACCAGTTTAGGAGAATACGGACAAAGGCCAACCAGTATACCATCGTTTTGGGCTATGGTCCTCATCAGTACAGGGACTTTCGATTTCATAACATCCAAAAAGAAGTGGTTATGAAATCGGTCGAATTTACCAAACAGGTGTTCAAGTTTGTGGAGTGGCAAAGCCCGATTTTAAGGCTAGAATTCATCAAAATGGTGTTGGGTAGGAACATAATGCATCGTTCTAATGCACAAATAAAGGGTAAAATGTCTCTATAAATAAATGAATTTAATCGTTATGTTGTGGTATATAAGTAATATGTTCCCCGATTTATTTGCTAGTTGATTAGTTGTGAAGTATTAGGTTGCTTTGATGAGCCAATCAGCTAAAACTGGTGTTATAGACCATTCTTCATCCTTACCTTTCATACTTGGCTGATAAAACAAATTGATTTGTTCTGATGAATATTTAGAGGGATTAATGCTACCTTTGGTATATAAATGTCATTCTTCTTGAACTTTGTTATAGTTATATTGTTATATGTGAACAATGGTTACCTAGGAAATATTTGAAAAAGGAAGAATAAATAATTAATTTTATTTATACCTTAATTGGTAAAGAGTTTCTTTTAATTTTGAATACGCAAGCTTTTGAGCAAATTTCTGCTCTTTACGGAGCAAATACTTCTATGTACACAATATAAAAATTATATTTATAAAAATATATATACCATCGTCATATTGTACATATAATTATTTGCCCGTTGAAGAGCATAAATTTTTCTCGAAAGCTTGCGAAATAAAATATAAAAAAGCTCTTTAGCTTAATTTTATTTATGCTTTGTTATATATACATATTTAATATATCTATAAATACTGGAAATAAACCTACCTGATATAGAAAGAGTATCATAAAACGAATATACAATGATTATATATTTTAGATAATAAAAAGGTATATATTGGATTGAATAAATGACTTATTTGTCAATATTTCGTTTGGCTGAACGCCAACCTTTGTCAAGGCATTAAAACTTTGTATAAACAAATATTGGCAAATAAACTATTATTCAATCCAATATATGCCTTTTTTTAATCTAAAAATTTAAATATAGATTGCTCTAAATTCAGAACAAATATGGATTATATATACGGAAATATGCATATATAATCAAGCTGAATATATGAAAAAGATAAACCTCTGGATTTATAAATGGTCTGTTTTTTTAATATCTGATTAAGACTAAAATATATCACCTGTATATAATCAAACGACGAGATCTGGGGTTCCCAGTTTCTGCAAACACACGCAAAAAATTAATAAATCAGATTTTTCAAATATATATACTTTCAAAAATAAATTTTGATGAACAGTTTTGGACCTATCAGATTATTTTTAATATTATGTCACGTTCTCACGCAATTCTGGCCCTAACTACCCGTTTCATGATTTTTCAGGATGCCTAAATGACCAGTTGTTTGGTCGTTGAGGTACAGCTTGCACCACGCTGATGAGGACCAACATCCCGAAACGCGTCCGTGGTTAGCTTTATTTGATTTATCAAGAATGGGTATTTGGCCAATTCTGTAATAACTAAAAAATCAACGAGAATAGTTGATATTTATTCCGATAGATGACGCAAGCCATCAGCAACTCTCAGTTGCACGATAAGGAGATGCCTTTTTTATAATCTATGCGCAAGTACAATATCCCAGTACAATATCAAATTTGTACTATTTTTCATATATGGTTGGTTATATATTATATTTTTAGGAATATATCGCAATAATATTTGATGGCGGTGAAAAATAAATTCTGTTAATAAAATCATAAATTGAAAACTAAAAATAATAGATTGAAAGTACAAGTGGGAAATTCCAAGATTTCTGACACACAAAAACTAAACCCGTGACTTTAATAAAACAGATGTTTCTCTTTCTTTATTTTATTTTTGCTGAAATAGTTACCATCTTTATTATGGAAATTATATAAACAAATAAGCATAAAAAAGATAAGAGGCGCTTATTTTATAAATTTATTGTGCAAGCTTTCGGACTATACGTCCTTCTACAGGCATGGATAGTTGTAAAGCTAACAGTTAGTTAGTTTAGTCCTTAAGCTTGCATAATAAATTTATAAAAGAAGCTCCTCTTATTTTTTTATGCTTATTCGTTTAACCAATTTTTTAAGAGTTCCTTATCGTTTAATAAATTAAATTTAATTGCCATCTATCGTTAAAATTTTACACATATAAATTTACTGGCAATGTGTTTATTTTAAATATCTTAAAAGAAACACATTGCCAGTAAATTTATATGTGTAAAATTTTATCGTTTAATGGAAATTATTTATTTACTCAGTTCCTATTATATCATCCATATTTTCTTCATTTTTCTCCTATTTTCAAAAATGTTTCAAAATTATTGATATTTTTAGCAAAGACAAAGTTGTTTCTATGACAAATATATGTGAATTAATCAGTTTTTTAGAATAAATGGATATGGAAAGAACACTATTTCTCGCTAATTTTGATAAATATATTTACCTTAACAGATTCAGGTCAACCTTTTTTATATGCTTAGAGAATCGCCTTCAAACTGTGTAAAACGACACTTGAAAATAATCCCTTATGTGTTTCTTTTGAACGAAAAATTTAAATTTATTTAAAGGAGAAATAACGAATATTTCTAACCTTAGGGATGAAGTATGAAAAGATGAATGTGAAGAGTAATGTTAAACAGAAAAATAAAGCGTCCAGGGATGCGAATCTTTATTTTCTCGTTTATCATTACCCTTCACAATTCATTCTTTCATACTTCATCCCTAAGGTTAGAAATATTCGTTATTTCTCCTTAAAATAAATTTCGATTTTTCGTTCAAAAGAAACACATGCGGGATAATTTTCAAATGTCGTTTTACAATCATAAGCCGCATTATATTGCATTATATGTTATGTTTGAATCGTGTATTTTTTCAGAATCCTTAGATTTTAACTTGATTTTTTTAAAATTATATATCATAATTTATTATATCTCTATTATAAAATATGAAGAGGTTAATGTGTTTCTATCCATTTCGTAATCATTTCTTGAACTATATCTATATATATCAAATTAGTATGAAATAAAGTAAGAAGAGGAGCTTCTTTATACACATTTATTCTCGCTAGCTTTCGAACCTACATGGTTCTTCATCTGGCATGGATAGCTATCTATATCTATCTATATTAATAAAATGCAAATTTCATAAGAGGACATCACTAAAAACTTTCGTTACAATGCATCAATTTCAACCAAATTTTCAACATTTATGTAAAACGAGATGGAGCAGGTTTTGCTTAACATCAAAATATTTTTCCCTAACATTAACATGCGTAACTTAGCTGTTATCGATTAAATACAAAAAAATCAACAGAGTTAATTTTATTTATATATAAATACAAAAAAAATCAGCAATTCATTCAACTCAATCTAAAAAAATATTCAAAACAAGCAATTTTAAGATAACACCATATGTAAAACAGTCGGCCAAGAAAACAACAACGATATTACATCATTCTCACATATTCACACACAATCTTGATTAATAATTAAAACTAATCTTTAACATTGTTTATTATACTTCATAATATATAATATTCGTTAGGCAAACTTTCACTCGGATAAATGTAATATAAAAAGCCAACAATGAAGAAGGAATGTAAGATAAAAAGCCAACAATGAAGAGTAAATATAATATAAAAAGCCAACAATGAAGAATGAATGTAAGATAAAAAGCCAACAATGAAGAGTAAATATAATATAAAAACCCAACAATGAAGAGTGAATGTAAGATAAAAAGCCAACAATGAAGAGTAAATGTAATATAAAAAGCCAACAGAGTGAATGTAAGATAAAAAGCCAACAATGAAGAGTGAATGTAATATAAAAAGCCAACAATGAAGAATGAATGTAAGATAAAAAGCCAACAATGAAGAGTGAATGTAATATAAAAAGCCAACAATGAAGAGTGAATGTAAGATAAAAAGCCAACAATGAATAGTAAATGTAATATAAAAAGCCAACAATGAAGAATGAATGTAAGATAAAAAGCCAACAATGAAGAGTAAATATAATATAAAAAGCCAACAATGAAGAATGAATGTAAGATGAAAAGCCAACAATGAAGAGTAAATATAATATAAAAAGCCAACAATGAAGAGTGAATGTAAGATAAAAAGCCAACAATGAAGAGTAAATGTAATATAAAAAGTCAACAGAGTGAATGTAAGATAAAAAGCCAACAATGAAGAGTGAATGTAATATAAAAAGCCAACAATGAAGAATGAATGTAAGATAAAAAGCCAACAATGAAGAGTGAATGTAATATAAAAAGCCAACAATGAAGAATGAATGTAAGATAAAAAGCCAACAATGAAGAGTGAATCTATCTATATATATAAAATTGAATGTCTGTCTGTCTGTACTCTATAGATTCAAAAAACATACATACAATCGCCATGAAATTTGGGATATTATTAGTTATATCCCCGGGAAGGTTTTTGAAAAATAATTTCTTGAATATCTTTAATATCCTTAGAATTATTTGCAGATTTGTATATTTAACTAAATGATGATGATTATTTATCAAAAGTAAGATTTTCTACCTATTAATTGCCCCCAAGTCAATGTTAGTTTTATCATTCATCTACAACATATATATTGGGAGAATAGATAAAATGATGATTTTGTAATGTAGAAAATTAGGAAAGACAAAATTCAGGATGACACGGCAATTTATTTGAGACAATAAAAATGATACAATTCCAAGGCAAGGTACTATTCCTTTAACTTCCAAATACCAAGGGAACCAATTAATATTGATTTTATTCAACTTATCGAGTATTATTCAAGGGACCGGGAAAAAAGTTCACTAGATAAAATGATGATTTTGTAATGTAGAAAATTAGGAGAGAATAATTCAGGATGACACAGGGCAATTTATTTTAGACAAGAATTATGATACAATTCCAAGGCAAGATACTATTCCTTTAACTTACAATTACCGAGGGAACCAAT